>OU896723.1:0-436032 GCA_918026855.4 Phaedon cochleariae | reverse complement strand
AACAATTTCCATCAATCAGCCTGTATAACGAAATTTCGCCAGGAAAGAAGCGAAAACAAAATCTTCTGCCAGCCAGCAAAGCTCGCCCGCCATGCGCGTTTCAACCCTGAAAGTTGCGCCTGAAACGGATATCCTGAAAAGGCGAAAATCAATATGGAATCCAGTTCAAGCAGAGCGCGAGCAGTGGAAAAAGTGGATTGACAGGGCAGTGCGGTGATGTGTCGAAAAATGGCCCAGATTTTTCACGAAATTCCTTTTCCGATGGATCGTTCGACCTGACGGACTGAGGTTCGGGTTTTTTCCGTCTGTGTAAAATGCACCTGCATTTCGAACGAACCATCAATGCAAAAAGCGACTGTCCTATTTTGTCACTCAGCTGGATGGGAAAGGTCCCAGACGAGCTGCCAGAGGTAAGAAGATACTTTTTTCACCACCAGCTATGGAACCTATCATTACTTAGTTCTTTTCGAGGCGTTGAGTGTGTTTTAACTACCAATGCAGTTTTTGGATGTATGATGAATAATTGATATTCATCATACAGGACATGGAAAGAAATTCTGAATTGAGGAAACTCGATAACGTATTTGCAATTGAGGACTATAAAGATAACAAGTTTCCATCGTTCAAGTTTTAACCCCTTGATTAGGTGGAAGTATTGCGAGAGAAAATTTTCAGATATAATTATGAACTGAAAAAAGTGAATATATATATATGTATAGAGAATTTGCATTCTCTATATGATGAAAATATCAATAATTGTTTTTCGGTTTATTCGACAGAAAACTACTATTTTCCTGGCTATATGCTACGAGGAGCATTGAATTACATCTATTGAACATACACGATAAAAATTCGAAAACAGAATCTTCTGAAGTAGAGAATTTGCGTTATTCTTCATATAAAGATATACACATAATATCATTCTGAATATTCAACAGAAAACAACTACTTTCCTGGCTATATGCCACGTCGAACATTGAATTCTATCTGTTGAACATCCAAGAGAAGAGCATGAAAAATGAATATCCTATGATATTGAGAATCAACATCATCAATGGGTTCATACTTGAACGATGAGAACTGGTTATTTTTATAGACCTCAATCGTAAACTCGTGATTAGGTTTTTCCATTTCAGAATTCATTTCCACGTCCTGTTACATCCAAAAACAAATGCCCTGATGACAGGAGTATGCCAACAAATCTTAATTCTCAGAGATGTCAGTTCGTTATAGCTTTAGTTATATTATAGGGAGATGAAAATTATATA
This sequence comes from Phaedon cochleariae, assembly GCA_918026855.4. NCBI lineage: Eukaryota > Metazoa > Arthropoda > Insecta > Coleoptera > Chrysomelidae > Phaedon > Phaedon cochleariae. The sequence continues at coordinate 434,764 of OU896723.1, read as the reverse complement.
TATCATGTGAAATGGTTGAATGAATAACTGGACTTCAGGTTACTGATGAGGATTTGATATCCGAAATAAGGTTATTCAAGTGAAGTCCTATAACCTGTTTGTGAGAGAAATAATTTCCATATCACTGACACGAATGATTCTTCTTGAAAGTTCCAAGTTCAACAAGATCAGAGTTTATACAAGTATACTTCTCATATACATTTCGATTTTCATTTCAATACTGAAAATATTGACAAGTTATATTTTTATATCATAATACATCATATTAATTTATCTGATTTGAGAGATGATGTCAATTCTCAATTTCAGAGGATTTTCATTTTTCATGATCTCTAATTTATCTGGACATTTGAACTTGGAACTTTGAAAATTATAGGCTGGCGATTTTGATTGATTAAGATTCTTATCTGACATCAAAACATCAAAAGTCCAATTATTAATATAGTGAAACAATTTTTTGATAGAAAGAATTGATACCAGAATCGAAGCAAACAGAAGAAGTTCATATGCTAGTTATTCACAAAGTAAAAAGAGACAAAATTTGCATTTCTCAAGTATCCCATAAATTCATGGCACATTGAAAGCAAAACCAGAATAATTGAGAAATGAAATTTTTTCCGTCTCTACTTTGTGAATATTTAGCATAATTATGACCTATTCATGTCTGCTTTGGTGCTGACATCGATTCTTTCAATAAAAAATTGGTTTACTAAATTGTTGATTGAACTTTTCATGTTTCAATAACAGATTAGAATGTGTATCGATGAAAATGACCAACCTAAAATTTTCAAAGTTCAAAAATTCGAAAATGGTTGCGAATATCGATATGGATGTTCGAATGAATATGTTCGTGTTTCGATTTTACATCAAATGATCAAATAATATATGGGGTGTTCCATTTGAAAAACTCGAGAAAAATCACTTCGAAAAGTTCCGAATTGAAAAATCATTTTCAGCCACCCTGTATCATTTGAGAGCCTTGAACATTTTCAGAAATGTCACTCATTTTTTCAATAAATGATATTGAGATTATTCCTTCTTAAAGTTTATAATTGTGACAACAGTGATATCTTCGGTGGGCATCTGCAGATGACAAAGGATCCATAACTCTGATATGAAAGAGATATAGTCAACGATATTATAGGAATGGATGAAGATCACAGGGATTCTTCAAAAAATATGCGAATATACTGGGCATTCCAAATAAAAAAATTGATCCCGACCCTATACATTATTTTCGGTGCGCCCTGTATATGCGGCAATAATTTCTAGTTATGGGCCTTGTTATCTCATTCACATTCATTTTCGAAACAGGTTTCTAGCTATCATAGAACTCGAGCAATCGAGCTCCGACGCACTAATGCCCCACTCAGTATATAAATAAATTCAACATCCCTAATAACACACTTATGTCCCATGGATATCCTTAGGACGTCCTGTCGGGACATTCAGGACGTCCATAGGACGTTCGAATTTGGTACCGTGGACGTCCATCGGACGTCTGTGGGACGCACAAATGTCCCACTTGTGGACCAACTAGGGACGTCCGTGAGGGATGTCCCTGGGACAACTATCGAATACCTAAATCCTGCAGTATTCCTCATCAAGCACTACAGAGGACATCTTTAGGACATCCATAGGACAACCTATCAGCAACGCTGAGGGATATCAATTGGATGTCCATAGGATATCCCAGGGACGTTGGAATTATTCTTGAATTTGAATTTTTCTGGGTCCCTCTAGGACCAGATCTTGCATTACTGATTAGGACATCCAGTTGAGTTGATGGTCCGTAGAAGGTCCTCAAAAAGGATCCTTAGGATGTCCAATGGACTTACGTGAAGAACATCGACGAGGAGTAGTTATAGCCTACGAGCAATCATTCGTCGTCGAGGTGTAAGTTAAGGTACTCGCAGGGACAACATATTGAAAGTACCGACTGGGACGTCCATAGCACGTTATTTCTAGGACATTTCGATTGTTATACGATCCTGGAAATATAAAGGGCGTCTGTGCAGAGATATTTGAAGGAATGTACCATCAGGGACATTTCATGGTTGTCTAGAACATAATACATTATATAAGATCTGAAGACATGCCATAATATGAACTACTCGGGACATCCGATAGATGTCCCTGAAAAAACGTTCAAAATCATATCCCATCAGGGACATCCCAAGGACGTCCTTGCATGGACATTCTACAATATGTACCACGCGGGACGTCCGAGGGATGCTATTCCTAGGACATTCGAAATGATGTACCAGCTGGGACATTCCGTGGACGTCCTTTTGCACGGACATTGCATGAGATGTACGGGATGGGACGTCCCAAGGACACTTATTTTAGGTTTGGGACATTTGGACGTGAATTGTACCAAATAGGGACGTCCCTAGGACGTTGTGTGCTATTAGGGATATACTTAGTCTAGAGTCTAATGAAATATGTTGTATTCACTATTGATGGGATAGTATTGGTAATTGGAAGTCCAATTATGTATGATGATAACATGAAATAATTGAAATACTTATCAAAGTTTCTCTGGTTTCAAGGATGAAGGATGGAAGTTGAACAGGACGAATTATTATCAAGAGGGATGGTTGGCTATGAGCAACGTCAGAGGGATTGTTGGAGTCACTTTTACGACGAGTCACTGCAAGAAAAACGTCGAATATCCCTTACGTACGAATTACAATCTCAGGGGTCACCGATCTGAGGTAATTCATCAGGATTTATAAAGACATGAGAATTTTGTGTTAGCCAAAAGAATCAAACTGAAGGGTAAAATTGTATTCATGTTTCTGGATATGATACATAGCTGTTGAATATACTCATATATTTTTCCAATGTCTGTCTCTAGTGATCAGTTTCATCTGGTTACTATACAGGGTAGGCCAGGTGAGCTTCATTGATTTTTCTAAGCGATAGAATGATAGAAAAAAGTAGTCCTTCATGAAATAAATATGTTAAAAAATCTTTCCTAATAGACCTAACACTACGGCGGGTATCGAAGTGTTGGGCAATTACTTGTTTTCTCATCATAACTTCAAAGCCACTCGACAGATTTTGCGCATGCAAACTTATGTAGTACTACATCTTTGAGTGATGATTATAATCATTCTCCAGTGGTATAGATAATGGGGAGTGAGCACCTACTTCTCCTCCTTCTAGTCTTCGGTGATACTGAACATTCTACAAAGAAATATTCGATTCTCGAATTCCTTTTTCATTATTGGAAATATGGATAACTCACGAATTTTCAATTTTAACTTCGTTTTGGAAATACATGTAAGTCTTCTGGTAAATATAGCACTTTTCATAGCTGAGATATACAGGCTGATTCAATGGGAAATGCGCATACAGTGAGGATAGATGAAGGACACTGAGGTGCTCATGAATAATCCATATTCCATGGGTCTATCACGCTTTATGATCAAGATACAGGGTCATTTATTGATTTTCATCATATTTTCATATATTCATAAGTTTTGTACCACCCTATGAAGTTTTTTGATATTTTATTTGTATATCATTTGTCCACAGTGATGAAAATTGACATAATAAAAAGAAAATCTTATTCCAGGGCCGTCCTTGAAAAAAATTGATGATTTTGAAATCTCATTCACGGATTTGTAATGACAGGAAGAAATAAGTGAGACTGAATGTATTTGGTGTTTCTGCATACATCCCTTTTTCACCAATCAACTCGAGTCTAGAGGTTCCAATGATGAGGTGGCACAAGATTGAAAATAAAAATACTTTCTGCAACCGACACAAAAGTTGTCCAATTTGATACCAAAATTAGCTCCTAAATTGACGTTTCTATTACTGACACAAAAATAGGTATGTTGCTAGGCAACATATTTAGTTCCTAGGAGCTAAAGTTGAATTTTATTTCCTATGAGCTTAAGATGAACTTTAGCTCCTAGGAACCAAAGAGGATCTACTAGTCGTCATCAAGAATAAACAACATTGTGACGGTTGGTTATTTGGGTTGAGACGCATACCTGATTTGTTTCCGATTTCGGCAGATTTGGCAATTCATACCCATGCTGGAGATATATAAATACACCTTATCATAGTTGGGTATTGGAATCATAAACATCAGTATTTTTGTTTTGATCAGGGAAGCCTTCAAGATTCAAATACTTGCTGGATCTGTATTTCACTCTCGGGATGGATGACTTGTTTTTGAATAATCACGGCAAGCAATAGTTTTTTGTCTCAGACAACGATATTGTTTACCTTCATTTGATTATTAAGCGAAAAACATTGTATCATGGAGAGGAATAAATAATCGCTATTATCACTGTTGCTATATGCTCACTAACCTAACATTTTCCACGGCTTGATGTTCCTATAGCTGGCACTGGCGCGGTATTTGCCTTTAGACTTTAGAGCACCTGGTGCATACACAAATATGTCACTCTGTGCTTGTTTTTATATTGAAACTACAATTCGAACATCCTTGAAAATTGAATGAACCTGCTGTTGATGCAGGTATAGAATGTTCTCACCACACGGATTATTTGTCAATATTTGTTGCATTTCATACATGTTATGGCACGGCATTGGTGGTAACTTCACATATTTATTCGAGTTAATTGTTTCGGTTGCAGAAAAAATAGCATGTTTCATTCGGATCAAAAGTGACTTTGTTCGACTCGCAAAATTTGCTTTCGCTCGGCTTCGCTAAACGCTCCGCCTCGCAGATGCAAAATTCGCTTATCATACAAAGTGTCAATTTTGATCCTAATAAAACAATCTACTATTTTTCTACAAGCGGCAGGGAAAGTGGCTTCTTCCTGCCACTTAGTAGGCAAAAAAGGTGTTCTTTTACTGCCTAGGCAGAAAAAGATTGTTGCTATGCAACGTTTCAAGAAATTCTAATGGAATTAGTTATCAAACTTGACACTGTCATTGAGTGAACACAAAATGAAGGAGATTTCAATGAAAAAATTGAACAAAATTGGTATCATATCATTTGGAGAAAGATTTCTATGTTTCGCACGGCAGCAAATGTAGATTGACTGCTCGCTATGCTCGGCTATGAACTATCAGCCGCTGCAGTCAATTTACTACTTTTCTGCCTAGTAAAACAAATAACTATTATCTCCAAGCGGCATAACATGCATAAAAAGTGTACTTTCACTGCCTAGGCAGAAAAAGTTTGTTGGTATGCAACGTTTCAAGAAATGTTAATGAAATTAGTAGTCAAAATTTACAGTGACATTAAGTGGACCCAAAATGACGGGGTTTCCAATTGAAAAATCACACAAAATTGGTTTCATATCATTTGGAGAAAGAATTCTATGTCTCACACGGCAGCAAATGCAGATTGACTGCCTTTGCTGAATTCCTATGAACTATCAGCCGCGGCAGTCAATCTACTACTCTTCTGCCTAGTGAAACAAATAACTATTGTTGTCCTTGACGGTATTTTTCCATTCATGATCTATGGAGTCATCCCTAATTACTGGATCCCAAGTTAACTGAAAACGAGAGAACATGTCTGTATTTGGGACAAAGTATTATCATGAATGACCAACTTGTGAGTGTGAGAAAATCATTATAACATTCTCATAACATTTGTTCATGGTACCTACTTCATTCGAAACAACTTGTTTGAAAATGTTGAACAATGCCCATTCCGAAAAAAGTGTAACTTCATTTCAAACAAAAATATCGTTGCAACAAATTTCATTGAGTTGAATCCACAGACAATACAACATGTTCATTATTATCAAAGTGTTTCATGAAGTGAGCAATGACTGTTATCAACGAATAACGTCACAATACAAAAACAAGTTAGTACAATTTCATCAAACAACGTCAAAATTGTCTTTACCATCAGCCGACTTGACAATTACAACGATTTGGTCAAACCCAAAGTGTACATGCAGACTGCTTCGTTTTATCATTATTTTCAAGAATGCATCACAAGAGTCGAAAAATGATGATGATATACCTGAAAGAATAATTGAACGCGGATACAAAAAATTCTATTTATTAATTCTAGTTGTTTCAATTGAAATTTGATCAGTACGCTGGATTCCTTTCTTAACCAGCTGCTCGATGAGGAGTCACATTCCATAGGCTTGCATTTGAAAACATATATCGATGTTGATTTCAGCTACACCTGAAGGGTCAGTCATGATATTGCCCGTGAAATATTAATTGTTATATTATGGTACATTTCGAATTTTCAGAAACATCATTCACATTCCCTCAGCTAGTTTTTCATCAGTTAAGGCCTCCACCCTGTATAAAATGATAGCAGCAGAAAATCGTTCCATAAACCATTTCATTTGATTTTTCAATAATCTTATTTGCATTGCTCATCTCGTAGTACCTGATATTTGAATGAGCCAACTCCCAGTATTTCTTCGTTTCAGGTGATTTTGGTGAGATGGAACGAGCCCTACCAAAAACTGGCTTCATGTGACAGTCTGGGAATAATTTACATATGGATAAAGTACGAAGGACGATGGTCGATAGAGCTGATAAACGACCGCAATACCCCTGTCACCCATTTCTCCTGGTCCCATGATGGCAGAATGGCTTTGATATGTTATCAGGTAATGAAACAGCGGTAACTGGAGCAGGACCGACCTATAGGCTTCGAGTTATTAAAACCGCATTCTCATCAAATCATGAATAGATTATCGCTGAACAGGAAGAGTTGGAATAGAAAATGTTGAAGAATATAGTGGGCACTGTCGTTTTCAATGAAAAAGCATACAATTATAAAACACAGATATTTACGTCATCCTAGGTCTTGTTGTGACCTATGACAACATTTTTGTCAACATTTGGTATACAATCATTCCCAATAGCCCGTTTTACGCAAATTGAATTACGTTTTTTTCCCCTAATATACTTTTTTTTTCGCTTGGAGCGCACGAGAGGGAATCCCTATGAAAGCTTTCATTCAATACCTATATACCAGAGTTGTTCTGGTCAGAACGAACGTACTATTCTACAACTTCTTGATAGCATTTGGCACGCAAATACAGAATATCCCAATTCGGGCGCTTTTGCGGGGTATCTCCCTTATCAGTATAGACAGAGCATTGCGGTTTTCGCGACAGTGTGCTACTTCTTTATGGAATTAATGATGGCGCGAGCAGACTTGTGATAGCTTGTTTGGTTGTCGAGATACAGGGTAGAATTGAAAATTATCACTTTTCAGGCACCCCCTGTGTCTCAGTTATCTTCAAACTTATCGAAGAAGTTGAAACTTGTTCTCATAGAGTTTTTCTCGTAGAATCCAGTGACATAATTTTTTTTGGCTAGCACCTTTTGTTGTTCAGTTATGGAGCATCCAAATGGAGCACCCTGTATATTATTTCATATGTTCATTGAGCATAAAGTGGGCTTCTCAAAAATATATAATTGTATACAATCATTTCCAAATCAAGCTCAGAATTTCAGATTTCCAAAAACAATTTTTTAGGTAGAAGGATATGGCTAAACTTTATTGAAAACAAAATTCATGTGAGTAATTATTATGCTCCTCAAACTTCCCAACTCAATTCAAATGATATTTTTTGACTCCTCATTCCTTAATTATTCACATCATTCAAACTTAATTTTTATGATGGATAACAACAAACACCAAACCTATTTTACTTGGGATTGAACGTAGGAAGAAGCGAATGAAAGCAGAATTTTTTAACTCCTGTATGGATTTGTATTAATTTGTTCCTGCAAAGCAGGACAATTTGGGTATTGTAAAGATGTTGAAGCTGGTCTTCTATATGTCAATTGCTTTGCTCGTCATAATTAGTTTGAATTGTTTGAACTATCTCCAATTTTTCACTCGTTCACTGTTCACTGAACGAATGAAAATGTAATAATGTGAAAAATCAACCAACTCTACCGTCCTCACTACCAATAGTGCCAACACTTTATTTCATTGACGAGTTTGACAACTACAACTATACAGCAAGCTGTATGCAATGCGGTCTATGCACTTTATCCATAGACAACAGTTTGTTTTCCCCCAATTTGAAGTTCGTATTATGTGACCTAGATGTCGCCCACTTCGTGAATCTCGCGAATAGAATATATCACTCAAATAACAAGGAGATTCTGGAATGTAGCAGGGGTAACCTGCAAATTCTGACGGGAATAATCACGGTACACTGTTGTCTAAGATACCACCTAGGAAAAAAGACTCGAAACAAATGAGTGGACTGTCTATTGTGCTTTGTGGAAGACGAAACGGCTGAACACATTCAATGTCCATGCTCTTCCTTAGAGAGACGTAGGGTCGATATATTCAGCTTGACCAATTCAAAACCTACCGATTTCAGACGAATCCCACCTAATGTGGAAACTTGTGAATTATATAGTGAACTGTAACCTCTAGGGGTGGGCCACAATAGACCCATCAGGGGTCGCAGTGAAGAGCGCACCACTCACAGGAAACCTGACCAATCATTATTACAATTATTATACTCCCGAACTAACACCTGTTCTCTGCAAGTTTTTCGACTACTCTAATAAATTCAGGATATTCATGTCCAACTGGAAAATTGCAAGAGTACAACCAGTTCCTGAAAAAGGCAAAAAGACCATACCTAGCAACTACAGACTTATAGCCCTACTATCTATCATTTCTAAGATCATGAAGAAATCTATCAACATCGAGTTCATGTAATACCTGGAACATTAATGTATTATCAACGAAATGCAATATGGCTACTGTCATCAGAGATCAACTGGTGACCTGCTCGCTCACATCCCACATATATGGCAGCAATCTATCGAAAAATATGGTGTAACCTTAGCCGTGGCACTTGATATCTCCAAAGCATTCGATCGAATCTGATACCACGGACTCCTCGCCAAGCTTTCATCTTATGGCGTGCCTCCCCAGCTATGTTCTCTGCTAGCTTTTTTTCTCTCAATCAGGTCTCTCCATGTAGTGGTCGACGGAGTTTCATCTGACTCTCTCATCAAAAATGCTGGTGTTCCGCAAGGATCAATTCTAGCACCAACACTATTTCTACTCCATATCAATGCTTTGTAGGAAGCAACTTCATGTCCAGTACACAGCTTCGCGAATGATAGTACCCTCCATACCGCCTTCTCTCCCAGGGCTCCAATATCAGCCAGGCAAATCAGAAACGAACGAGGAAGAAATGTTGACAACATAAATATGGACTTGGCAACAATTCTCGAATAGGGATCCAATAACTTGGTAGATTACAATGCAAACAAATCACAAGCATGCCTTATCTCTAAAAGAAGCCAATCTCACTGTGCCCAATATATGCTTGTCAGCAGTAACCATACCTTTCAAGACATCCATTTCGATGCTTGGCATTACTATCAGCTATAACCTTTCTTCAGAAAATCACGTGTAATCAATTGCTCAAAGTGCATCTCAAAAACTGGGTTTTTATTCCGAGCCAGGAGCTATTTGATTTTTAGTCTGCTGCTTATCATCTATTTATAAGGCACAGATCCGACCTGTCCTGGAATACTGTTTCCATATTTGAAGAGCAGCACCCAAACATACCCTGGAACTGTTGGATTCTGTCTAAAAAAGGGCAATTGTCTCGGCGAAGCATCACTCGCCCCGCTGACAATCTAATTCACTTCTTTCGAACACCGTAGAAAAGTTGGCGATCTGGCTATTTTTCATTGATATTTTCATGGACGATGCTCTTCTAAAATATCAACAATTGTTCCTCTCTTGGCAGTCCCCGCTTGATCAACCAGTCGAGTTGAGGATTCGCACTCTTCGTAGTCACTTCGGAGACCTGCAGAACATCTCTCTCCAAAGACTCGTTCATCCAACGAACAGCGAGGCTCTGGAAGCCAAGGGAGGTGTTCCCCGAGGCATATAACCTCCAGAAATTCGGGAAGACTACCAATTCCATTTTCCATGGTTCTCATGATGTTTTCTGTCCCTTCTAGTGGGAACCAGAACATAGGAAACATATTGTAAGAAAATGCGAAGTATACAGTGAACTGTAACCTCTGGGAATGAGACATAATAGACCCATATGGAGTCGCAGTCAAGGGCCTGCTTTCTTCCCACTCACAGGATGAGTGACCTCTAATTATTATGATTATTATTATTTGCAGGATGGCTACGTCCTAGTGGGCTCAGTGGCCGGCCAACGCTACTGGTCCTCGATGCTGAACCTCGACTCGACCATCACGTGCGGCGTGTGGACGCCCGACGACCAGCAAGTCTACTTCGGCACCGCCGGCGGCCACATCGTCGTGATGGACGTGCACGGCGCGATGGTAGCGCAGGTGCATCTGGGCGGGGCGGAGCCGGCGGTCGGAGTGGGAGGCATGGCGTGGTCCTGCGAGAAGTTCAAGATGGAGGAGGGGGAAGATGGAGACGGCGGGGTGGCTAATTCTGACGGTAGGATTTGAATAGCGACTAGGGTTGAGGCTATATGGAGGTGGAAAGATTTGATAATCAGTTTTACAACTACGGAATAGCCACAATGCTCTTAGTGGAATGAGATGTTGAATAAATGCAAAAAGCTCGAAGTCATATCCACACAATGTGCATGAAATGAACAACAATGGTGGATTCCGAGAGAAAAACAACTTATTTGCTGGCTAATGCCACGCAGGAGATCATATTATCTTCCCGAAATCTATGCATCGACTCGTTTAAACGAATACTGATACAAGTGAATCTTTCCTGAATGCCCATAAATTAAAACACCACTGGAATGTTCCGTGACGTTCCCATGGCATTTCCGTGCTGTTCCGTAACATTTCCGTGGTGTTTCGTGACATTTCGAAGCCGGTCTGTTTTGGCTATTCGAGTCACGTGGTTCAGAGAAAGGTGGGGGAAAGGGGTTGGACTGGAGAGGCGGAATACCAACTAACTAGAAACTAGAGAAGGTATTATAAATGATCCATTTCTTGACGACGGAGCATTTATATTTCTTAAAAACGTTCGCGTGGAAGTTAATTTCTTATACTGTATAGGAAATAATTCAATCAGAAAAAAAATTTGAATATACAATGCCCTTTGAGAGCAAAGTTGACATTCTCAATTATTTGAGTTGGGATTGGAAAAAAAAATTGTTGATGTCACCTTGTAGTATTTGATGAATCATTCCATTCGCCATTTTGTTTTTCGAAATCGAATAGTTAATAGCGGCGGTATGACGACTCAGGGCGGTGTTTCGTCTTTCAGCCTTCATACTCTATAATATGTATTATATCATTTGTAAATACTTTTATTCTATATATTTTTATAATTTTTCTAATATCTCAAATAACTTTATAGGTGGTCGTAAATTTGTATTGGCAGTATCTCTTCAAAACGGCTTCGTATTCCTCTTGTCGACTTACGACGACGTATCTCCGATCCAGATAAATACACACTTGCAAGGACCTTTGAGCATGGAGTGGAGCAACTCCAGGGAGTTTCTAGCCATCGCCGGAGTATCTGAAGACTCGCCGTGTGTTGTACCGCAAGTTGAATACACCAACGTGCTGAAGTTTTATAATGAGAAAGGAGGGCTTCTGTATTCTATCGTAATACCAGACAGACTGGTGAGTTGAGAAATTGTTATTTTTATATAGACCCAGTTTCCAAACTATGGATGTATCCACTAGAACTTCGAAGTAATTGCGAACAATTGGAGACCCTAGTGTAAGGAAGGGATGGGTGCATAATCCTGCAAAAGTAGAATAACTGCTTCTTCATGTTCAAAAAGTTGCTCTAAATTTCATCTCTTCAAATTCGTTCTGTACATACTTTGTGAGTTTTTATATATCTCATCTATACGCTCATTATATTTGTTCACAATTCATAGGTACCTACCAAGGGTATCAAAAATGGTTAATTCATATTATTATTATCATTTTCATCATTATTTTTATTATCAACATTATTATTATTATTATAATCATTATCCTGACGTCACATTGACTACTGTATCGGGGTTGGACTTTCCTCAGGGGATGAGTGAATAAATGTGATTCTTCAAGAGTGTTTCTTTGTAGAATGCCGATTATTATTTAACTAGGGGGCGCCAGAGCTTGTAGAAGATACAGACTGAAAACTGATACCATGGTTTAACACATGAATGTACGGCCTTTGTCATACTCACATGCAAATTTTCTCGAATGGCTAATCTATAATTAAAAACTCTTCACCCACCTTATAGGAATACTAGGGAAAATTACCCAAGTTATTTCACAAGATGAATTCAAGAGGTTATTGATTCAAAGCCACTTCATCTTTGGAAAGCTCGCTGACAACAAACTAGATTTGCAAAAAGTCGGTAGGTCTAAATTCGACAAAGATCCGAGTAAATGATGTTGAATATTAGGAATAAAATGGTACTGCTCGCGCCATCAAGTCCTGCTCATATTGGCTGATTATCAGCGATTAAGCAACGGAAGTAGGTTCCTGTAGGTCGCGTTTATAGTACCCAAAGAGCCAGTAGCACCTACAGGATTTCTTAGGATTCTGTTACACTACTCATTGATGTAACAATAAAAAAACTAGTTTGAAATAAAAGTAATGTAACCCATGATGTAACGTGATGCAGACATTCTGCACAAATAACTCATTAAGTTTGAATCCACTTATATGACTATTTTGTTGCGTAACTGATCAAAGAAATCATGAAATGTTTATGCGTTAGTTACGTAAATTCGTTTTTTGGGTGCATTCGCTTTGTGTGCATACTAAGAATAAAATTGACATTATAGCTACAGGGTGATTCAAAAGTAAGCGGCATCCTTTCAGAGGCGTATTCCTTGCATGAAAATAAGGCAAAAAGTTCCTATTGATAAGGATCCGAAAATGCTTCCTAAGGGAGCTACGGCCCTTTGAATAGGACACCTCAAAGACGGTTTTTTCTCTATAACTTTAAAATCCTTCACAACAAATTTTTAAAAATTGGTGTACGGCATAAACATTCGATGGTAAATAGGACTCCGTATTCGAAATAATTTCCAAACGAAATCACAGGAACCTGAATATCCGGAGAAGAAGGGATATTTTTACACTTACCCTCTCCCGCATGTGACGCCCCTGAATGAAATTCTGAAATTTCGAATACGGAGTCCTATTTACCATCGAATGTTTATGCCGTACACCAATTTTTAAAAATTTGTTGTGAAGGATTTTAAAGTTATAGAGAAAAAACCGTCTTTGAGGTGTCCTATTCAAAGGGCCGTAGCTCCCTTAGGAAGCATTTTCGGATCCTTATCAATAGGAACTTTTTGCCTTATTTTCAAGCAAGGAATACGCCTCTGAAAGGATGCCGCTTACTTTTGAATCACCCTGTATAATGAGCAAATCCACGGATAGAACACTAGAAATAGAACTGATTCTCTGATCAACAAGTTGGATCAACGGGAACCCAAAATTCAATTTTTTTTAGAGGGCTTGAGAGTTTCAACAGTCTTCCACAAAACATTTCCGAATGGGAATTGGAATCATACCTCTACAATCATCAACGAACCCAGTAAGCACTATCTGACAATTTTTTTTATAATTTTCAATAATTATATATGTGTGGTTACCTGAAAATGTAAAATGTGAATCAGTATATAACTTCAAAGGATTTATACTACTAATCAACTCACTACACTGTTTCACCAATAACCAAACCAAAGTTTTAAACGCCTCGACACGTGTTTCGCTAACTATGTCAGCATCTTCAGGAGAAGATCAAAACTGAATATCCTATTCTAGGGTGCTGCTTATATACTAGGTATCTGTTCACCCAACCGTGAAAAATACTAACCGTCAAGCTGTTGATTGTCATGGTTGAGTTCACATGTTTCATATTACTCAACTATATAGAGGGCTATATGGAATAGATCCATTATCCTCATTCATTAATCTATTACTATTCTTAAATGTCTCTAAGCTTCCATATGCGTCTAAATTTCAAATATTTTCAACTTAGTTAACTAATTTGAGGTTCTTAATATGTGTAATATGATTATGATTGAACATACATCATAATACACATATTACTAACTTCGAAATAGTTTAGCAAGCTGATAATATCAGAAAACTAGACGCATATGAAAGCTTACAGATATTTAAGAATAGTAAAAGAGTAATGAATAAGGATAATGGACCTATTCCATATAGCCCTATAGTTTAGTAGTATGAAAATTGAGATTAAAATGTAAACTCAACCATGACAAACATTAGCTTGACAGTTAGTATATCTCAAGGTTGGATGAACAGATACCTAGTTTATTAGCAGCACCCTAGAATAGGATATTTGATTTCAATCTTCTCCTGAAGATGCTGACATAGTTAGCAAAACACGTGTCGAGGCCGAGTGACAAAACATTGTAGTGTATTATCGTGCCAAGCGTTTCAATCTTCGATATACTGATTAACTCTCGTTGTGGAAGGCTCGAGTAACGACCTTGACGTGGGGCCACAATGACAAACGGCTCTTCCTGGCCACCGGCACTCAAATCCACATCGCGTGGGTGTCAAAGAGGATAGCGTCGTTGCAGCTGCTGTGCCGATTGAGGATACACGATCTGATAGCCGAAGAAGGACAACTGACGTCCTTGCCTTTGCCGGCCCGTCTCGGGAACATCATCGGGAACTTGTTTGCTCAAACTATAAGGGTGAGTCAGTTCGAATAGGTCTGCTGTTCACATGGGTTATTGCTTCAGAATTGGTCCACTCACTGTATATCACAAAATACTCACATTCAAAGGCAGTGATTCAGTACCTCCTACCATGAAATTTCAACATCAGTCATATTCACTAAACTCCGTTAGAAGATGATGACTATGGAATGTATAGTAATATTCATCTACTCTCATCTTTTTTTTTCCATGTTCATGAAAAGGGATATCCTGTTATGTTCAGAGAACGTCGTAAGAACCAAGGAAAATGAGGTAGGAATTGGTGTTCTTCATGAATTTCTAGGATAACACCTCCCTTGGCGATGTGTTCCAGAGCCTCACTTTTCGTTGGATGAACGAGTCTACGGAAAGAGATGTTCTTCAGGTCTCCAAAGTGACCACGAAGGGGTGCGAAGCCTCGACTCGACGGGTTAATCTCGTGGGGACTGCCAAAGGGGGAATAATTGATGATATTTCAGAAGAGCATTGTTCAAAAAAAAAATCTATGAAATGAAGCCAGTTTGCCAACTTTCCTACGGTGTTCCAGAGAAATGAGTGAGTTTGTGAGCAAGGCATCACCCACGAGACGAATTGCCCTTTTTTGAACAAAATCCAACAGTCTCAGGGTATGTTTGGATGCTGCACTCCAAATATGAGAACATAATTTCAGGACAGGTCGAATCTATGCCTTATAGACCATAAGCAGCTGACTTGAAGTGAAATAGCTCCTGACTCGAAACAGAAAACCAAGTTTTTGGGATGCACTTTCAGCAATTGAAACTATATCGTTATTTTTTTGGGAAGAAGAGTACAACGACAATGAAACCTGTGATTGTGAAATGGTATCATATTTAACTTCCCCAATTTCATTGAAATATAGGAAAAATGAAAAATTTGCCCTACAATCAGTTATTTGAAAATAGACGAAGAGAGCTCATCAAAAATATAGGAAGATGAGGGATTATTGATGATAGACAATATACCTTTCACCGTCGAAGATCAACTGGAGATTCACTCGCCTATGAGATTAATTCATTATTCAAAAAAAAGGCGCCATCTGAGAAAAAGATATTCATATGAGATGTGTTATGACACTGGTGTTGGAGTCGTTATGCATGGTTTTTCCAAATACGAACAGGGGTTTCCTGAAACATCATTCGATAGGCTTACATATTGTCTATTCAACATCTCCAGACTCCCATGAGGGCAGATACAATCTCGAATTCTCATATGATCAGAATAGGTAGCTTGTCGTGAATTTGCTTGGTATGAGTGAATGAAGGAGTATCATGGATCGCATTCATACCCACTACAATATCTAGTGAATGATACTGACTGAACTACCACATGAATATCTTTCTTCTATTCCTACCGTTCCTCAATACAGGGTGTTTCTTAAAGACATGCTAATATTCGAGGGGGTGATTTTTTCACTCATTTTGAAAAGAAAACTTCATATGAACGTATGTCCTGAAAGTCTCAACTTTTGAGATAGAGGGTGATGAAGTCTCGGAAAATATTCAGTTTTTTGATAATAACTGACACAATATTGTAAACGTTTTCAAAGCATCAAGGTGTATTATCTGATGTTCAAAAATTTTTGTTTTCTCTACTAGTGGCACCGTTACGGGGATATTTTTGTTTATATTTCACTTAAAAGTGAGTAACGACAAGAAATTTTCAAATTCCATAAAATGATATGAAAGTCTATTCAATTATGTACTAAACAGATTCTCCTGTTGATACTCGATAGAACGCCTCGTTTTCGGGACAAAACGAAAGAACAAGACCAATACTGATTCAGTCATATAGCAGAATGAATTTTGCCATCACAAAAAGCTATACAGGGTGGACAGAGGAATAATCTATGCATATTTTCAACATTGACACCCCGTAGCTCAGAAGTTAGGACGTTTGCGACATACGTTCATAAGAAGTTTTATTCTTGGAATGGGTCGAGACATCGGCCCCTTGAATATTAGCATATTACCACCCTGTATATTCAGTATAATGCAGCCTGGAACTTTCCAGCAGTCAACATACTATTTCATACAAGGTGTCCCATGACTCGAAACCATAGCTTGAGGGCATATTCTTTTGAAAATTCCAAGTTGGAAGTGCCTTATACACTTTTGTCCAAACATAATAATTACGGAGATTTGGGCAATTGGATAACAACTTTGCTCAGCAGTGGAATCCAAAAGGTGGTCTAGTAATTTGGCAACCGGAGTCACCTGACCACTATTATCTTTGGAGACCTATGAGAAGTCTAGTGTATTCAAATGAACTACAAACCAGGGATCAGCTAATGCGAAATATCATGACAACAGCTGCATCTATGAGAGACGACCAAGATACTTTCCACAGAGCAACGTTTTCAATAATCAGAGAAGCCAGAATGTCTTGTGAAGCAGCAGGGAGCATTTTGAAGATGGGCATTCTCTTGACTTCATGACACACTTCATCAAATTTGAAATTGCTGATTTCTCCTCAACTATAGAGTTTTGGACAGACGTGTATGGATTACTTCAAACTCGAGATTGTTGAAGGAATATGTCCTCTAGCTATGGGTTCGAGTCACGGAACACCCTGTATTTTCCTGAATATAGACTTTTTCATTGTTTTTTCATGCAACTCATATTTTCAACGAAATTCGAGCTATAAACCTTTTCTATTCGAAATTGATCGATGTAGGGTACTTGGTTTTTGTATAAATGCGAATATGTTTCCATTTTCTAGTGCTGCGTTCCTGCTTTGAGTGCACTAAGAGATTTCGTTTCAAGACCACCAGTCGGGTCGGTACGTCTTCATTGTACGATGATACGTCACGACGAGGAAACCAATTTGACTTCTGGCACGTGTTACACGCTGTATCTGGAGTATCTGGGCGGTCTGGTGCCACTGCTCAAAGGAAAGCGAATCAGCAAAATCAGACCGGAGTTTGTCATCTTCGATCCACAAGAAGGTATAGAGATTAATTGATATTTCATTAAAAATTTTGGAATCTCACTCCCCATATAAATAGGTTCTTTATTATTGGCGCGATATTCCACATTGATTTATGCATAGATTAACGACTCCCCTTTGGAGTATTCCCGATTTCTTGTATCAAATGTTGATCATCATTGTATTCCACCTTCAAGTAAATAGTAGTGTTGCACAAAAATTTTGTCATCTAAATTTTAGGAAAGTAGTGACCAACAGAATGATCGGGTGTGACAAAATATGTTAAACATATTAATGCCATCGTTACGCGACAATCAAGCACTTGTAAATGATAACCTTACTGCTTTAGGATTCGGGATCTAGATAAACAACTAAAAATCTTATTTTGCTGCTGACCACCTTGTATCAAAAGAAAACACTCACCAAAGGTAGGCGAAGCCACAAAACTGATCAGAAAACCCACATCCTTTATCACTCACATCATCCATTGAGATGCACTGTTATTATCAACAATAATAGGTAATTATAAATTAAACATGCAATGTTTATCGAGAATCCTCAGTCACACCTGTCATCCATGTCAACTATATGCAGTATCAACGACAGTATTGACAATTGCTTGAATTTGAAATATCGATGTTTCCGCTTACTGAGTAAACTAGTTATGCCAGTGGCGTGCTCTTCAAATTCCCCTTTTATCATGGAGTTTCTGTCCGTTTCCTAAGTTGTGGGTATGTTTATGAATTTGGAAAGAAATATAGAAGTTGTAATTAGTCCTACCGGATATATTTTCAGTATGACCTTAGCCGTAACATCACAAAAATAACACTTCCTTATTCCCCCCTGTTGTGACGTTGATGGTATTTCTTTTGGAGGGAAAAGTGCTAGCAGGTTTTTGATCGCGCACATATCGCGCACCTTTTCTAGAGTGGAAGATTTTTGATGAACGAGGCGACCATATTTTCGAGAGTTTTAAGAGTGTTTCGACTTTTTCCATTTTATTGATTTTGGGATCGAATTTTCGAAAATAGTGCCTAACAGTGAGGAAGAATCATTTTGTGGCTGTTGTTGTGAAGGAGAGAACCTTCAAACAGTAATTGTCTTCCTTTTTCGACTAATGTCGGATCATTGGCAGAACCACGCCGGTTCACAAATATAACCTTCTGAAGCCGCCCTCCATCCACGTAAGTAGTTTTTATTATCAACTCCTCTTCTTGCCAGCCTCACACTGTGAGCTCTATTCAAATCACGATAATAGGTAGCGAATAGGAGAACTCATACCTATATATCATTCACCCCGTAGGGCTTCGAGTACGGGTTGAACAGCTCTCTAAACCAGAGTTATTCCCACCAAGTGACGTAACCATGTTACGGTGACTTATCCAGGATTTCATCGGTCAGAGTCATCGTTACGTCATCACCCCCTTTCGCTGCAGGTCATTATTCCAGAACGCCCTGTATGTTACATCCAGGAGCTCCAACGTCAAAGCCCTATCTCCCTTTGTTCCTGCACAGCAGGGGACTGGACAGACAGCTAAGTGACCCATTTGGGGAAAACGTTTATATCCACAATCAATTAGTCATAATTTCCTGATAACTTGACTGAGTGTGTGGTACAAGAAGGTACCAAATATTTCTGGGTTAGGCCTTATATTCGAGTAGCCAGATAATTCTGTAGTAATAGGTTTCAATATAATAATTATAGAGTGTTATGTTGATCAGTGTATGATAAACCAAGGGTACAGTCGGAATGATTGTGTAATGTAGGAACCAAGAGTGATCACCCTATCGGTTTTTTTTTCTTTTTGAAGTACCCACCCTCTAAATCGTTGGATATAGATGTATAATATTTGTTATCTTTTTGGTGGATGTTTACTTGCCAATTTGAAGAATTGAGGTTCATTTCTATTTCAAAAAGAAAATCGGTTCTATAAAAAATGTTCTTATATTAGACAGAATTTGTAGTGATTATCCTGATAATACAAAGGGGCAGTAACTGAACCATTGTTTCATTTAGATTGAACCAACTATACAGAGAACCCACGAAGATCTGCTAGTCGGCCGTGTATTGGTTGCTACTATAATAAATTGTTGTGCTGGATGAAAAAAAAATCAATCATCCCTTTTATCTCCTTTTCTTTTGTTCGGGCACAACCAGTGCACGTTGAATATTTCTTTGTTCTTGTTCGAAGAAGCACCAAAAATAAACATAAAAAAAAAATAAAAAAATAAATAGAAAGAATATATGGCTGATTCACGGTGGATGGCACATTAGACGTTTTTGGTGAACCAGACAACGGATCATTTTGAAAATTCAATGGAGAGCATATTCGGACATTCTCTAGCCAACTGAAATATTTTCGACGATGCGGTGTTGCCGCTTCTATTAGAAAGCAGTAGCAACTTTGATTTTTCATATAGAACACTCTGTATTTTATTGCATTTTTAGATTCTCCCTGAAGAGCAGATTTCATCGATGTATCACACTTGGGGTCTAGCAGAAATGATTACAGATATATAGGGTGTGAAAAATCGACATTTTTCAACTTTAGGATTTTTTTGTGTCGAAACTATTCATCATTGGTCAAAACGGCTCACATTTCCCTATCTCAACTTTTGATTAACTATCTACTGATATTTAATTGGGACATATACCGGATGATCAAGATTCTGAATTCTGCACCACCCTGTATTTGTTTCAATTAAATGTTAGTAGATAATTGATCAAAAGTTGAGATAGAGACATGTGAGCCGTTTTGACCAATAATGAATAGTTTCGACAAAAAAAATTCCTAAAGTTGAAAAATGTCGATTTTTCACACCCTATATCTCTGTAATCATTTCCGCTAGACCCCAAGTGTGATACATCGATGAAATCTGCTCTTCAGTGAGAATCTAAAAATGCAATAAAATACAGAGTGTTCTATTTGAAAAATCAAAGTTGCTACTGCTTTCTAATAGAAGCGGCAACACCGCATTGTCGAAAATATTCTAGTTGACTAGAGAATGTCCGAATATGCCCTCCATTGAATTTCCAAAATGATCCGTTGTCTGGTTCACCAGAAACGTCTAATGTGCCATCCACCGTGAATCAGCCTGTATGTATCCTTTTGATTTTATCGAAAGTATCCTCACTCATCTCAGAATATAGCCCGGAATTGTAACAGTAGGTAGTGCATAGATTTCGGAAGGATGTGATTCAATGTTATACGTGGCATTACCCGGGAAAGTAGTTGTTTTTCATCCCGTCTTTTATGAATATTTGTGGGAATGAGTTTGAGCTTGTATCTATTCATTTAAAATTTCATTTCACTTCGATCAGTTCAGCTTCTTCGTAGTTGAAATGGTAGGTAGCAGATTCCCAGGAAACAAGAAAAACCTCAGCAATCTTCTGCTTGACTCATCAGATTAAGATTTAGAGAATGATTGGATCAATCTTCGGTAGATGAAGTGCATTGAAAATCCACATCAATATACAGACAAAATTAACATCTTGTTCTGCACCCAAAACGGGTTAGTTTTAATTGAATCATTACAATAACATTCTGCTGATTATGCTCTGCATGTTTCGTCATCTTCATCTACTTATTCATCTCCAGTATGATCAATTCCTTCATATCGAACGCGAGCTCGCCTAGTATATACAAAGTGTTTTTGAAGTTAGTGCACATATTCAGCACATTAATACGATACAGTCTAGGGAATATTCCCAGGATATCAGTTTTTTTTTTAATTCTCCTAATTAACGAGAAAAATTGAAAAGAACCTGAACAGAGGTGACGTCAGATTTGCCACAGTGTGGAACTTTGGGTGGAAACAGGGGTCTAACTTCAAATCATATTTTCATCCCTAAATTTTTTTCATAAGTGCCATTCGATAGAACACGTCGAGCTTTCTCATTTCAATGCCATCCTGTATAACCGGTTCTGCTTACAGATTCAGATCAATATCTGATTTTGTTCTGAAACGATTGTGGCCGAAAATGAACTGGGTGAGTCAATAGTGAGTCCGCTGAATCGTCAGATATATAGAAAAAATTTGAATATCACAGAAATAGGGTTTCATGAAAACTATCACCCGAAAGTATTTTCATAAAAAAGGAAGTTCGAATTTCAAGATATTGGCTTATGATGTTTTTTTTTTCAATGGGACAGCCTTCTGAGGTTCTTCCTGAATAGCTCATATTATCAAAACCTAACACTTGGAGTCTAGCAAGCATGATTGCAGAGATATAGGATCTTCAGAATCGAGATTTTTCAAATTTAGGATTTAATTGTGTCAAAACCATTGAATTGGGTCAGTCACAGGATGATCAGAATTCTTGAATTTTGTTCCGATCAAATGTCGATAGATAGTGAATCAGAAGGAAAGATAGGGACATGTGAGCCGTTTCGACCGATAATGAATAGTTTCGACACAAATAGATCCCTAAGTCAAAAAATCTCGATTTCGAACACCCTATATCTCTGTTATTATTTGTGCTGGACCCCAAGTGTGATGCATCGATGATATCAGTTCTTCAAGGAGAACTCAGAAATGTGATAATACATGAAGTGACTAATCGAAAGAAAAACATAATCAGCCGATATCTTGGAATTCGAACACCCTATAGATATGAAGATGATTCAAGAATCTTATTACTTATGGATGCGAAAATGATGGCGCATTACATTTCTTAGATGTACTTGTGCTCAAAAATAGCGAAATCAACTCAAAATCTAATGTTTTCAGTAGGATATTCAGTTTTAATCTTCTTCTGAAGATGCTAACATAGTTAGCGGAACGAGTGTCAAGGCGTTTGAAAAATCGGCCTGGTTAGTGGTGAAACAGCTGGTGTAGTGTCTGATCATCATGCACAGCAGAAATCGCACATAAAAACCCTCTCGTCGTTCCAGATCACCATTCAGCGGACTCCAAGACCTCCTCGTCCTCCAACTCGGCCAGCAGCGCATGCGCAGCCACATCGGCCTCCTCCGACAGCGACGCGGAGGAGGGCTGCGCTGGGTCGCCGAGGATGCAGCGCAAGAGGCGGAGGAGGCACAAGCAGGCCGCTAATCTTCATCCGGATAGACACGCGTACCAGCGGACGGAGGCGGAGGCGGAGCGCGGCGAGGGGTTGTCCTACGTGGACACGTTGCCTGAGGTGAGTAGGAGCAGAGTTGTCAAATGTGGCACAATTGTGCCAGAAGTTTCAATTTCAGCTCTGTAGTGACACCAGGGCCCGCACTATTGAGACTTCTTTCAAACACTACTGATGGGATTTACACTCGACATGTTATTCAAAAGAAACTCAAAAAGTTCGTCTCCGAAATTTTCAATATTTACTGATGTATCTTTGCTATGTGCTCAAATATAAATATACCTACTATCAGACTTCTTAACTGGGTACCTACACCATTATCCAGAAAAAGACTTTCCTCAAACTAAATATAAACAAAGAAACTACAATTCACCACTAAATTTTTTCAATCTAGCCTTAAACATAATGCGAAATACTTTATCGATATACAAAACTATCAGTGATGTCACTGGGTCTGATGAAGACACATTCAACTTCAAATGTTTCAAACAGCATAACTATACTGCACTAACCAATGTGACAGAAATGCGCACGACAACTTCATCCTCAAATCTAACAACAAATTTAAAGATACATGGAGATTGATCAACAAAGAACGATGCGAAAAAATGACCAGAGGCCCTGCTAGTTCTGTGTCTGTGGAGGATTTTGCGCAATACTTTTCCACAGTGGCTGACTGAAACTGATGCTTCAGCCACTGTCTTTTTAAAATCACTATCGAATAAAGATTTTTTTTCTCTTTATCCTACAACCTGTAAAGAAGTAACAGAAGCCATCAGTGATTTGGAACTGTCAAATCGCTGTGATGTATATGGCTTGAGTAGTTAGATGTTGAAGGAGATCCAACACGTCGTTGCCGAGCCAATTCCTGCACTATGCAATTCATGCTACTCACATGGGTTTTTACCTGACAACTTGAAAGACACCAAAGTATTGCCTATTTATAAAAAAGGGGATATGGAATTACCTGAGACCTATCAATCAATATCAATCATACCTATTGTGGAAAAAGTTATTGAAATAATTGTTGAAAAAAGATTAACTCACTACTTCGAGGTCAAAAAACTTTTACACAATCACCAATTTGGATTCAGGAAAGGGCACTCTACAATACAAGCTGTCACAAAACTTGTGGGTGCCATAGTCGATGGCTTTGAAGAGGGAAAACATACGTCTGCAACTCTATGTGATCTCAGTAAAGCCTTCGACTGTGTCTCACATCAACATCTGCTTGAAAAGCTTGAATATTATGGAGTTAGAGTAGTCGCTTTAGAATTTTCCAAATTCTATTTAGCAAACAGAAATCGAAGTGTATACTACAATTCAAAAATCTCCACACCTCATGCTATGAGCCATGGAGTCCCACAGGGCTCAGTACTGGGTCCTTCATTATTTGTTATATATGTCAACGATTTATTTTTACACAATATGAATTTCATAAATTGTTCAATGTTTGCGGACGATGCAACCTTCTACTACTCTGATTCTAAGGACAACTTAATTACATAATACATACATAGAAATAATACCTAAAATTAATGGAAGGCTGATTCCAAATCACCTCAAGCGGAATGTATCTAAAAATCAGAGTATCGTTTTCAGCACGAACCCACAAATGGATAATAATGAAAGTGTCAAGTTGTTGGTAATAAATCTTGATCAGGGACTGAAATGGATAGCGCATATAAACTCGCTTTGTAAAAGATTGACCAGTCAAATATTTTTGTTAACGAGACTAAGGGAGTCTGTTAGTATGGATATGATGAAAATATCATATTTCTCCCTCTTCCATTCACACCTGTTGTAACGTTTTTATTTTCTAATATAACTAGCCTACATCAAAACGTTACTTTTCTACGTGACCTTCTACTATAATTCCAGATAAAACTCTCAAAGGAAACACTATCTATAGTCAGACACTTTTATTGTATATTTTGTAACATAGTTCAAAGAGGTGTGTCTAGTTGAACACACTGTATACCACGCTGCCTCTCCTTGTGTCTCATGAGTTGTGGGTATCCTGAAACAAATTAAATATAAAATCAATCTGAATGTCAACATTGAAAAGCAACACAAATATTTTATCAAATGAAAATCCTACCTGAATCTTTTTGCATGATACGTGAACCATACAATATTATGAATCTGCTTGAGGTAGTCTTCTATTCAATGATGATTATCAAATTTCTGTATATCCAATAGTTTTTCTGAAAATAAAGAAAACAACAATCATAGGAATTCACAAGCACTGAAAATCAGACAAGGAATAACAAAAGATACGTACGATATACTCCTCCCGTGTTTATATGTAAATATTGTATAGTTAGATATAGTTGTGGGAAATTGGTTGAAATATCCTTTCATTGCTTTTCATAAATATCCCAGCGAGTTATTCAATATCCAATGTTTACTTCTTCACTGCTTGGTTATGTCGTGACCGTGACCTTGTGACCGTACTGTACTGACCGTCAGACAATTTCTACTCTTATTCTTCCTTCGTATTTGGCGAATTCCTCTGCCGTGAATTAGTCGTTCTACGCATGAATATCTTAATTCCCATGCCTCGTTCAGACCTTGCTCGAAAGGGACTCCACTATGCATGGATTTTAGCATTCGGACGTTGTTCAAAGCATACTCAACTATGTAAGGATTTTGGCATTTTCGCTGTCGCCATCTCTTGGTGTTCGTTAGAACTATCAAGTAAAATTAGGTCATGACGGACAAAACTGTGTCAATGTCAAGGTCGTATCGATTTCGGTTTCCGCTTTCCGGCGAAGACTTCTCAGTTTGCCATGATTCTTCTACCAAGGTGGTTGTCCTCGCAGCAGCAGCAGCAGCAGCAGCAGCACGCGAACTAGCTGGTGAGTCCATGTTTTTTCTTGAAATCTTTTGGTAGCATTTCAATGCTGGAAATCTTCATCCCTTCAAGGCACCATTTATTCTGCTCACCTTTACGGGGCCTAACCGAGTTGCCCAAATGCGGTATAAGAGACCCAGACGTCCCGACTTCGACCACGTGACCCTCATGCCGACCGAACCTTCATCGCCACGTTTCTGTTCCCCAATGTTTAACAAGGTTTTTTTGTTAAAACCCTCGATCCAAAAGAGGTGAGTTATTTTGTCTCCCCATCAGTGATCCAGGCGGTCTCTATACGCCCCATAAATTATTTTAGGGTTTTAGGTTGGAGTGATGAATGCCGCACATCCACGTGCTCATCAGTACCTCACGTATGGGTGATGTCAACAGCAGTGTTTAATCCCATGCAAGTCCTGAAGGCCATGGTTTTTTCTTTCCTACCATATGGGATCTTTTCAGTAGGCGCAGGTTTCTGAGTCTCCTCGAACCTGGCCAGTGGTGATCCGTCCAGACACCAATTTTGAAGCTGCCCATCAATGTCGCCATCTTGTGACCATCTTCCATGTCCAGTAACCGTCGACATCTAGCAGATACCTGCTTATTGGATAACTCAGGTTTTTTTTTAGTATTAAGTCCTTTGACTATTAATTTTACATAATTTTTACATAATTTTTACATATTTACATATGAATTATCATGGAGTTATAACTTTTCAAATTTCAACACACAGTATGTTCAAACCCTACTTGAATTTCGAACACCATTAGCAGCAACATAAAACATTTTATATAGCAGAAAATGCGCAATAAGACTCCAAAATTCATGAATTTTCAGGGTTAATCAATATCATATAGCCAATTATAGTCCAATAACAATCTTCTTCAAAATGGGTTTACTTATAGGGAATTGAACAATATGTCAATAAAATATTATAACTATAATATCTGATAAAATCAAGAATTGAAAAGTAGGTATCCATAATATTCTACGAATGTATATAATAATATATTGCTAATGTATTTCATGAAAAACATTTTCATCATTAAATTTGTATGTATTTTTGAAGTTTTCATGTTTTTACTGATATCTCTCTCTGAACTGAACCAACAGGTTTCTGATTTTATCCTAGACATTCTATCTATGTTCTAAAAGAATCAGTGGCGTCCAAAATGAAATTACAGAAATATATATATATATTCTTATAAATTCCACATGTTATCTAGTTGAGAGATTTTACTATTGATATATTTGAGGATTAGCAAAGGTATCAACCCACACCCATATGCCGCCGACGAAAAGCTACCAGGTGCAGTGTAAAAGGTAAAATTTTACGTTACACTGTCATATGTTACAACATTGTGGTTCAACTCGTCCCACGCGAGTAGAGCTTTTGTACATCAGAAATGGGCTGTCAGGATCATTGCCGGAGTTGGATCGAGAGTGTCGTGCAGTCTTTATTTCAAGCAATTCACTATTTCGACATTGTCATCGATTTACATTCATATACGGAAAAATTTATAATAATTCAGCTGCCGTAGCAATGTTTATCCATATAATACCAGAAATTGTCAAAAGATACAAAATCCGAGACTTAGACTAACAACGTCATCCAAAAACACTGAACACGTTGAAATATTCAATGAACTACCAGAGCACTAGAAACAAGTACTACCCATACAATTTGAAAATAATAAAAAAAGTGTTGATTGATGGGTGCTACTCAATCGAGGAATACCTATCAACCACATAATATTTCGAACCACTGCCACGGTGACAACTTATTCCTTGTCATTTTCTGTATTGACTTGACCTGTCATAAACCTACTATATATATGTAACGTGATCCATAAAAAATCTATCTATCTATCTATCTATGAAAAATGAACGATACTGGCACTATTTCATTCCTTCGACAATTTCGACCCAGATTTTCTTTATTTTCTTAAAGGATAATCGAATGTTATTTCATTAATTCTTTGTGGACTGATGACTCTGTTTTTTCTCCTCAATTTGAGAGATTCAATCAAATATTCTTCTGGAATAGTTATTGTTTTATTAAAGAAAATATTTCTCAAAAACATCTCAGTTTTTCATTATGTGACAAATTATCAAGCTGCAAAACATTTTCGCGCAAGGAATTACTCAATATTCGAATTTTCTGCGCGTGAATATCTGTGATGATTCGACGATTGGCACCATTGTGCACTATGTCGTGACCAACTTCAGCACAGTCAGGAGTTCATTTGTAACATCACTATGGGAATCTCAGTTATTATCATGAAAACATCCTGTAACTCATTTGTAGATTGAAATCACTCATATGTCAACATCAGTATGACACTGAAGAGTGTCAAACTATAAGCAGCACAACTTCCAATGAGAAAAATTTTGCATTTTCATGTTGAAATTTGGCCCCGAAACGAAAAGATGAGTGAAAATTCTATATTCTTCCAATATATCTATATCTCATTCCTTCAAACATTTTGCCAAACAAATTGTCACTGATAAGCTACTGGATTTTTCTTTCAGGCTCCCTGATGAAAAAATTCGTTGAATGCAGTGACATTTTGGGGCACATCATCTGATTCATCCCACTACAAATATATTGAAATAATACGCATATTTTCATTTCATAGAAACGAGGAGAGAAAATCCCAAAAAATCAAGTAAAATGTTGATTTTTCAAATCAACTAGTCTGATGAGTTTCTTGTATGGTTCATATTTTCATGATCTATATAAAAGTTTCCAGTGATAAGACATAGAGTATTTGTATTTGAATTTCCTACTTATCATCATTATCAAACATGTGGTTGGGCCAATGAAATCGGATTGCACTTGATATCATTCTGATGACAAGTCGACAGCTATTGAAGCATACATTGAGTCACAATATCCAGCCTGAATAAGCGGAATTTCATTATTGTTTCAGCACGTTCGCCTCGTAGAAGTGACGTCAAACATTTGGGGCACCAAATTCAAAATCCACGGCCTACCCTCATCTGTTCCTGCCAATCTGGGCCAAGTGACCTACAAGACATCCCTGCTCCATCTGCAACCGCGTCAGATGACACTAGTCATGACCGAATTGAGGTGGGTACCTGATAATGGATGGTTCAGAATTGTTGTTCTGAAATTTTTCTATTCGTCATTCAGTTGCCCCCTTACGAGCAACCGGTAACTTTCTTTGTCGAGCGGCAATCTATCACTTTGTGCTCTAAATACACAAATAGCTATTCTCCAGTGGCATAAATGTTTGGGGGGGTTAGACCCTTACGAGGCGTTGAATTCTCTTCCACTG
Organism: Phaedon cochleariae; assembly: GCA_918026855.4. NCBI lineage: Eukaryota > Metazoa > Arthropoda > Insecta > Coleoptera > Chrysomelidae > Phaedon > Phaedon cochleariae. The sequence continues at coordinate 405,972 of OU896723.1, read as the reverse complement.
ACATGTCCAAGGGAATTGTACAAGAGCCCTAAAAGTAGTCGGAGCGGAGCACGGCAATCTTTGGAGATCGGCAATAACATTTTGTGCTCGAAATACACCCAAGATTTTTTCTACTAACGCAGCTTTTGGAAATAACTGCCCTGAAAGTATGAGCGATTGAAATAGTTGATAAAATTCTTATCCATATCATCCCATATGTCCAAAGGAAACAAAAAGAGAAAAATTTAAATAACTGACAAGCCAGAAAAAAAATTTCGGGCCTACCAAGAATTGAAACTGGACCACCAGCGTGGCAACCTGAGCTTCAGACCTCTGAGCCATAGTACGATAAACTCTGCAATCAAATTGAACATTACTCATTGATGCAATAAAATAAAGATAAACTGTCTTTCTGATGCCAACAAAGAGTTTAAATATAAAGTATAATTAATTCATCGTTTTCAACAGATATGCTTCATCGGGAGGTTCTTGTAGAAATTTGTTGGTATATATCTTCAGCGGTGAATGTTTTGGATTTTTCTCGCTTTATATCCAATAGATTGTTTCTTGAGAAATGCGATAAGTTTCAGATACTTATTGATTCCGATATTATCTTTAACATTCAAGCATGTATAAGTACCATCGAATATATAGACCAATGAGTTGATGACTTCAAAGGCTTCGATTTTTACCAAAATAAGCCAGTAAAACGTTTTATGAATACATATTGACCATCTCGGAGTGGCAGCAATTTATGAATATATTATATTGTACTTCATATTTCTTCCTTGATTTCTCCGGTGAGAGATTCAAACTCTTGCGCTTTTTGCTATATCAGGAGGTGTGTTTGACGATTCACTGTCACTATTTTCCATCATGAAGGAATTGGGGGTTTTCAAGAATAGATAAATCTAGGTTACATAGTGAATATGAAACACTATTAGAAACATTCGAAAACTTTGAAGCCATCAACCGTTCCATCATACTATTAGATTTCAACATTCCTGAACTGAAGAAGCATTATGATGACATCGACAGTCCCGTTACAAACATAGTAGCTCGTCTTAAGTACTTTCTAGCTTTCTCAGATCTTGTACAAAATAATAAAATAGTGAATTGTAATGATAGGATATTAGATATAGTATTATCACCATCTTCCGCAGATTGCTTAGTAACATGTGAAAATGACCCTCTAGTACCATTAGATCCTCAGCATCCAGCAATTGTAATTGAATTCCAAGATATTCGTTGTGTCAAAACCAATTTTTCCTCTCATATTGATCGTTTAGATTTTAGGAAAATCAACTGGGAAAAATTCAATCAATTACTGACCGAATTCAACTGGACTATAATTGGCTCTTATTCGGATGTTAATATTGCTTGCGAGTTTTTCAGCAATACATTGAGAAATATAATCAAGAGCTGTGTACCATTATCGAAAAAGAGAAAATATAAATATCCTGTATGGTTTAACCAAAACATTATATACAACATAAAATCTTAAAATCACTATTTGAAAATGTATAGAAAACATAAGATCAACTTCTACTTAGCTCGTATTAAAAATTTGAGAAGAGCTATTAAAACTGAAATTGCAGTGGCGTATCAAACTTTCATCGATAACTCTGAGAGTAGTATCAAACACAATCCTCAAAAATTTTGGAATTTTATCAACCTTAAACAGCAAAAATCTCGTATTCCTGGTAGAATGAATCACGAAGGGAAAACGCTCGTTAACCCTCAACAGATTATTGAGTCTTTTGCAACCCACTTTAAAAGTGTTTTCCTTGAGGAGGAATATGATCTCGATAGCGATGTTTCGATGAATGATGAGTACTCCAAGATTAACAGCAGTTACTTACACGTTCCTATAATTACGCGAGTTCAAATTCTCAATGCTTGCAAAAAACTCAAGAACAAGTGGTCATCTGGACCTAACAATATTCCACCCAAGCTATTGATAAAATCTATTGACAAATTATTGGATCCTTTAGTCGTCATTTTCAACCTGATTATTAAAAGTGGAAAATTTCCTGATATATGGAAATACTCACGTATATGTCCTATTTTTAAATCAGGTAAACCAACAGAAATAACAAATTATAGGCCAATTGCTTTAGTTTCTGCTCTTTCAAAATTATTCGAGATTCTTTTGGCGGACTTGATGTATGAACACACTCGTCACCTCATTACAGAAAACCAACATGGCTTCATGAAAGGTCGCAGTACATCGACAAACCTCTGTATATTTACGGAATTTGTTTCGAATGCTCTAGATTGAAGATGCCAAGTTGATGTTATTTACACTGATTTCAGTAAAGCATTTGACCGTGTATCACACAGCAGGTTATTAGATAAACTAGTATCTTTTGGATTCTCCAAAAACCTTATCAATGTATTGAGGACATACCTGAAAGACCGCAAACTTTATGTCGAATACGAAGGAGTTCAATCCTCACAGTTTATAGCTACATCAGGTGTGCCTCAAGGCTCAAATTTGGGACCCTTATTATTTTTGTTATTCGTGAATGATGTATGCTCCAATTTTGAGTCGAAATCCCTCATATTTGCTGACGACATGAAAATTTTCAGAAGGATTAACGACTTATCGGATGCCATTTCCTTACAAAATGATCTGAATCTGTTGAAAAACTGGTGTTCAATAAATAAACTATCGCTCAATATCAGCAAATGTAAGGTGATGACGTATTCACGAAAAAATAATCCTCTTATGTACCACTATGTCATCAATGATGAATCTCTAACACGAGTCACACAACACAAGGACCTGGGTGTCATATATGACTGCAAACTTGCCTTCTCAAGTCATTATGAAACAATGATCTCCAAAGCTATGAAATCCTTGGGTTTTTTAATTCGTACTTGTAGTGAATTTAAATCATTAGAAGCACTTTGTCAGTTATACTTTAGTTTGGTTAGAAGTAAACTGGAATACTGCAGTCAGGTATGGAATCCGTACCACCAACAAACAATTTCTGCTATTGAAATGGTACAGCGTAAATTTCTGAAATACTTATTTTACAAAAAATATAAAGTCTACCCCGAAAGGCACTGTAATTATGACCTTCTGTTGAATGAGTTCAAGTTCCAATCGCTGAAGAAGAGGAGAGGAATAGGTGATTTACTTTTTGTTTATAAAATTATACACAATACTATAGACTCCTCAGTATTACTTTCGCAGATCGAGTTTAGTATACCCCGATTAGCCTCTCGGTATCAAGATACATTCCACATTAATGTGTCTAACACACAGCACCATTTTCATTCCCCAATCAATTCAATGTGCAGAAATTATAATAAACTTGGAACTGTTGATATATTTTTTCTCACCTCAAAACAATTTAAACAAACCATTTCCAGTTTAGTTCCTAACTAAAATTTTCACTAACTTTGATTATACCTAATTGAAATCACACTCAACCATATGTATAGTAATCTCTATTATATACTCCTGTGATTGGGCCTTGGCCTGCTGGATGTATTACAAATTAAATAAATAAATAAATGTGCGAGCGTTCTTTCAATATTTTCGCTCACGAGCACAAATGCTGTCAGAGAATGACATTTCTGGGAAAACGTCAACTTTGTGCTGGAATTTGAAAGCATCAGAGGCTACTTTGTTAAGCGTTTGTAGAAAAATTATGATTCTCAAAGATAGATTCTGAAGCGCCAATATTTTTCACACAAAAAACATCCTTCTGTCTCAATGCTCTAAAGTGAACAGTTTCTCCAAAAAATGGCTCTTAATGAATAAGAACATAAAAAATCCTGAGAATCTTCAAAAATCGTCTAAAATCCACTGGAAATAAACACCTCAGAAATGTCTAATGATATGTTCAATAAAATGTCAGGTTCTTGCATGAGTATGCGGAGCTTGATGCTGGTTTTCAGATTGTTAAGTTCATCAAGTGTTGTAAAGTGTGTTTAATCAAACTAAACATTTCTGAATTTTCGACGCCCTGTATCTTGAGAACGGAAGCCCGGAGAGAAATTTTGAAGAAGAAAGAAATGCTTATTTAATTATGAGGAATCTACAGTTTTCCGTTGTGACACTTATTTGTAAATACCCTGTATATTAAAGTCATCCATTCTCTTCCTTTGTTGGTTGATGCATATATCAGCACCTGTTTTTATAGAGTTTTGTCTAGTTACAGTGATATTCCGAGTAAGGTCACTTCCAGCGAAGTGGTGTTTATAGAACTTATTAGTTATTTTCAAGATGAATTCACCGTTTGTGATAATCCGAAGTGCCTTGTTCTGCAGCACCTGCAGCCTATTCATATGAGTAAGCGGAATGCTGCAGTACACTGGACACAGGCCTAATGACCTGTTTGTACACCAGGACCTTATTCTCTAACGACAGAGGGGAGGTCCTGGATGACAAAGAATACATTTTTTCCATTGCAGGTTGTGTCTTCTGTATTAGGTAATTGGTGTAAGACCTCTGATTCATACGGGTGTCCATGCGGATTAGAATACCGACACTCTGACCGCACGGCTACCTGGCTCCCCAATCATTTGGTTAATAGAGGTATTGGAATTTCAATAATGAAATAGTTTTCCCATTATAACTACGATACTGTTCTGAGATATTTTTATGAAATTCGACATACACCTACTGAGCACCATGAGGTAGTTCTTAGGTGAGATGTGTCAGTGTCTTATTTCCATTCAAGTAAATCAATCGATTGAATTAGTCAAAACCATTTTTATTCTCCAACGCGAAAGAAATCATGCAAATCGTTGCAAAATGAATGACCATTCCAGAAATGTGTTTTTTTTTTCGAAGAAAACAAGGACGTACCACTTTTTTTTTGAAAAATCTTGAGTATACGGACGCTACTAGTAGCAATATTGAAATTCGCCTCAATCAGAACAGTGCTCAGTAGTTGCATGCCAAATTTCATGAGAATATCCAGAAGAGTATTTGAGTTATGATAAACAAACGATTTTTTTCTCGAAATTCTGACACCCTATTCTTTTCAGAATAAGCTGAGCAACCATGTTTTATAGTTTCAGCAATCAATAGAATAACACCCATGATCTGGATAGAATGATATATCATATATGATCTTGATTGGGTACTTATATGGAAACGATAATAGATCGATGACCTTGAGAACTCTCATATTCTTGTGTCAACTCGCAGCAGAAAGGCAACTTGCGAGGATTATTTTCTCAGGCTTTATTTGAGAAACGAAAAAAGATTCGTTTTTGGAACTTCCAGCAGAGCAAAGATGATAATTTTCTACAAGGTGATTCTGAATTCGATGGGAATATTTCAAGAATGTACTGTTGGGATCGAAATAAAAACTTCTCGTCATCTGGACATGTGTCTCAAAATGCACCCCTTCTGAGTTGATTTGATCTCCAGGTCCACACAATTTCGTGTCAATTCAGATCCACACCTGATTGGGTGCACATTTAATAGGTACCTATTGAAACATACTGACACAAAATGTCTCAGATGAAAAATCATGTACAAAATTGTGACTGAAATTCAACAAAATTTGAGTAATAATTGGTGAAACTTATTTTTCATTTCTATTCTGACGGAAAGCACCACTCAGTAGGATTTCAACCGTGTATCTAAAACTGTGATCATAATAACGATTCAAGTGCAAGTTTTCCAGTACTGCACGCCCTTGAAATACTAATCTCAGATGCGTCCCGACATACGATCACCTCCGTATGCAAGCGATAAAAGTGTCGTGACTTTCTCTTTCGTTCATTACGATTTTCTAGCAAACTGTTAGTTGTATTCGAAATATGCAGGAGAGTAAATTCTCACATTTTCCTATGGCATTATGATCAACCTATTCAAAGTCAGATTTTCTGTTCTTGAAGATGAAATTTGGGCTAATAAATGTTCAATTCCCCTCCAACTAATCCAAAACTGAGTGTACATCATTTTTGAAGCGATAAGGATATACCAGTGTCCGAAGAGGATGGGGCATGCCAATTCTTCAAAGATTTGGTTCGTTATTGTGGTCACAATTCAAGATTTTTTTTACCTAACACACAGTGGCTGTTGCTGAGATGAGGTGCATTTTTGCACCAATGTTTATATGAAGAGAAAGTCTAATTCTGATTCCAAGAATATGTCCTCAATATATTTACATCGAATTTCCTATCACCCTATATTTTCACTGCTTTCAACAGACTGAATAGATCATGTCAATGACTATCGGTGAAAAATCTCGCTCTTGAGTTCTTAGGAGTGCAATTTTGTTCACCTCACTACGAATTTTTCTGCATTGTTCGGAAATCAGAAATTCATACTCAGGGACTAGAAGAACGTTGATGTGCACGCAAGAAAATTCTTATGTATAAGCACATGACGCCGTCACCCAAAATGAGCAATAAATTTTACATACAATCCAATCGCCTCTTCATGGTTGAATTTTGAGTAGGCGCCGATAGCCACAGCGAAATATGTATCAAAGTGACACTCCAGCAGCTCTGGTCCAATTCTTTTGAGGGTCAACTCTCTTATAAATTTTTTTTTCTGTTTGGTCAAGTGTTTTTTCGGGAAATATACTTCCTTGAAGGAGAGGAGTAACGTTCATTATTTTACTTCCTCATATTGGATATCTCTGACTGAATACGTCAGTAAAGCAGAATCTCTCCATTTTTTTATCATAGACTGAGATTACATCTCGAATATTTTGTTCCTTATCAAATAATATATCATATCGAATTGATTAAATAGACCTGATAAATAATTTTCTGGGAAGTGACGTCATTTAAGTTTATGCAAGAAATGGATTGAAGACGTGTGTAAAGCCGCAAGCAAACATTATATGAAGATTGTCTACTTGTTATTATAATCAGCAAATTATTATCATCAGCGACGATTTTCCGGTGCTACCGGATCCGAGCTTCAACCCAAACCTGTTCTCGGAAGACGAGGAAGATTTGCCTCAGGCGGAAGACAGTGATCTTACGTCGAAGGCAAGCATCGATTATTGTCCTCCGATAGCGCCCATGACTGTCACCAGAGGGAGTATCGTGAGGAAACAGTCGTCTGCCGCAGAGATTCCTAAAAGAGTCGGTGAGTTAACCAATAACTGGAGAAACAAAATCAGTGGACAAAAAAACAATGAGGGATTGATAAAATGGAGTTGAATAAGGATTTATTTACACCTATTAGTGAATGCATTTGATTATCGAAGAACTCAAGTTCATTTTATTCCTGATCATGAATCCTGCATCCAGTAGGAATATAAGCAGATGTTTTTTCAAAATCTGTCAATCTTTTTCCTCAGGTATGTGGAGTAGATTGGAGTTACGAGAATTCCCAACAAACATAAAGTTTTTCACCTCGAAAATCTCAAGAATTCTAGATTGTTCATTCAACTCTCAATTCAAGAAAACTGTTGAAGAACATATGGACTACGTTTATATTTATAGCAAGAGAAACAATTTTCAAAATCATGGCCATGAGCCTCTTCTGAAGATATGTCGAAATTTAGTTGCAGAAAAATTTGATCAAAATATTCCACTTCCACATAATATAAATTTACACTCTGGTAGAGAATGATAATTCACTGATAATTCTTGTCGAATTGATATTTCACACACTGAATTATTTATCACTTTTTCTGGTTCGAGAATCGAGTAAGTGGAATTTTTGGCATAAAAAAATAATCAATCAAAATGGAGGAAGCAGTGATCCTGATGGTATTTTCAGACATCATGAATATGTTAGTTCCACCTACATTCCATTCCGAATATATCTACTACGAAGTGATATTGTTCCATAATAAATATTCAGATTATGGATCCAAGAATTCAAATCTTCACATGTTGCACATATTCTTATTGATGTTTCGTTAAAAGAGTATATCCTATCCTACGACACAAATATAGGACGATTGAATTATTCCGAATGTCATTCTCTACTCTTCAACTTTGTGGCATATGAATCCATTTATGTCTTCAATTATAACTTCTTCATTAGCGATTTCTAATCAGATGTGTAGTGAGGTAACTCGAAAAGAAATAAGAGTATTGAATATACCATGATAGACATCAACCACAGGTAGGTAGTCAATTCCTCAATAGATATTTTGCTAACAATTTTTGTTCGAACTGTTTGCCTCCTTACATACGGTTCCTTATAACATTGATTTATCTGATAGTGATATACATATAGGCTCTAAGACACATTGTGACACTCAATCTTTGATTTTCCAGATCCTCCAAATGTATTGTCGACACAATTGAAAAACTATGAAGAAAACGTTTCCAATGAAATTAGTAAATTAGTTAGCATTAGTAACGAAATCCGTCCTCAAGCTTCTTGTAGCACGAATAATGTCGGTGTACAGTCCACTTTGCGTCCGAACAGCTACCAAAATACAAGTTTCATCGGCCAGCTCATGCAAAATGGCGGACAAAATGTCGGAAATCAGAGGCACGCAATTTCCCCTATTTGCTGTGAGGTGAGTAACATAATATGTTCAAATTATCAATTTCTTCATCGGGTAAAATACTGCCCGAATAACATTATCAGTCTTATTGTAAGCTACAGGAGTTTGTTACAGCCTATTTCGAAATGCCTTCTCAGAACTATTATTCTCTATCAATATCATTGAAACAATTGAACAACCTTCTCACGACATAAAGGGCCCACATTTATGAAAGCTGTCACAGGTTCTCTTGAAGCTTGTCATGAAACTAATAGGAATTTATTGTAGTAAGCCTCAAAGCAATAGTTCAACATATTGAACCAACTTCCTTTGAAGCCTTTTAGCACGAGTTCAAACCTATATGCTTCGAAACGACAGTTCTTATGAACTTATTGGCTAGATTTAAGATCTTATGAGTTGCAGTAAGCATTTGTTAAGATAATATAGCCCGTAGCGTGTTATATGATAGTATCTTCTCAGAACTAATTATAATACAAACATGTCAAAATGGAGTGAAAACAATAGATAGTTATAAAAGAGATTAAACATGTCGGTATAATATAATAGTTTCCTACTACAGTTCTCAACACACCAAATGGACCACTCATAATTTGACTCTATTTCGAAGACCTGTATTTTTTTAAAAAATTGACCGATCTTCATGCGGTTTTCGATATCAGATGTGATGTTTCATCGGCTTCAAAGAGAGCTAGAACAATCTGAAAAAGTCCGCAAAACAAAACTCACACAGGGTGTAAAGTGGAACCATTACACTATGGTCTACATTTCCAATGCTGCCAGAACTCGAGAAATTTTTTTCTGATCAAAAGTCAGTCATATTATGATACACTGGGACCTCATCTCGGGACGTTTTCGTGATTTCTCCTTAATTGGCCATTGGAACAAAAATTCGATTTTTTTTCGAAAGTCTTGCATCTCTTGATTTTTTTCTCTAGAACTCCACTTGAGATGACTATTGGGAAGAACTGTTCTCATGTTTTATGGAGGATAATGAAAGACGAAACAAGCACTTTTTTGGATTATACAGGATGATAAGAAACTAGGACAAAATCTCATTTCAGTGAAAAAAATCAAAAATGGTGACTAAAACTATGGCCCATTCGATCCAGTATATTCAGAAACGGCCTTCTCGATATCCATTATTTATATTAGACCATTAACTCGAGACGTTTTCGAAAATTCGCCTCTAAGTGAAATACAGGATAAAGTTGACAAAACTGTATGAATGTTTGCTGAATATGGCTGAGTCATTTGAAAAATGTAGAAAAACAACATTTTCGACGGCAGTATCAATGCATCTTCCCTATCTTCAGCTTGAAATTTTCATTTCCATTAATGGTCGACATCTGTTTGTAGTAAATATGGCGCAAAATATCCTTAAAACCAATTTTCTTTCTCTGATGCTTCATTAAAACCTTTAGGTGATGATAAGGCATTTCGTGAGACGATTTCCTCCTGTTGAAGTACTTATTGCATAGTCAAATCCATTCTTATGACTATTTGCTCCTGGGTATGACAACAAAGCTTCGAAAATAATAAGATTGATTTGAGGTTATAAGATGATGCCTTCATGAAACTATAGAGCGTTAAGAATATCCTGGTTAGTGCTCATTGGCAGTGTTGCAAAAAGTAGAAAAACGTCATTAACATGATCAACATAACCCTACTTTTGTTATTCAGAGTGTTCACTTCGTGAATTTTGTGATTGGTTTTAAGTAGGAAACCGACTAGGAAACATAAACATAGACAAACTACACTCAGTGCCGTTTTACCTGATATTGTGTTGGATGCTCCATTCTCTCAAATTCATGTTGAACTCGCCATGTGACATAATTTGTGCAAAACTGTTGTCAACTTCCTCGCTTCCTAGTTCCCATTCAGGAGCACGATGATCAGGATGAATTCTTGCTATTTGGTGGTTTCAGGTGGGATGAATTGAAAGACGCAGTGTTTGGAATTGCTTGGGCTAGAGAATTCTGATTTACTGTCGCTCTCACGACTTGATTTTTTATTGTTTAGTAATTTTCTTTTTTTTTCGCATGAAGTTGCCATTTCTCTCAATTTCACACAATTTATTTTGTTATAAGTTCATTTCAACGTGAGTCGTTTGTAGGCAAAAAAATACGAACATTTATATTATGGGATTTGGTCTCTAAATAAAACTTCATGAATCCTATAGATTTTATGATTGACTTCGATGAATTCATGGTGGCTTATAGGTTTCAATAATCACTTTCACATAGCTAGAATAATGCCATAGGTTTCATTATTGCCTCAGTCAAATCCTCATAGGCCTAGCGTAAATTTGGTTTTATGATTGCTTCATGACCGATTTTCATAGAATTAGTTCAAAACCTCTTGGTCAAATTCGAGACACTAATGGAACTTAAGTTTCTAGAGGGTTGTTGAGAGTGAATAGTTTTGATGAAGAATTTCGATTAGATAGTTCAAGCATAGTATCTCAAAGCCTTTGAATAGGATTATATGGACTTGAAGGCCAATATGTTTTTCCAGGGCATTCATAAAACGGTAGAACAAATTAGACCTATCATTTCACATTAGTATTAGTTTGTGGTGATGACTTGGAGTTCCATCCTCTTCGTTCGGGTGAGATTGTTCATGAAGTCGTCGATAACACCAAAATTGAAAACATTATAGTTGAGCATTAGATAGTTAAAGTACTAGTATCACTGATGCAGAAATAAAGCATAGGTGGGTAATATTCGATATCGAAAGATCACTGACAGTTTCAGCGTCTACTGCCTCTGTGAGATCTTCCAGTTCGAATTCATACATTCTCTCAAAGTATCTGAAAATAATAATAAGTACCTATATCATTTTCATCGACTTATACCTAACCGCATTCAAACGCTCAACCTAACACCTAACATTTCATGAATACTGGCAATACATCGCCATTTTTGCACCAGTAGGCCAACAGTTAACTTTGATCCTATAACAGGGTTCCTTGCAATGACCCGCCAAAACGTTGCCAGTGCCAGTGAATTTCAATGAAATCGAAACGAAAGAATATACTGGTCAGTACTGTTCGGGAATATCGGAACATGCTATTCAAGACATGGAAAAGACTTATTAATGAAGTTTTGCTATTCATTCAAGAATATCAACTTCTTGAACATCTCAATCTGACGATATTTCATTTCATATTGATGTAAAGGATAGTCACACAACATAATGATATTACATGGATTCATACACCAAGGTAGTAAAGAATGTCAGTATTACAAAGGGATGAAGGTAAAATCTCAAAGTTCGAGTCGAGGGGTATTATAAGGTCCCGTGATGAATATATTCTCTACTACCAAGGTGTAGTGAAGTGGCTATGACTTTATTCACTAGAAGTTCATAAAATGACGAAAACTACCTTGACACTTGACGCCTCGAAAAGAAGTGAATGATAATAGGTTTCATAGCTAGTGATGTAAAAATGAATGTTATTCAGACTATATTATTGAAGGCTCATTCCAGGGTTTTGCTCAACAATACAATTTACATTCGTTTGGTTGCACCTGTAAGTCCTACTTTACTTGCTACAAAGTGGTACTATAAGTAAACCATACTCTGCTCCATTCCATAAATGATAGTTCTACAGGTTCCTGGATGATGGAAAATATTTTTTTCTGCAACCGACACAAAAGTCGTCCATTTTGATACCAATATTAGCTCTTAAATTGACGTTTCTATTACTGACACAAAAATAGGTAGGTTGCTAGGCAACATATTTAGTTCCTAGGAGCAAAAGTTGAATTTTAGTTCCTAGGAGCTAAAGTTGAACTTTAGCTCCTAGGAACTAAAAAGGAAGTACTGGACGTCATCAAGAATGAACAACATTGTGAAGGTTGGTTATTTGGGTTGAGACGCATACCTGATTTGTTTCCGATTTCAGCAGATTTGGAATTTCATACCCATGCTGGAGATATAAATACACCTTATTATAGTTAAGTATTGGAATTATGAACATCTCAGCTAAGTATTTTTGTTTGATCAGGGAAGCCTTCAAGATTCAAATACTTGCTTGATCTGTATTTCATTCGTTATTCTCGGGATGGATAACTTGTTTTTATATAATCACGGCCAGCAATAGTTTTTTGTCTCAAACAACGATATTGTTTAGCTTCATTTGATTATCAAGCGAAAAACATTGTATTATAGAGAGGAGTAAATAATCGCCATTATCATTGTTGAATGTTGATATGCTCATTAACCTAACATTTTCCACGTCTTGTTCCTATAGCTGGCACTGGCGCGGTATTTGCTATTAGAGCACCTGGTCCATACACAAATATGTCACTCTGTGATTGTACTTATATTGAAACTACAATTCGAACATCCTTGAAAATTGAATGAACCTGCTGTTGATGCAGGTAGAATGTTCTCACTACACGGATTATTTGTCAATATTTGTTGCATTGCATACATATGGCACGGCATTGGTGGTAACTTCACATATTATTTATTTGAGTTAATTGTTTCGGTTGCAGAAAAAATAGCATGTTTCATTCGGATCAAAAGTGACTTTGTTCGACTCGCAAATTTTGCTTTCGCTCGGCTTCGCAAAACGCTCCGCCTCGCAAATGCAAAATTCGCTTGTCAAACAAAGTGTCACTTTTGATCCTAATAAAACAATCTACTATTATCAATTCATTAATGATTTCAGGTCTCTCTGCCAGCTTTGCAGTCCCCAAAGAACGCAGTTCCTCCCAGCGATATAATTTTTGACAGACCACCAGCTCCAACAATCGTGCCATATCCTAACGGTAAGAATATTATGATTCTATAGTTTTGTTCACTCATCAATGAAATTAGAGGTGCTCATTATCCTAAGAATCACTCAAATTGTTAACATCATGAAAAATCTAAATAAGCTCATGAAATAATATGGGTTTAGTGATTCAAGCATGCAATGAATGAACTCATACTTGAATAATAGAAAACAACTGGTACGTATCCATAATGTCACCTCGGATACCTCAAATATTCATCATGGCGAGTACCTCAAGGTTCGGTACTTGGGCCGTTGCTGTTCTTGCTATACAGGGTGTTCATTTCAGGACTTCCCACCCTAATTTTCTCGAAATGTGTGTATGTTTTTGAAAAACCCCGAGACACGTCAACTACATTTTCGAGGGGGACATGGTTCTAAAATATTTTCAGCCCCGCGGCGTTGCCGCTTCTAACGAAAAGAAGCAACAACTTTGTTATTTCAAATTGAACACCCTGTATTTTATTGCATTTTTAGATTCTCCCTGGAAAGCTGATTTCATTAATGCATCACACTTGGGGTCTAGCAGGAATGATTACAGAGATATAGGGTGTTCAAAATCGAGATTTTACAACTTTAGGATTTTTTTGAGTCGAAACTATTCATTATTGGTCAAAACGGCTTTCATGTCCCTATCTCAACTTTTGATTTACTATCTACTGACATTTATTTGAAACAAATACAGGGTGGTTCAAGATTCAGACTTTTGATCACTCTCTTTGCTGATGACACTACCATATTATGGAGTGATAGATCTGTGGAGACCCTACTGATTGAAATAACCAAAGACGTCGAAATTATCCATCAATGGAGCAAATCGAACCTACTTTCTTTCAATATTCAGAAAACGAACCTGATAACATTCCGATGTGAGTTGCCTCTTTTATCTCTGGATCATCAAATTATAGAAAATAAATTGAACGCAAAGTTTCTTGGTCTTTTTGTGGACAAAAAACTAAAATTTGATCTGCATGTCTCACATTTGTGCAATAAGCTTGCATCAGGATGCTATGCTATCAGATTGATATCAAACGAGTTGGGTTATTCCGCTGCTATGACGGCATATTACGCTCTAATAGAATCCCATTTGAGGTACGGAATTGCATTTTGGGGAACTTGTAACAACCATAATTTACAGTCTACATTCATCTTACAAAAAAGGGCATTAAGATATGTATGCAAAGTTAATTCAAGAACCTCTTGTAAAGAATTATTCAGAGAGCACAGAGTGTCAACAGTAGTATCCTTGTTTATTATAGAGTCGGTGTGTTTGATTCACAAAACCAGAGATAATTAAGAAGTCGTGAACTCATGTTACAACACACGCCAGTCAGAGATGGTGAAGCTTCCCCGGCCCTGCAGTTCACTAATAAAAGATTCCATATTAATATAATGGCCTGAAAATGTACAATCACCTCCCAACTATTGTTAAATCTATCTCGGATATAAAAAAATTCAGGAAGGAATTGAAAAACTTGTTAGTCCCTTATGTGTTTTATAATGTTAATGATTTTTATGAACAAGTATTTTAGACGAAGCCTTATGTGTGCACATGTTTGTGAAAAATTGTATTTATGTTGATAATTGTTGTATACATTATTTTATTATTTTATTTTTATAACCTATTCAGCTTTGTCTACAAGGATTACATTCTTAAGTGACAATAAAGCATATTTTGATTTGATTTTGATTTGATAAGTCGGCCAAGAACAGTTTCATCAATCTTGAACTGTGATCAAAATTGCATGACTATCCAAGGTTGCGTTTGAATGTTTAGTATCCCAAAATATGGAATTTGTATGTAGTACGTATGTAGCACTCGATGAATCGATCTGAGGCCAATTCCCACGAATTTCATGCACGACCGGGCGTGAAGCAGCAATTGCTGCATTACGCCCGGTATTGCATGCATAAAGTAGCACTTTATTGCTCGCGGACTACTTCACCGCCTGACGTATTGATTACTCATATTGAGCATTCCTGTATAATTTGAGATATTTATATTTCAGTTGTGATGGTTCATTATCTAGTATCACAATAGTTCTCTTGATATTCCTGAGATGAAAAATGATAATATCGAACCCAAAATGACTCATCTGTGGGAACATTGATTGACAAGGACGGATATACGGTCTATAAAAGCCTATTTCACGTCCTACATATACAGGGTGTTCCGAAACTATTGTGCCAAAATTCAAGGGTTGGTAGATTTCGCCAAAACAAACGTTTTTCACTTATTAACCCATAGGCGCATGCGCATGCGTTCAGTGATAATAGCGCATTAAGGTCCGCGCAGTAGTATCCCCTCGGACACGGGGAAACGTGTTTGTACCGGAAACCGTGTTAGTAAATAACATTGAATCACAAGCAATATTTGGGAGAGTTTATTAAAAAAAACACCACAATTTAGATTGAGTTAGGTTTTACACATTGCCACACGACGCAATAATTAATGAGAAGCCTACGCAATACGAGTGTCCGGAGCGCAGCGATTGGTCTCGATTCTCAAAATCGGTAGAGCTGAGCAATCAATATCGATATTATTTATTTATGTATGTACATACGTCAAAATCGGTAGAGCTGGGCACTCAATATCGATATTATTTGAGTATGCACATATGTTAAACTTTTTTCTTGTGATACCTATTGGTACCGAAATAAGGTGCATGCGCCTATGGGTTGATAAGTAAAAAACGTTTGTTTTGGCGAGATCTACCCACCCTTACATTTTGGCACAATAGTTTCGGAACACCCTGTATAGATAACTATTATTGAATACTGAAAATTATTTTGGTTAGATCATATTTCGATATTCAGATTAGTCATGAGTAGGCCAATATCAGCCCTTGTTTCCTGCTGAAAAAACTACAAAAATTGTGTTTGTGATTTCACAGCAGAGTTTGTCACTGCGATCAGCAGTCTCCAAGTGAAATCGATGGTAGACCATAAAAATGAGACGGTTCACAAGAAAACGGAGGAAACCAATTCGGAGAGTCGAAAAGCGAGAATGATATTGGTGGAAAGCAAAGAGTTGACGTTTATCGACGAAGAAAATCCATCGATATCGGGGCCTTCGACTTCAAGAAGATTCCCTCCTCCGCCGACAATTATGTTGGATTCGATGGTCAGAAGTTGTAGTGTCGGTGAGTTTTTAAATGGTGCTATTCGTTAGGTATAGGTTGAGCTTTCTCAGGGTATAAAGAAGTTGAATATGTTTTTCTGTGACGGGAAAAAAGTGGTATTCCATCTCTGTTGGCAGGTTATGAAATGTCACTTTTCATAAATTCCTTTTTTCTCGTGGGGAAAAAGTGAGTACTGTTTTCCCGGATATATATCACATACAGAGAAGTGCACAAAAACGGTCAGACCTGTATCTTCTGAATCATTCTAGATCGGATTTCGAAAATTAGTGGGTAGCAAGAATACTAAATTACTCATTGATTGACGAACCAATTTTGGTTCTATCACTTCCGATTTCACCAGAAACGAACCAAACTTTTGATTTTTGAATAGGACACCTTGTATTTTATTCCATAATCGGTTAGGGACTATTATGACAAATTCAACGATACCGGGTTTGATAGGGTTACTTCAAACGACAACGAAGATATTCGCATTGTAAGTTTCCATTTGCTCAATGAGTGGGACAGAGAAAGAAGTTTCGATATTTGGAAGTCACACCCATTGAGCATATGGAAACTTAGAACGCGAATATCTTCGTAATCGTTTGAAACAACCCCATCAAATCTAATATCGTTGAATTCTTTATGACAATCCCTAACCGATTATGAAATGAAATACAAGGTGTCCTATTCGAAAATCGAAAGTTGGGGTCGTTTTCGGTGAAACCGTAAGTGATGAAACAAAAATTACTTTGTCAATTATTGAGCAATCTCGTATACTTGCTACCCACCAATTTTCAAAATCCGATCCCACATGATTCAGAAGTTACAGCACTGGCCGTTTATTGTGCACTTCTCTGTATATTATACAGGCTGATTTTAAAATAAGTGCATATATTTTAAACACTAAGAAAGCTTGAGGTATACTACCGAATAGCACTATTAAAAATATTATTAGGATCAAAATAGATTTGGGGCAGAATACCCTTTTTCCGCCCAGATTTCTACTTCTGTCATAACTATCGTTTGCCATCCGCAGTCGACCGTGATGAACGAAGCGACGTTGCCACTCTACATGAAAATTAGGAGATATTAAATAAAATGTATAATCAAGAAAATGTACATGGGGAAGAAGTTAACCCTGGTCTTGAATTTCAGAAAGATAATACAAAAACCTCAAAATGGACTCACCCAAGATTTCTACACATAAGCTCGAATAGCGTATAACTTAACACCTCACGGTTGGAAGTTATTTTACTGAAAAATCCTTTAGACCCTTCCTTCGACCTCCTTGCATCGCTACAATTTCGTGGTCTTCGAGGAGTCTCATGGGCCCCGCACAATAACGACCCGACATAAGAACCATATCATTCAGCTCAATGTTTGAGAAATGCATCGTCACATTCCAAGCAAATTGTCAGAAACAAAACTTTACATTCAGTGTTGTTCCTGGGTCTGATTTTTTCGTAATAGATTTTCTTGGAAAATGGTAACAGATTTGTATCAAAAGGTAATAGATCCTAAAAATCTGACATTTGACATTCTGAATGTCATTCTTGTAAAACCATATCGCACAAATTAGACAGTTTTGGCAGGAATGAGGCAGGTCACACAGAACTTATGACATAAATATAGAACATAGACCCATAGAGCAGAACATAATTATCCGCTGAACACAGAAATAGACTTTTCAGTAACAAAACATCATATTTTGGTGCTAACACCCAATAGTAATAGATTCATGACAAATCGTAATATTGTAACAATCTCCGTGGAATAGTTATAGATCTATTACAAAAGTAATGACAAGGACCACACTGTTTACATTTACTAGTATCACGTTTTGACGTTTTCCAAAATAAAATACATTCTCAGAACAACAAACTGTCAAGAAAGGATCTTTGTTCTGATTGTTCTTATGGTGTGCTAGCAGCAAGAATTCAGATGACCATGAATTACTAATAGGCGACTTTTACGGACCAATCAGAAACAGCAAAGTAGTGCCTGCATGTTTGCGATTCATCCTGATTGGGCACAGGTGATTGAGATTAATGTATTAGTGAGGAAGGATCATATCTTTAAATGAAACTACCATTTTCATGAAAAACTAATTTGGAAAAAACATCTATTAGTTTAATTCAATGAAATGATACTTCCTCACTATACACTAATCTCACAAATCACAATCAGCTGTGTCCAATCAGGATGAATCGCAACCACGCAGGCGCTACTTTGCTGTTTCTGATTGGTCCGTAGAAATCGCCCATTAGTAATTCATGATCATCTGAATTCTTGCGTCCGAAACGGTCAGAAGCATGCGCAGTTTCACAGAACTGTATGATTTTTTTGGGTTCTGTGGACTTGTGCATGCTTCTGACGGTTTCGGATTGTTTATTTTCTGAACGCGAACAATCCTAGTTAGTACTGTCAAAGGTCACAGCAAAGAGGAAATCTATGGTCACAGATACTACTGTTCTGAGAAATGATGTTGACAGATCATATGATACTAGTTTTGTTTGTGACGTTTGTGTGGTTGCTGGTTTGTAAAATAATTGTAAACGTAAAATAAAAAATAAAATAATTGGATGTTGTGTCTTGTGTCGTGATAATCGTGATATGGTCGTGATCATGATTTTCAATGTGAGATTGCCAGGAAGGATATGTCGTCGTCGAGTCGTTTTCGATGGTTTAAGTGCGAATATGAACCAACAAGAACACAGGACGATATTAGTCTGGAATGGACTCGATATTAGTATTTGTTTGCTCTCGGGAGTTTTATTGCTGTTCGATCAGGTATGAGAAAATCTACTAGGTGAGTCGATTATCAACTTTGTGTATGTTGTGTACCTATTTATTGTCTGCTAATTTTGTATCTACCCGCTGGAGCCTTATTTTCGAATTGAAGGAAGGGGGACGTTCTATCATTCCCCTCATGTTTCTCTCCGTCTCTCGTGATCCATGGAGATAATCACCCCACAGTTCTCTCAGTAAACTTTAAAAAATAAGGCTCCTGTACATATTACATTCACCTCTATTAGTTTCCATAACCTATTTCAATTCATGTTCATTCTGTGACAAATTTTTATCAGGATATTCGTCTCTGAAACAATCTGGCATCACTGTCTTGTTTTGACTTTAGTGAATGACGAATTGTGGATTCCCTAGGATTCCGCAGATTTCACTTGCTTCCCAGTGGCGTACTCGAATTTCGAAGCATTTTATGTTCAATTTTCAAAATGAAATTTCTTGTTAATGTGAAGACTTAGGAAAAATCAAATATTTTAGTAATTTTTGTTAGACTCTCTCATATATATGTCTTGAATATATGCACTCATTTTAAAATCAGCCTGTATATACACTGTTGATGGCTTTTGTTGTGCTATAGTTTCAAAAAATGAGTCACTAATAGCGTCTCAGATAAGGAACTGCAACTCCTTTTATCTTCCATTCGACTTCGCGGTTACGTATATTACTAAACAACCACTAAATTCGCAATTTTTTTGAAACAGAATTAGACTGACAGAAGTGACATCAGATAGTTTATAACTTCAAAAGAATGATAAAGATGCCCACAACGCAGGTGTTCCCACTGTTGAAAACTCAAAATTCCACGTCGATAATTTTCAGTTTTCAAAATAATGTAATATCTTCTCAATATTGATTCGTCCTTTCTTCTGTCACAGAAAAAAATTGTGTATCATAGACGGAAAAAATATTAGATTTTAGCTCCAGGTTGTGTTGTCTCCATTGTATAATAAATAACTATTTTTCTGTGACGGCAAAAAAGTTTGTCATTTCATTCCTGTTCATAGGTTGTGAAATGTCACTGTTCAAAAATTACTTCTCTCCAAGAGGCAAAACACCGTTCCGATGAAGAACTGCAAGTCCTTTTTTCTAACATATCACTTCTCGGTTATGTGAAATACTGAATAATGCTAAAAGAAGAACGCAGGTGTAAGTTCTGTGGAAAACTTCAAATTTCACGTCGATAATTTCCTGATTTCATTATAAGGTAATGTCTTCTCGATATTGATTCGACGTTCCTGCTGTACTAGAAGAAAATAGTTTATTACTCACGGAAAATATATTAGATTTCATTCCACGGTTTCTCCTTTGTACAATGAATAACTTCAATCGTCTCTCTAATACTTCATACAACTTGCCCTGAATCTGCTAGTTATCAACCTCTCCTATTTGATTGAGGATTCAAGGCCGCGCCTAGAATTTATCTTCAGGGTGAATGTCCAAGGAAAAAAACTGCTAAGTTTTCATTCCGAACTCAAAGGGAGAAGTCGGAATCAGACCAGGCAAGGCAAGGCAAGGCCTTGTGAGGAAAATTTGACCTTCTTCAACAAAAACAATCTTTATGAAGAAATTCATTTATCTTAGGGAAGTATCTTCTTTAGGTCTGGCTGCATATACGAAACTGTTTATTCAAATGAACAATTTTTATATTTCGTGTAGAATTTCATTGTCAAATCGCAGAGCTACTTTGGCTCATGAGCCATCATCAATGCTATACCTGCAAGTCAGTTATTTCCTTTGCAATGTTGCAGGAAGTTTGTTCATTACTCACGCGTCAAATATCTACATTGAGGTCCAGAAGTAATTCGTCGACATTATCATGGTACAAATGATAATTGAAACTAACAGACATACATTTGACAAACGAGTACCTGCCCAATGACCATAACTAACCTTAACCATAAAGTTGACAGAGACTAAGGGTCAATGTGAATGAATTATTTGACGTGAACAAGAATGGACTTCATGAGCAAATTACATATTTCCGAAAATGTTCGAGGAATTCTGAAAATGTGAAAAATAAAATGAGAGAAAACTCCATTTCAGGCTGAAGAGTAGCCCAGCAAACATTGAACTAGCGGCAGAAGTCCTGCCTAGTGCAGGTTAGTCTGAGAAAGTGACGATGCCGGGGTATAGGTGATGGGCCGATGATTTCGCCAGGCCAAGTAACCATTAGTTGAAAATACGATGATGGCCTTGTGATGGTAAGATGTCTAGAACTGATTGAATACTAACGAGATCTGGCTCTTTGCTGGCCAATTTCATGTTCACTACCCGTCCCCCTGGCGGATGTTTTGGGAACGTCTACATCAACAATCAGCTGATCAATATCATATGTGACTAAGATGGCTGACTCTCGTGAGTGGTGATCGCGTACTAGTTTGTCTATGTAGAATTAATGTGGTCCTCTCTTTCCGTGGTGGTTATTTATGATGGCAGGAGTATTCTCAATTGATGATAATAAAAGACAGATTCTTCAATTATGATAATATTGAGTAAGTATCAATGTACCTACATAGTGTTTTGAATGTCATTATTTGATGCATGTGTTTGGTATCTCGTAACCTCATATACCTAATGATTATGATAATTGGAGTTAACTATACTTCTCTAAAAGCAACCATAATTTTCAACTCGTTTGTTGCTATCAAAAGCAATCTCAGGTTATGTGAACCTATTTCTATATTGAATAACTGAATAACAATGAGATTTCAGCTACAGAATTACCTGTGCCAACACCATAATGAGAATTGAAAAACTCATGCAACTCATAATAAGCCACTAATATAAAACAAATGATGCATTTTATATACCAGAATTACCTCACAACGAAGAATCAACTTCGAAGGAATGCTACCCAATTAGATGTAGATACCACACACCAACCAGTAAGCAGTCACTCCGAGAAGTTTCATCGTTGAAGAACAGAGAGGTTAAGAAGATATCATTGTGTCATTCATAAAATTGTTTTCTTGGAATCTGGTATGTGTCTGATTTATGATGAGAGGGTAATGTTGTGAAATAAAGAGGTACTATAGAACTTTCAGATCCATTGGATTCCTAAAACCCCTACCCCTCCCCTACCTCGATAGTATGTAACCAATGTCTTTAATTTGCCATTACAGTCCCATCATTCATGTATATGCTGGACTTGCTATGGGAAACTCAATGTGTCGATTATGTTGTACTGGCCTTTTGCCGGGGAACTGAATATGATTGCTGGGTACCCAGCACTGGGACCAGCTGCAGGACGCAGTGTACTGATATATAGAGTCCCGCATATGGGACCATTTACTGGGCCGCTGATGTAAGGTATGGAAAAAATATACTAGGCCATTGATGCCCCATATCAAGATGTTTGCTGAGAAGATTCAATAGTCCTAGCATTCAAGCTGAAAGTCAGAGGAAACATCCTCGTAGTCGAATGCCTCATGAGAATTGAACATACCATGAGAGCATTTCCCGACTTAGGGCAAAGATTTGAATGTGAGCCGAATCTTGATTGCAAAATTTGTTATGTTGAGAAGAAATCAGAGATTAGGACTTTCAATTCGTACTGAA
This sequence comes from Phaedon cochleariae, assembly GCA_918026855.4. Taxonomy (NCBI): domain Eukaryota; kingdom Metazoa; phylum Arthropoda; class Insecta; order Coleoptera; family Chrysomelidae; genus Phaedon; species Phaedon cochleariae. The sequence goes on along the minus strand of OU896723.1, from coordinate 383,266 downwards.
AATTCCTGGTGTTTGATCAGAAGGTCCAACTCAAGTTGTGAGTCCCGAAGAGGTTGCCAACATCAGTTGAACTGAACTGAAGCCAGAATTGGACTTGTCTTAGACGAAATCTGCGGCGAAATCATTTATGAGTTATAATTGATATCTTCCTGTAGGATAACTTGTGTTATTTCAATCGCTCAATAGCCGAAAGCGCTCTAGCTACGATTTGATATTGAACTTTCACAGGAAATTCTCCATATCTTCATTCGATTCGTATTTTCCTCAGGTTTCTTGGATTCCGTAGAAGCACAGCTAGTTCCCAGCGACGCATCATTGCTGATGTTGCGCAAGGAAATTCCGAAACGTCTGGTTTTGGTGGACAAGAAATCCAAATCCAAGAGGACCACCCGACTGGCATCCAAGAAACTCGACCACGTTCCGGAGAATACGGAGATGACTGCGATGTTGAAAAGTTACGGAAAATCGAGGAGTCTGGATTCCAGCGATATATTTCCGAATGATGAGAACAGCATCACGAGTCTGGTGAGTGAACAAACTCTTTGATCTTGAAATTTTTTGTTTGAGCTTTTTTTCAACTAACCAGGTACATGTTCAAAGAAGCAATCCATTTCGATCAATAAAGGTATTTAATTTTCAATTGAATCAACAGTATCTATGAAATATTAATTTTTATAAATTTCTCGGATTTTCTCACCTTGTTTCTGAATGAAAATCTTTGGACTTTTCGGAGAAGAATCTCCTATTTTCAATTCTTGAGATTGTATCAAATTCCCCTATCAGGTTTCTAATGCTGAAATACTAGAATTTTAGTGATATTTTGAAGCTAATTATTCGATTCACTCTTCCTCCAGAGGCATATTGACATAAAACAAATATTTTCATTCATCGAAACGACGAGATGAAATAAAAAAAACTGAATAAATGGATAGTTATGCTTCACGATCTACCTACCAGACTACCAGATTGAAAATTTTGGGGAAATCTTATCGTTTTGCAGTTTTTTACATTCACTTTCGATTTCCATTAATACGTAACAGCCTAGTGAATTAAAAAGGAAATACTAAATACTATGCTGACTTCTAATTGTTTGACGCAGTGGAACTGATGAATCGAATAATATGTTTTATCATTGCAGGTGAGGAAAAAAAAGGAAAAAGACATTCCAGAAATTGAAACCGTGAAGATCTCCAACACAGAATCACACAACTGCGTAACGATAGCCGAAGAAAATACGAAGAACAAAATCACCAAGACCAAACGAGACTTCTTTTCATCGCCGCTCATGAGGCGGAAAAAACAGGACAGTCTGCTGAATAACGATAAAAATAGGGGCAGAAATAATCAGAAGAAGGTGAGTACACACAGCGAATCACCTACTCATATGAAATATGGGTTCCTCCAAGGTTCAAGTACCTGAAAGCGACTATTCATCTCCAGACTCTTTTCATTTTGACAAGTACTTAGTAATTATCAAGTAGTAGTAGTAGTAGTAGTAGTAGTAGTAGTAGTAGTGTGCGAAAGCTACTGCCAGCGGTAAGTGGGCCCTCATGGAAACTTCTTGCCATTTCCTGCTCTCCACACATCTAAACATCCGTCTTCTCATTGTCCTTCCTGAACCTCCTTGACCTTAAGATGAAGGTCAGGAAGTCCGTCCACTATGATTCGACTGATTGCTCCTGTTTATCCACTCCGAAGAATTATAATCTCATTCTTCCATATGCTTCACACTCCACTCTCCTAAGAGATGATATGTTTCCTCCGTCCCAAGTCATTGCATTGTTCTTTGTTCTATCCGTCATCCGTCAGTTATTGCACAAGCAATATTCCGCTTATTTGACAAGATAATTGAAAAATTCTGGAACTGCATTGAATGGCATTGAAGTACCTTTCAGGCAGCTATCATCCACTTTTCATTCTCGAATGACAACCCCTTTCCAGTCATGGTGGAATTATATTATGATGGGCTACTCACGTATCTTGAATTCGTTTTTTCTATAAATAATGTCATAGCTAATACTTACACCAATAATGATCACTGCGACTCGGGCGAATTGACTACTGCTAACTCAGACTGCGAGCAATTGTTTTACTCGCAGTGACGTATACGAAGATGCGCCGTAGCACACCATATCATCATTTTCATCATGCTTCCAGCGCTTTGTCCGCCCGTTCGTTGAGTACGGACGAAGTTCCCTTATAGCACGCAACCTCCTAGGGATGTCCCATTTCGGTAAAATTCAAGGCCGAATGTCCCGGACCTAAATTAATTGTCTTTGAGACGTTCCATCACGTACGTCTCATACAATGTCCGAGCAAGGACGTCCAGGGAATGTCTGAGCTGTACATCATTTCAAATATCCTAGAAATAGCATTCTTTGGACGTTCCACGTGGTATATATAGTAGACTGTCCATGCAAGGACGTCCTCAGGTATGACTTCAGTTGTTATATGAAATACCTTCTAGAAAAACCATGAGATATTCCAGACGGTACATTTCTTCGGATATCTCGGCACAAACGCACTCGAAATATTCCTTTGGAATATCCTTCGAAAAACCAAAGGGTAGATGAACTGTTAAGACTTCGGAAGGAACAACTATAGGGAATCCATATGTTCATCTAATTAATAATTAGTTACAAAAGAATTCTTCGATGAATATCATTCCATGAGATGTCATGAGTACAACGTCTTATGGACGTCCCAACAACGTCCTCAGAATATCCTAAATACGATTCGAAATGTGTCCGTAGGGACATCAATCAGTGGTAAACATTGGCATCAGGCCTTCAGATAGATATCCTATATAAATGTTTTTCACGCAAGCAAATGGTAATTTGCAATGTTCTCCAAATAACATCTTACAGATGTCCCAGTAGGTAAGCGAGATATGTTTTCCCTGCGAGGACGTTAACTTACACCTCGCTGACGATCGACTGCTCGTAGGCTTATACTCCAAGTCAATGTCCTACACGCAAGTCCATCGTACATTCTAGGTAACCTACTTCAGGATATCCAGGGACATCCTATCAACATGTCAGGCGACGTCCTATGGAAGTTCCAGGGACGTTCTATGATCGTTCTGAAGGATGTTTTATAAACGTTCTGAAGAATTTTCTCTTGACATTCCGGAGGACCTTCCGGATGATGTCCTATGAATGACCTCGGTACAAAAACAAAATATTCAATGAACTTTTTGAAAGGACGTTCATTGGATGATTGTCCAAAGAGGTCCAATGTTTATCCCTGTTGGATATCTTTTTTTGGTGAAAATTTGTACTTTCCACGGATGTAACGCATGTCCTATGGACGTCTCCAATGTTCTGGTGGGACGTCCTATCGATATCCATGTGACTTCAGTGTGCTATTAGGGTTTGGCTTCTCGTAATGTTCAATACAGGCTCCGTTACCCAGAACGGTGTTGCGAATCCGATTCTAGCCAGGGAACGAAGTAGCAGAGGACTGCCACTCGTTCCCTGGTATTCTCCTGTACCCTTGCCAGTTCAATTTACCTATAGTTTCTCAAGAGCATTGCCGCATTCCTGCACCAAAGCTGAACGTGGTTAAGAGAGGCAGATAGCTTCGAGCGCCTATCCAAGCAGATTTGAATCTCCTGCCCTGGTCCCTCTTCACCTCAACTACAGCCAGAATGACGAGAACTTCATCCTGATTACCTTCGATCCATTTCCTAGGAATAGGCTCTTCGTTACGGTGTAATATGTTGTTGTTTCATTCAATCGCACTGTATAGTTGTTGATTTGAGATGAAGAATGCCATAAGGAGTCATAAAAATAAAAAAAAACATATTTTAGTCAAAAGAACCTGCTGGAGACCTATGAAAGACATTCTGGGGTAGATTATACATTATGTACCTGCAAAAAGACAGATTTTGAAAACAATGATGACTATTTTTGATCCTCTAGGATACTAGGATATCATAGTTGGAGGAAGAATTATATTGCGGTATAATTCGTTGTTGTTCTATTCAATCGCATTGTTTAGTAGATGATTTGAAACAGTGTCAATTAATCAGATGAAGAATGCCATTGAAAGTCATAAAGAAATAAAGAGCATAGTTTACTCAAAATAACCTGCTGAAGACATCTGGAAGACATTCAGGCGGGGTAGATCTCATTGCGTTCTTGCAATACTCTTCCTCATAACTTTTCCTGCTAGGTAAATTCCTCTGTCACTCTGATCTGTAGGGGTGAATAGTAATAAGTTTATCATTCTGAAACTGAAACCTTGTTCAGGTGAATGCGAATCAGAAAAAAGAAATGAATAGTGATAAGAATGGCGTCGCTATCCATACGCAAGCACTAGCCAATTTGGAGAAACTCATCACGAGGCTAAGAGAGGACGACGGAAATAGAGCGACCCCTTGTCCTTCTCCGAAACTGCCGAGGAGCTCGCCTGCGTCGCCAGCTCCTAGTAAAAAAGGTTAGGAATCTTTTTCTTTTCGTTTCGACATTTGTCAGATCAATATCAAGAAATTTATATCATTCTTCATGTTGCGAAACGAATGCAGAATTGTTTCCGAAACTTTCAGAGATAGAGATTCTACGGGTATATTACATCATTACTAATATTTACATTTATACATCATTACTAATATTTACATTTATACAGAGGCATTTTTTTGTGTACGTTCACAGAATTCATTGATTCGCCAAATATAGCCCAAATAAGAATTGCATAATAACAGAGATATAATCAATAAAACATTCCATATATTCCAAAACAATATCGATATATACCAGGTGTCTAAGAGATTTTGAGCCAGAAGTCCTCAGTTTCCTTCCATATAAAACATTTGTGGAATTTGTGGAAGCAGAAGCTCTTCAAAATGACGAGATCAAGCACCCCCGCGTCAAACAACCAACTAGAAACCATCCCCTATTTTGGTTCTACAAATTGCACATCGATGTTTTTTTTCTCGATTCATCTTGAAGAACTCATCATTCTCAATTCGACTATACATCACGGTCGATATACGTTATAATAGTCAGAATCATAGAAAAATGGATGAAAATCGATATTCTGCCATTGAAATCATAAAAATCAATCGAAATATTTTTGAATGAATTTCCTGCTACATATTCAGTCCGTAATTCCACTCAAATAGAAAATGGAAAGATTCCTGAAATGAACCGAAGAAACATATAGTAGTGCAATTTGAAAACCAAAGTTAGGGGTAGTTTTTTAAGAGGCAGATCTGTTCGTCCTCAATCTCTCAATCATTCTTTCCAGATATAGTTTTCACGTGTATGGTATAGATGGCAGCGTTATACTGTGTATGGCGTGATCGCATGATCCTTCTTCGGGAATATACTACAAGATGACGATAACATGACTAGAACTTCATGTATTATCCGGGATATTCATTTCGTTCAAATTCTTTGAATGCGTTGAACGAACTCAATTGTCTGAACACTTTGCTGATATTGCATCAATTGTGTTATAATCTTGTTTGCCACTGAATAGTTGTTACATTGATAGTTTTACTTAGGTACAAGACCCCAATCAGCTTCTCCGATCAGAAGGAAGTTACTAAATTCACCACTGCTGGGAAGACGGAATAGAAAGAACAAAAACCAAGAAAGCTCAGACGACGAGGTTAACGCTTCAGGGGACGAAACGTGCAACGGCACGTATTACAAAGATTTGGAAACGTTTCAGAAGTCACAACTGAGACAGAAAGTAAGTTGGAATTGAAAGCAGAAGTTTTGTTTATTTCAAGAACATCACAACTTCGAGTCAGAGTCAATCGATTTTTCATTCATTCTGAAATTTCAATGGGTTAGTTTATCATAAATAACTCCTGAGGAAATATGGATATTTACTTGCTTAACCCTTAACTACTAATCATACGTCTCAGAGACGGCATACCAGCATCCGATTCGTTGGATTACTCCTTTTCAATATCGGCCATTGTGCTAATACGTAATTTATGTCCAACTAGCACTCATTCAGTACCCTGAAGTTGATCTATGTATGTGGCTCAGTTTTAAAAATATCTTGAGTGAAAGATAGATTGCCGTCTCGTAGACGCATAATTAGTTATCACATAACAATAAGAGTTCAATTTTGCCTATGATACGTGATAATGATTGCGTCTATATTCAAATATACAGGCATCGTCTTTTTTTTTTAATTTGCATGTTTATGCCTTCGTTATGTGCCATATTTTATCACGGCTCTAACAGTATTCAGAATGGCGATAATACGATCGATAATTTTTGGATTTCAATTTTATTTTAGTATTTCTATAGATCAATGTCGAAATTTTTAATTCCAGATACTCCTTTATGAGATTCTGATCGCCATTGAAATTTATTTTTTTATTTCAATTTTGAACATAATTTTCAATTTGCCAAATATGGCCAAATATATTTGGATATGCTTTCGATCTCTTGTGATTCTATCGAGTACCCAGCCTCTGTGAAACCTCGATGATTTTTCCAGAGGTCTGATCCCTAATCAGCTTCATTATTTCCAATTCTTCTTGCTGCTACTGCTGATTCTGCAAAAGAGTTTAGGCCCCACGAAGAATGTTCGATCCGCCTGCCCGATTTTGTGAGCTGCTTCATTTCCTTATACTCCGATGTCCCAGAACCTATAAAAGGGTGACTAACTTCCTGTGGACTGGCTCTTTCAGTTTCTCCAGACATTCCTTAACTATTATATAGCTGATAGTGATATCTTGTTTTTCGTATAGCTTTCTTTTAACTCCCGCCCAGAATCTGAATGGGAATTTGTCAAGGCATTTGAAGTACTTGATACGACCCGTACGCTGCTATTACAGTTTCATTCCCGATTCTGGAGCCGTCTGTATTCCATTTTGGCTTCTTTTTCGATCTCAGAATCAAATTTTCATCATTTCTTGCAGCTACGCATCGCGTTAAATTGTTGCACAAGAGTTTTGCTTCATCTCATCCTGAGGCAATTCTACGATGGGCAGTTTGACTTGCCTTCGATCACTCATTCTTTAATCATTCCGTATGTGGTTCTCTTTGCTGCATTCTCCTTAGCTGAATGTAAAGGAGTGAGGTCTAGAATTATATCCATCGCAACAGTGAGACACGTTCTTATTGCAGGGTGATGCATACACAATCATACTAGTCTCTGACTTTTCGTGAGATTAGCCTTCATTACTCTGACTTCCATGTCAGCTTGATCTCGTGCTGAGTCAGTGCATTTTCATTCGAACGCGTCAGGCCACGCGAAGTTTTTAGAGTAGGAGGCATCTAAGTGATCAGCATATTGCTGCTCAGACATTGTGAAGTCGTTCTGGTGTACAGAAGAGCATAAAAGGATGTCAACTAGAATCTACAGACGCGACCTGATTAGGCAAATTCTTCTCAATGTATTTAAGTAAAAGTGCATGATATACTCCTATTAGTTATCAATTTATCGATAAACTCACAGGGGTTGGAACATTCGCTATAACAGCAAAAGGATGAAATACCGAGAAACAATATGTACAACAAAGTAGGGTTGAAATGAGGTGAAGAGAGTGCGGACACATTGAGAAGGCTGCCGAGAGATGCCTTTCGAATGTCATGTGAACACCCATTTCAACAATAGTACGATTCAGATATGTTCATGAGTTTTCTCACATTTTATACAATAAACGTTCTTGAGGCATTGTTGTAGCTATGAATTCCATAGTGAACGCTACAAAAAAAATTACATCGTAGGTCGTTTTTGCATGATACGACTCGAACTGAAACTTCTCCTCTTGGTTAAAAATCACTGCCAAGCACTGTTTTTTATGAATCACCGTCGGTCACATATGACTGACGAAGCCTGTAATAGAAAAAGAAAAACAGGGTCCTGGCAGCCAGAGTGTTGAGCAACAGGTCAATATGAACTCCTATTGATACTTCCACAATGTTCTACTCAGTTCTGAGTTATGGTTTCAAGCTCATTAAACACCCTGTACAACAAACAAAGTGAAAACTGTAAATGCAAATTTGGCAGAGGGAATTTGAATAGCTGCGTGTAAGGTATGTTTTTGCGTATTCAAACATATTTCAACTCTTTTCAGAATGGCAGAAATTTCGTCAGAAAAGTTATTTTTTTCCAAAAGGTCACCATGTTTCTTTTATATTCTGAAACAACATATCATTTTCAATATCTTTCATCCCAAAACTTTTTTTCTATCTTCATCAAGTTGATAGCTGTGGGACTCCAAAGTTGGCAGTTTCAAATAAATCTTAAATGACCCCGCCGTAACAAAAATCAATTCCACCGGAAAACAAATTGTTTTGAGAGCATTTCGATGAATTTGATACATTTTGCATTCATTTGAAACCGATTGAAGCTAAAAACCTGCCGGCTCGATTTTTATTATGGCGGTGTCAAGAATTATTCAAAAATTATTTTTCTACGAAGTCACAATTTATTTTCATGGTCTGAGAGAACATATTTCTTGAACGACTTTCATCCAGGAATTTTGTCTTATATCTTCATCAGGTTGATAGCTATGAAACGCTAAAGTATTTTTCAATAAATCTCACCTGATCCCGGCGTAACAAAAATCAAGTCGGCCTGTTTCCAGCTTCAATATGTTTCAAATGAATGCAAATCGTATAAAATTGCTCACAAAATAATTTGCTTTCAGATAGACTTGATTTTTTTGTACGGCGGGGTCATTTGAGGTTTATTTGAAAATGCCAACTTCGGAGTCCCACAATTATCAACGAAATAATTTTTTTGACGTCATTTCCGTCATTCTGAAAAGGGTTGAAATAAATTTAAATACGCAAAAACATACCTAACACAGCTACACACAGCTACACCCGTAAATATTCCTGGTATCCTATGATTCATTTCAGTTGAAGAGAGGTAAAATCGAGCCGAACGGAAGCAGTTGCAACAATCCAATAATACCACAAAGACGTGAGTTCGTGATGCACAACAAAGCGCCAATGTGGAACGAAAACAACCAAGTGTATCAGCTCGATTTCGGAGGGAGAGTCACCCAGGAATCGGCCAAGAATTTTCAAATCGAGTTCAGAGGAAAACAGGTATATTTCCGACGACAATATCCTTAGTAACGGGTGTCTGACAATCTTGCCATACCCTTATTTTAACAAAAGCATTTATTTTCATCGCTTGGAGCGCACGAAAGAAAATTCCTGTGATGTTCAAAGAACATCGGGCGTTCCAAGGAAGGATAGGGACAGGAGGTAGTTATTGGATTTTTTTTTGAACTTCTGAAAATTGTATGTTGTTGGGAATACTTTCTCAGGCAATGAATTCCAGAGCCTAGCCGTTCTATGGATGATGAAGCAGACCCAACTCTTCCAAATGAATCTTCAAAAAAAACTCGTGTAGCTAGATTTTAACCTTCTATCATTGAAAAAAGATACTTTGCGTTAGCAAAATAATAATATTTTTTTTAGGTGATGCAGTTCGGTCGGATCGACGGAAACGCCTACACTCTAGATTTTCAGTATCCTTTTTCAGCCCTTCAAGCGTTTGCAGTGGCTCTAGCTAATGTTACGCAAAGACTTAAATAATGTTTGTTTCTTTTTTAATGTGCCAATTTTTGATATTATCATGATCATAAGAAAGAATTATTTGTTCGTGTTATGATAAATTGATTCAAAAGAATATCAAATTATATATGAATATATATTTTATACATGTTTTAGATAAAAACGTTGATTATTTTGAGGATTGTGGTGTACGTTGCAATTGATATTTTCATTGTATTTGGATGTTACCATTATGAATGATGAATAAAAAAACATATTACTCTATGATTGTTTCCATATTGTCCTTTGACGATAGTAAAAAAATGAGGTGGTTTATGAATTCTATGTCTTCCTTACCACTCCCCTCTGTAGAATCGTGATGTATCAACATGAGGTGATGATTCTGAAGAAGATGACAAGAGTTACGTGGTCATGTCTTGTGGTGGATTGATTCAACAGTTTTGAGTCTCTAGGTTTGAGTCGTTAGTATTGAGTCATGTCTCAGGAAGTTTAGTCATTGCTTCTCAATATAAATTTTATACACGTGTCAAAAACCGTAAAAAGTTTTTAGTCGTTATATTCATCTTTCACGACTTACAACTTGAAACTTACGACTAATGCGCTGTGCGTGTGAGCCGTGAGCTCTTATTTGTAATCTTGAGTTTGTTCACATTTGATCTTATTCACATCAAATCCCAAAATGATATTTGTAACTGCTGAATAATATGGAAAAATAGTTATACAGGGTGTCCGCTAAAAGGAGGTCAATCCATTAACCATATATTCCTTTAACAAAAATAATATGAGTTTCTAAATACCATTTTTCATTTTAGCCCTTCTTATTCGATATACAGGGTGTCAAAGTTGGAAATTGGAAACCGTTTTTTTTTCTAATTACTCGCGTAATCAATAAGATATTAATCTCAAAATTGGTACATTACTTCAGCACAAAAAGTTACATCGTGTGAGGAGAACAAAACAGAAAATAACTGTCAAATATTCAAAATACTGGGGGTCAAGTACACACTTACCCCCATATTTTTTTTGTACGTGCGCTAATGATTTCCTATCTATTTTTCTTCAAGTGTTCAATCATTTTTGAGTTTTTTTTTGATTTTTGCAAAAATTCCGATAAAATTATTTGTTTTTAAGATAATTCGAAAAGTACTGGTTATTGTTTGATGCCTCGCGGCTTACGGTAATCTTATAATGTTCACATACTCCTATTTATTTCGTCGAAATCGGAAGAGTGCGTATCTTATTACGTACCGAAAGGTAAATATGGAAATACCGGGTGCTCAGAGCGATGGTATTGAAATAATTTTCATACTTTTTTAATTTTTTTTTTACAAAAATTTACCTTTTCGTACGTGAAAAGATACGCCCTCTTCCAAATTCGACGAAATAAAGTATGTTAACATTATGAGATTATCGTGAGCCGCATAGGCATCAAACAATAACCGGTACTTTTCGAATTATCTCAAAAACAAATGATTAAATCGAAATTTTACGAGTAACAAAAAATACTCAAAAATGATTGAACACTTGAAGGAAAATAGATAGGAAGTCATTAGCGCATGAACAAAAAAAATATGGGGGTAAGTGTGTACTTGACCCTCAATATTTTGAATATTTGACAGTTATTTTCTGTTATGTTTTCCTCACACGATGTAACTCTTTGTGCTGAAGTAATGTACCAATTTTGAGATAAATATTTCATCAAATACTCGAGTAATTAGAAAGAAGTGTATATCGAATATGAAGGGCAAAAATGAAAAATGGTATTTAGAAACTCATATTGTTTTTGTTCAAGGAATATGTGGTTAATAGATTGACCTCCTTTTAGCGGACACCCTGTATATGCAACAAGTGCAAAAAGTGAATGTTTATTGCACTCGACGTGAAATTGTCCGACGAGGCCGTTGGGCCGAGTTGGACAACACGTCGAGTGCAATAAACAATTTTTGCACGAGTTGCATACAACATTTTTTCTACCTCATGCAAAAATCAAAAAATGATTTATTGTGGTGCGGCACTAGGTGTAGGAAAATGAAAAACGCAACTTGAATACTTCATTATTAATATCGATTCGCATTGAAACAGGAACTAATACGTTACGAACAATTTAACTCAAACTTCATTTTCACCCTCAATGTTGAAAGTGAATGAACAATATTGGTGCAATTTTCAATATGAATATTTCGTAGTGAAGTACTTTTCAAATCCACTTCTTGATTTGTTACTGCTGTAAACGTTCTAGTACTTGGTAACTGTACATCGTTATTTCCTTCAGGCTGAAATATTTGTTTCGCAACATTGAGTTTGTTTGCATGTGATTCCTCTACGTATCCCTCCGCTTCTTTCGACGATGTATATCTAGTAGAATGACAGATGAGTGCAATAAAAACTTTATTGCACTAAGTGCAATAAAAAACTTTTTTTCCACTAAATATAGTTCCATAAAGTTCTGCTTTTTGCATGAATGTAGAAAAAACTATTTTGTGTTACCTTTAACATGTAAAAAACTAATGAACAATAAGCAAAATCAGCTAATAAAGGGTACTTTACTTATAATATGACAGCCCTTATGATTGCGTCATAAATCACCCTCTTTTCCTTACGACTCAACATTTGTAACATGAAACTCATTACTTCAAATTTATTACTAACTTATTACTGCCATCTGGGGCGATCCATCTTGAAGAGAAGTGAAGGTGATAGGATAGGACTCACGGGGACATGTTTCGAAGCTTTGAAGCTTCATCATCAGCGTTTTTGTAACATTGGAATTCTGAAGTGGGAGAAAAACAAAGAACGATGTCAGACAAACACCGCAATAATTGCAGCCTCCATTTAGCTTCATTGTCATGTACTAGTTTTCTCTAATCATTTTTCAATATTTTCGTCAAATATGTGAACATAACTTTTTTCTTCCAGAATAGGTGAGTTTTTTAGACCTATCGTTGTTGAGGGGTTTTCTGACATTGTTCTTTCGTTTTTCTCTCACTTCAGTGCTCCTATGTAACAAAAACGATGATGAAAATTGTTATGTACTTGCTTGATAAGTTCAATAAATAGATCGTCTAATTTGAGACGCATTTAATTAATAAATTGTATTGTCGTACATCGATAGAGAGATGCCTTCGCTAGGTAGTTTTTATGTGGGTACAAAAAGTTGTATAGATAGAAAAACAATATCTAGAAACACGAACACGGTATACAGAGTGATACTCTGCTCTCTTCACAATCTTATTAGTTTATAATTACAAGGTGTTTCTATATTACCCAACAAAAATAAAGTATAGTTTTGGTGGAGTAGACTGTATGAATTTCGTCCGGTCCTTTAGGTAGTCGTTCTTAGGGCAGATGTAGTGCGGTCATACAATATATTGATGTTAGTTATTCACCTGAGTTTCGCCAATTAACCAACCCCATCAATAACATCTTAGTGCAGATCATCTGTTTTTTCGGATACAATGTTGAAGAATAGTCATGTTTTTGTATTCCATCGGCTTCATTGATATTTTGAGTTCAATTCAACTTGTTGTTGATCAAATACATGAATTATCAATTTTTCTGAATCTTCACTCATTGCAATTCCATTGCTTATTGAACCGAGAATTGTTATGAGGTAATTTATGTGAGAATCTGCATTTATTGAACATTTTAGAAAGTTAGAAACTCGACAAATAGTTGCATCTCTATCTATTCCCTGGAAAAACTAATCATGGTTTCTTGTAGTATGAATATGGAGATGCTGGCTCACTTTGTTATAGTTTCACCTATCTTGAAGGCAGAAATACTAATATTGATGTTTTTTTTTGAACATTTTTCAACGGAATAACAACTTGAAATGTATGAATTTGTCTCTTCATCAAATATTCTTTTGGTGGAAAAAGACAAAATAAGTAACAGCAAACAATGTTTTGTCTTTACTGGTTTTGTGCACTTACGATATGAGATATGGAGACAAAGTCCCCATCAATGCCCAATCTACCATTAATCAGTATATAATGAGGATACGGAAACTTCTTGTAAAACATCTGTAAGAATTCAAACCAAGACCATTTATTTCGATAGAATCATTAATGAAACATGGATATCCTATCGAAATCTTATACACACACCGGCAAAATTAGTTAAATTCACAAATCAAAGCTAATGTTAATGGATTCACATCAAAGTGAAAGCATCGTCCATCAATATCGATGGTAAAAGTAGATGAACATACTGTCACGAGCGGGTTCTAACCCCCACAATCGTAACTCGAACTCACTCGCTTGCAAGAGGTTTTACGAAAATCATAATTAAAGAATTCAACTCCACTTTCACAAATTAATTTATCTTTATCAGAAAACAATTCGGGCATGAGATGAATCGACCAATTTCCCAGTAAGATACATCCAACTCAAATGAAAACAAAACAAGAAATCTAAAACTAGTAATATTAAAAAACGTACTTGCAGAAAGGCTCGCTTTTCGTTGGAGGATTGGAACTGCCACTCATGTTTAGACGTTTAGACATGATGCAAAAATGTTCAAGATTAACCTACTTTTTCATTAGAGAATTTGAAAAAAAACTATACTTTACGGTCCACTGTCCGAACCACAACTGCCGGTTTTTTCTCTAATACTTTTTCATGTCGGTTTTGGTAGTGGTAATTGATTCAGCATAAAGAGTAGTGTATTCACCTCGATTAGGAAAATCCAAAACCAGCAGTTTCTGCCCGTCAGCAACTTTACTTGAATAATAATAGGATGGAAATCCGAACTACAATTTTCTTTGAATATCGTAATTCTCTACTGATATCCTGTAAGCTAAATAATTCTAAGAATATGATTTGGACTAGATTATTGTACTGTTCTTAAATAAAATGGAAATTTCAAATATTCCCATTGAAATTATTATAGTTGCGATCCATTCCTGACAATACATCAGTAAGAAACTAACGGTGTTTTTGAGGAATAAAAGGGAGGTTATTCATTCAATCGATATTTTTCCACATCATTGAAATATGGAATTGTGATAAAGGAATAATGAAACAGGGAGTGCTAGGCCATATTTTTATTTGTGTTCAGGCATGATTATATAAAATCAAACAACAACCTACAGGTATAACAACCCTTATTTCCTAAAATAATATCCATATATAACGATATTTCTTATCTACAGTCTAACATCTCAGCCATGACCTTATATATTTACAGTTGAAATGTTCCCATTCTAATTATTAGGCAGTCTATTCAGACAAATTTCAAACTTCCATCAATCGAGGTGTTCCATCTCTTGATCAGAAGTGAAAGTGGTTCGATTTTACAATAATGTCTGGAGTGGACGTAATATTTTCTCCATTCTAAGAACATTATTAGGCGCAGATTTAGCGCCGTTATTGTCCTAGAGAAGTTCTTTCAGTGCCAGCCTGAGGATGTAGAGGATTTCGTGCCTGTTGATGTCGTCAGATGACATTTCATGAAATAACGTGTCATCCAAGCCAAATGGAAGAAAAAGAAGAACCAGAATTGAAGTTCGGTCTCATGTCATATCGCATTTCTCATCATCTAGATGTTCTTTGAATTGAATTGCAATAATACCAGTGATGAAAAATTACTCGTATATTCAAAAGTTTCTTCTGAGAGCATTAGCGTTTGTTTGGGTGCTGAACCCAATATGTGAGAACAGTTTTTTGAAATAAGCTGTATCTGTAGAAGAATAGAAAGAATGAAAATCCGGGTTCTTGTGAAGCAGCTTTAGCGATGGATCGGACATGATTTTTCTATGAAAGAGTATTGCTGAGATACCAAGAATCGATGAAGTGGTGTTGGTGAATAAGGTGGTACCAGACATATTTCTTCATCAGACGTACTGAGTTTCGCCTTCCTACAGAAAATACGAGCTTGAGTTTTGGTGGCCATCTTGGGGAAAAACGCAGTATGAGGAGTACTATATCGTCTGCAAAGGTATGGATAGGGCAATTGGTTGCTCCAAACACATCATTGATATGAAGTTGGTACAATGTTGTTGCCAAAATTAATCATTGCGGAACGCCGGATTTGATGGCAATAGTATTAGACGATATTACATCTATCACTTCATGAATAGTGATCTGCCTGAAAGTGAATATCCAGTCAATCTCTGGGGTATTGTCTATCAATCATGATTCCTGAGCTTTCCAGATATTGAATGAGCACAATCTTGATAGCATTCTCCATCACTTCAGCGATGACAGATAACAGAGCGATTGGCCTATAGTTGTGAGGCAGGCGATTGTTTATTTTTTTTTGGATTGGTTGGACTCTAGCTAATTCCTAGCAAAATAGAAAATACCCGGAGTCCATGAAAGGAAGTATAATAACTTTTTGTAGATTGAGTTTCAGGAAGTATGAACTGGGTTAAGAAATGACTTTTTCTTCAGGAAGGAAGGAACAGAGGTAGGTGAATCAAATCATAAATAGTAAAGGACATGAGCTATCGAAACATTGTTCGTTTCAGACAGTTGAGGAAAACTCAAACTAGATCAGATCAGATCTTTTTCATTTCAAGATATTCTGGAATCTTCGGAATCTCTACAATATATTGTATAAAGGCTCCAACTTTCTTTGGATCCAGCAACAGGAAGTAAGTATGTCCAAGGTTTGGAGATCAAAAACAACAAGGAGAAATATAACTACCAATGAGTAATGCCTCCTAGTAGTGCTCAGCAAAAATCAAATACATCTTTTTCAAAATACACTCGAAATTCTCCAGAATGGGTTTTAAATAATAGAATGTGAGTTTTTTATTTCAACAAATTATTGATATAGGTGAATTATGTGAATTTCATGGAATTCAGATTTTATAAAAAAATTGTATGTTACTACAGGACGGCGTAGCTATCGGTAACAGTAGGACACCCTAGGGACGTCCTCAGGCTCGTCCCCGACGTCTTGAGGACATAATAAATGTGAAAGCCTCAGAAGGGCCTCAAGCATTTATGCTATCTGCATGTTAATTGATTGCGTTTCAATATCGTTATTTTCCAGCAGAGCAACAATATAGACCTATATGGAGTTTTCATAATAACTTTTGATAAATATTTTGTGAAAGACAAAATTGCTGACACTCCAATCAGACGGATGGAACACCTTATATTCTATACTTAATCTAAGTTCAATCATATAATTTCATCATGATTTATAAATAACATCAATTTATCGTTTTATATCGAGATGCTTGCAATTATTGCTCATTTTTATCAATTCGAATCATATTTTTCAAATGCAGATAACTGTATTGGGATGTTTTTTCAAGATCATGATAGCTCGTTTCATTGACATTTGATCTGTCATTAATTCCAGATCAATATCAATAGAACTAGAATTCATTCAACATATTATATTTTCTTCATTTCGTTACAGTTTCCAGGGAATTTCACTATCCAAACGGGAAATGAAGAATCGGAACAATATAGAAGCCAGACATGAAATCGTATGTGTACAGGGTGAACAACTATGAACGGCTGTCATATCTATCATTCTTCCAACTTTGATAGTTGATATTTTCCTTTGGCGAAAAGCTATCATGTTGGGGTTTTCCGTTGGTCAATTGAGATTTACTTTCTCTATTTTATCGTGTATTGTAATATTCATACCATAAGATTCATTATATCTCAAACTTTTGTCATTATTCGTTGCTGATATATGGCCGACAGCCGTTCCCAGTTGTTCACCCTGTACATCGAGAACTGTGTTCAATTGATACATTATAATCAATCGATAGAAAGAACAGACCTCGAAATGACAATTGATCCATCCCAAACAGTTATCTATACCAATATCATGAATAATACATCAACTAATCATCAGAGATTCTCAATTTTTATGTATACATCTCAAAAGTTAAGATTTTCAAGAAATGGAGCTGCTGATTGCTCAAGTAATCTTTCCGAATTAATGCATCATCATAATAATCCGCAAATCTTGCCTTTCTTTTCATAAACGATGACGTCGGCAAGTTCAGTCAGTCCTGAGATTGGTCGAACAACTCTCTACCAAAACTCAAAGAATTTTATCATCTCTTGAAAATTTTAAACTTTTGGTGAGTATTCGTGTTTCATTATTGGGTCTTTTATGCTGATTTGTATAAATGTTGTAAATTTCGCGATAATTCCCAAAATATATAAATAAATACTTTCTTATGTACATTTTCTGTTTTTCCTCGTTACAAAATTTTTTATGGATTTTTGCTAAAATGAGCTCGATGTGGGACGAGAATATTGTCAGGCAGAATACATGATTGGAAAAACGTTAGAAATATTTCTTCACATCATTTTTATTATCTTCATCAATTTTACTAGTTACTGGTCTGATTCCCATCACTTCTGATCGATCAATATCATTGTGACCAAATTGAATTTTTTTATTTCAGAAACCGTAGGCGATTTAGAGTTATATTTTAATAATAATTCAATTTGTTGATTCCAGTCATTGATTCTGTCATTGAACAATCTATAAAATATTTTGCTATTTACATAACAATTTATGTGATACTATATGATATTGAAAAATAAACAGCGTTGCCAGACTTCGGATGGTTTCAAGTATAATTTCTAGATTTATTGGACATATTATACAGGAACAAGAAATAGGTACCTATAACGACTGTTTCCGACATCTACCTTATTATTTATATAATTTTGGCAATAAAACCTGGGGCAGCAATTCGAATGTGGAGAAGTTTTTCGAGCTCCATCTTTCGGTTGTTATTCTTTTTGCTCAAGTAATTTTTCGAAAAATATACTTTTCAGAAAATAGGTTCTATTAGGACGAGTTCAGTTGAGAGAGGTTCCATTTCCATACACAGTTATTTATTATACAAGGAAATAAATTAGTAGATTTTAGCTCCAGGTTAGCTCCGAGAAACCGTGACCTAAAATCTAATATTCATTCCGTGAATACAAAATCATTTTTTATGTGACAGGAAAAAGAATGAATCGATATTGAGAAGATATCACAGTATTTTGAAATCAGAAAATTATCACTTATGATTACACAAGAGCTTTTTTTGTCGAAGTAAACTTGATATGTATCAAAAAGAATTTTGATGCCTGGCATTTTGACGAAAAAAACAGCCTCTGAAAAGATTACGAGACCGTAGGACGAGTATTTTTTTCTGTCAGTATTTGAGTTGAATTACCTAATAGCAACAAGATTCGAATCATAAATGCCAAGTTTACTTCGAATAAAAAAAAGCTAGAGTATAATCCGGTAGGACAATTCAATTCATCAAAAATTTTGTTTATTTCTGGTTGTCATGCTTTCCAAAGTTAGGTTCCGTTATTGTCGCTGAAAAAGTTGGGGCAAACTTTTTTCGCAGTCATAATGACAAAATCACGCAACTTGTGGGATACATGAATTAAATTGTCGGCGTGGAATTTGAAGTATTTAATAGGAATGACACCTGTGTTGCAGATATTTTTTGTAGGCATCTCCATATCTTTTCATTGAAGTAATCAAATATCTGTCAATCTGATTCTGTGATTTGATTCTGAAAAATTGCGAATTAAGTGGTTGTTAAGTGCCTAATTCAAGAAACCGCGAAGTCGAATGGAAGATGAAGGGACTTGCAGTTCTTTCTCGAAGACGGAGTTAGCAGCTTATTGTTTTGATCTTATAACACAACAATAGCTTCATCAACAATGTATAAATATGTGATATACAGTGTGACCCACTTCTAATGGAAACACCCCAGTATCTTACGTTATCGTTGGGTAAGGATCCCCAAATTTGCTGGAGCGAGAGATATACCAAAAATGCACTCTATGACCAAGTAGGGTCATCTTCAGTGATATACACTGCTTGCCAACAGACATGAAACCACCCCAATTTCCAGAAAATGATATTAGGAGTGAAAATCGGTTGAAAATCACTTCGGATTCGGAATCAGGACGCCGAATTCACTAACTATTCATAGTTTTCTCGTAGTTTTCCTAGAAAATTTTCAGTTCAGAAAAATTAAATTTTGTCTCACTTCTCATGGAAGCACCCCCGTTTCTCACGTAATTATTGAGGTAGCGTTCTGAAATTTGCAGGAGGAAGGGAAAGTCCGAAGATAAAGTCAATTACGTGAGATATACGGGGGTGCTTCCGTAAAAAGTGCTACAAAATTCAATTATTTTTCAAAAGTGAAAATTTTTCAGGAAACATATGAATAGTTGGTGAAATGGGCCTCCTGATTCCGAGTCTGAAGTGATTTTCGACATATCTTGACTCCTAATATCATTTTCCGGAAATTGGGGTGGTTCCATGGCTGTTGGCGAGCAGTGTATATCACTGAAGATTACTTCACTTGGTCATTTTTGGTATATATCTCGCTTCAGCAAATTTCAGGATCCTTACCCAACGATTACGAAAGATACAGGGGTGTTTCCATTATAAGTGGGTCACACTGTATGTATGATATGTGCAAAAAAAGTGATTCATGAAAAGTGAAATTCCATAACCTGTGCACAGGGATGACATTCAAAACTTTCTCCCATTACAGAAAAAACGATATTCTCCGTCTGTTTTCATGCAATTAAATTTGCCAAAAATATACTGTTCAGGAAACAGGTTCATCCAGGATGAGTTAGGTTGAATGTACTCGCTTTTTTATGCAAAAACCATATTTCTTCTTCATCATACCTCATACCGTTCTGATAATTTCAAGATTTTCCGAAGCGTAGCAACATGCTACTATTCGCATGACTGGCGAGAGACATTCGTGAGACGCGACCGAATTCACACCGGCGGCGGGCACCTAACCACGGTGGTGGTTGCGAATTCGGAGAACTTCTTGTCGATCGGTATTCGATCGTCGTACAGGGTGGGCGCTTGCAGGATGATTCCGGCAGTGCCTACGAGCACGGCGAGCGTGAAGATCCAGAGGAAGAGGCGGTCGAGCACCATCGCCACGTATTTCCAGTCCTCTTTCACCTGCAATCGAACGTTACGAATGTTGGATCTCGATATAAATATTCGAAAAGCGAGTTGAAGGAGTGCCACTGCTTGGTGTACAGGGGCACGTATTCAAAACGCCCCGATAACAGGCATAGGCAAGCTTCTAGACCAATCACAACGTTGAGTTTGTGAGCTCTGATGAATTAATCAGAAAGATTAATAATGAGAGAACAAGAATCTATTTCTTTATTGCCACAGGCAATGAGCTATTTGTTGGTGAACCATCTGCTGATGTGAGAGCGGGAAAAATATTGAATTAGGGACACTCTTTTTCAGGTGGTTGTGCAAGTATTGATGTGGTGAACGAAATATTTTCTGATTATCTGAAACATTCGGAAATAAAAATTTCGAAAGCCTTGACTGTTTTTGTTGAAAAGTTGGGAGACATCAAAACAGTATCTGGATTTGCAAGTGCATGTCACACCGACTCCTCTTCAGGTAGTATTATGTGAGATATTGTACTCCTCCTTTTTCATTTATTAATCACTTGAATTTATAATCACTACTCATATTCATTAGGAACGATAAATCAAAGAAACAAGTCAACCTACTGGGCGCCCCATGTAAACCTATTTTATTTTTTCAATCCAAAACAGTTTGTCTGACGAAAAAAAGTCAAAATGTTCTTTTTGTTAGCAACTAATGAGAGATTACAAAACTGATTCTCATTTTGATGAAAACAGTAGCGTACAATTTTTTAATGTAATAAAATTATATTTTGGTCAATATCAACGGTTCATGAAGAAGTAGATCATCAAATCATAGAGGAATTTATCCTCTTTCTGAACATATGAAAATTGATGTACCATTGAATTTGCTTTTTTTGGAAAGGACTCAAAAATTTGCTAACAGTTAACGCCATCTAGCGGCGACAGCAAGAGTCAAAAATTCAAAACCAAGCTTTTCGTAGGACAAATCATGCTCTTCCATATGAGCCTAAGTTTGCTTAAATCGGTCGGAATAAACGAGAGATATCCTGATTTGCTTAAAAAAACAATTGAACTTCCCCTACCACTTTATCTTGACAGATATAACAAAACGTTTAAGTTAAAAAATGTAGGGAAATGGTCAGTGAATATGGAAATGATAACATCGATATACCTTCAAGAGACAAAATTCTATAAAAATCCCATTTTTCTACTTGGTGTTGGTTGTTACGCCCTCTACCGGACGTTTGACAAACGCGAACAAAATTTCGAGCAATTTTTTTTGGTGACGTCTATCATGATTTTTTTTTCTTGAATCCATATGACCAATATCTTATGAGATATGGCCGCTGTTACCCTCAA
Source organism: Phaedon cochleariae (assembly GCA_918026855.4). Taxonomy (NCBI): domain Eukaryota; kingdom Metazoa; phylum Arthropoda; class Insecta; order Coleoptera; family Chrysomelidae; genus Phaedon; species Phaedon cochleariae. The sequence goes on along the minus strand of OU896723.1, from coordinate 361,518 downwards.
CTGATCACCTGTACTGTGAGCCAAACACGGATAGCAGATATAATGCATAGAAATTAATAATTGTTTTGAGTTCACATAAATGGATATAACGAAGGAGATGAACGGAACACCTTTTTTTCCACCCACCTTGGTAAAGTCCTCCAGCATCTTGGTGTGCTTCGCGATGAACCATTAACGTCTGGAGGACGGAAATTTGGTTATTGGTGAGGAAATTTCACTTGCAAAGATCGAAGGCGATCGGATTGATTGTCGAATTCGTTCCTTGTATCCTCGGTGGCTACTTGGAGGCGCTGCATGTGAAATCTTAAGGAACCTGATGTGCGAATTTAATTTTGAGATATGCAGTGAGCCGGACATGGATAGCGGATAATGCATAGAAATCCATCATTGTTTTGAGTTTTTTTTTTATGTTCTGATTCCCACGAAAAGGGATATTCTGTAATGTTCGGAGAACATCGTGAGAACCAAGGGAAATAAAGTAGGAATTGATGTTCTTCTTGAATTTCTGAAGGCTATATGCCTCGAGGAACACCACCCTTGGATGTTCTGCAGGTCTCCGAAGTGACCACGAAGGGGTGCGAAGCCTCTACTCGAAGACTGCCAAGGGAGGAACAATTATTGTTGATATTTCAGAGAAGCATCGTCCATGGAAATATCTATAAAAAAGAGCCAGAGCGCCAACTTTTCTACGGTGTTCCAAAGGAGTAAGTGAGTTTGTGAGCGAGACCGAGACATCACCCACGAGACGAATTGCCCTTTTTTGAACAGAATCCAACAGTTTTAGGGTATGTTTGATTTCTGCTCTCCGAATATGGGAACAGTATTCAAAGACAGGTCGGATCTGTGCCTTATAGATCATGAGCAGCTGACTAGGAGTGGAATAGCTCCTAGCTCGAGATAGAAAACCAAGTTTTTGGGATGCACTTTGAGCAATTGATCTCACGTTATTTTCCCAAGCAATGTTATTGCTGATAGTGATACCAAGCATCGGAATGGATGTCTTCAAAGGTATAGTGTTACACTTCGTTTTATTCCTAACGAAAATCCTGCATATAGCAAATCTATTTAACATTGTTTACGTACGCAACCTTGTATTATTCTGTTCCTCCGCTCATCAATTCGTGAAATTAGGTAGGTAGAGATACCGTGGCCGTGTTATCGTTGGTCTGTGAACTGGTCCAACACATTTTGTTTTATTTGGCTGAACTATTTAGTTATGATTCTCCGTTCATCAGGTACTGTCAGTACACGATATCTTACCTGGGCGAGGCCTGCCTGACTGTTGATCTCCGTGAATTGTAACATAGGTGATGAATCCTGACCATACTTGAATTGTGAGATCTTTTATAGACAGTCATTCTACAATTTCATTTCCATTTCGATCATTGTTTTGTTTACATCGAAATAATTTTTAATTAACCAATATTTTACTGTCAAAGGTGTCACCTGGCGATGACTGACAAGTGAGTGTTATTTGCGAGCTAATCTTCTTTTGTTTACGTATGAACACTTCTTCTCTATCTTAAGCCGCTGTCAGAAGAGGTTATTGACGGTAGTTCGGTTATATTGTTTTTGTAAAATGGGGTCTAGTTCAGACAATAATTATGATTGAAGGGTTTTGTTCGACTCACAATCCCTTTAGTTCGTTATTCGATTACCATTTGGAATATTCGGTGTGATGTACTTATGGGTTGTGTCCCATCATGTCAGTGGCTCTGGCCGAGGAAGAAGATTCCTTACGTAATTCTGACGCCTTCTTCGACCTTCGACATCGGCGCAGGTCCGAATTCGAGAATATTCTAGATTTTTCTGGAATTAATTGATGCGCATCAGGTTGGCTGTGGCGCAATAATATCCGCTTCTGTGCTGTGCTCGGAAGTGTAGTCTGGCGAAAGTCAGGCCATTTTCCTTTTTTTTTAAAAAATGTGGTGTAAAGCCATTTAGGCTCAAGTGTTGTGTTGGTGGTCGGGATGGCTCCCACCAACAAGGCTGATTGCCATATTAGGATGGCAAGAAAAACATTCTTCCGGCGGGAGGACAGCCCACTGAAACCGGCGAGACGATCCGGATTCATTTTGGGAACTTGGAGTGGACCACCTCGTGGTACAAGTAAGCCTGAGATTCGGTTCTTTGTAAATAAGTTACTTATAGTAGTAATTTTTCCAATAGTGTTGGGATTAGTTGACCAAGGATCTCTATTTTCTGGATACCTTTGTTGGTTCTGGTACCAGACCTCATTTTCGAGGGATTTGTGGCTGAAGAACACGAGGCCGGCGTCACTCATCAACTTCATCAAACCCGCCCATCATCAAAGGTATGAGGTTTTGTCTGATCTTTTCGAGTGCTATACATGTTCTCTTTAGGGTTTTTCGTCCCAGTCCCTGGGTACTACCTCTACCAAGAGGCCATAGAGCTGTAGGGGCTCTAATCTGTGGCTGATCAGATCCACAGCCTTCTGTACCTCGCACCCTGAGGATTTACCCTGTAGCACCCCTGCACTTCTTCACACCTATATGTTCTGCACATCTTCACATCAACGTCTGCACATCTTTACACCTACGTCTGCACATCTTTACACCTACGTTCTTCACCCTGGACATCTGTATCCTGCACCCTGGACATCTGTATGCTGCACCCTGTACACAGCTACCCTGCATATTTAGGACTGTGCACCTGTAGTTCTGCTTCCTGCTGGTGAGTTCGTTCCATTTTTTTTTTGTACTGGATAACTGCCACCAAGTATTACTACCTATAAGCCTAGTAAAAAGTTGATTTAGTCCTGAGGGGTTAATATCATATAAGTTTTGACCTATTCATAGTTTAAATACCATATTTTGTTATCTTTTGTCTGATTTTCACACCTGGAAACCAATGTGCACTGCGGTATTATCACCTATATTTCACACATGAATTTTATATAATTGTAGGCTGTTTTGGAGAGTTGATTTCAACCAGTCATTTTTTATGTACCTTGAGTCAAATTGACTACCATCTACTGAACCAGAGAGTTGATTTTGGTCAGTCTAGATTATGTATGTTAGCCATATAGGTTGTTAAAATCACATACAAGAGTATGATATGCCTTTGCAGAATATTAAAGGTGATATTTTGGTAGAAAAATATAAGTATTTTCTTTACTGTGCCTAACGTACCCACCCCAGTGTCCTGCTGAGCTACCAGTGTCTTATTCCTGCTGTATAGAACAAGGCACTAAAAATACTAAATTTTGTAGCAAAAACTCATGAAATTCAAATCACCTAGTGGATTTCAGGCAGATAAACAGTCACCTCAGGGGAAAATCCCAACTCAGTTCAATAATCCTTACCCCCTGAGTTTTGCAAGTTACAATGGCGCCCAACCTGTTCTGAAGAAGGCACTATAGGGTGTTTATGTTAGACTAGGTAAATTCAAAGGCAATTGGTGGTAGTTTTGAATTTTTATAAAATTTTGTGTTGAATTTTTGGTCACAGTATACATTTTCTGTGTAGCTATATGGTGTATTGAATTTATCTGAAGGTACTGTGAATTTATTTTTTCTTGAGATCATACAGGGTGGTCAACTTACAATGATTGCAAACAGAGCTTAATAAATACTTGTTTTTTGCTAATTTTTTTCAAAGATTACAGATGTGAAGTATGATGGTAGGGTATAGATATTTGTTGAAAGAAAAACAAAATTAAGAACAGATTTTTTTTTTTTTTTTGTAATTTTTTTTATAAAAGCAAGTTAGTGATTGAATAATCTGCAGAAGTTTATTGAAGTAGTTTTGGAGACAATTTTCTTAAATTATATAACCAACAAGGAATGGTCAATTTTCTGAATTTTCTTTTCTGGATCTGATCTGTTTATGATTTGAACAGTTATATTTTAGTTTATAGTTTTTTTTGTATTTATCATTGTATAGGGGTCAAAACTAACTTGACAGCTGTAGATGCCAGGACAAATTTCTGGTTATCTTAAAGGGGTAATTTTCGGAATACAGGGTGATACCCACCTACAGGGTGATACCCACCTACAGGGTGTGAGTGTTATTAATTAGGATTTTATTGGTACTTTTTCATATTGGATAGAAATTGGGAGAAAAATATATTTATATAGTATATACAAAAAAAATATATAAAAAAAAAAAACACAAAAAAAAAAACACAAAAATGGATATGCATATATACATATAAAAAAAAACAAAAAAAAAATATTTTTACTTAAATTTGCAAACTGGATTATACAGGGACGCTCTCTGAATTGATATAATATTATTGCTTCATACATGGGGTGTATGTTGAAGTGGTTCCCTGGATAACCAATCCTGATTTGATTTGAGATTTTTTTTTTTTGTTTCAACTTGGAATTACTAGTGGGGAGTGGAGCTCTGGTGAGGGTATTTGCTATACTTTTTTTCAGGATTGCACGTCTGGACTTGGTCGTGTGCAGGGTGTAGAGTACTGGTTGCTTCCAGATTTTGCAGTTAAAAATTTTTTTTTCTCTTCTTCTCCGGGAAGGGAGGGGGTATGTAAACTTGAGTTTACATGTGCTAGAAATATTTTTTTTCCCATCGATATTATTCGATTTTCAGCTTGAAGAAACTTGCCTACAGTGCAAATATTTTTTTTTCCCATCGATATTATTCGATTTTCAGCTTGAAGAAAATTGCCTAAAGTGCAAATATTTTTTTCCCATCGATATTATTCGATTTTCACTTCGAAGAAAATTGCCTAAAGTGCAAATATTTTTTTCCCATCGATATTATTCGATTTTCAGCTTGAAGAAACTTGCCTACAGCGCAAATATTTTTTTTTCCCATCGATATTATTCGATTTTCACTTCGAACAAAATTGCCTAAAGTGCAAATATTTTTTTTCCCATCGATTATGCGATTTTCAATACGGTCTACATAACTTAAGAGTATTTGGATTCTTGCAGCATAGGCTAGACCTGCTGGATTTGTCATTGCCATTAGTTGGGATAAACTGAGAAATTTCGGGATCAATATGGAGATCAATAGGTTACGAAGCGACGAGCTTACTTATGAACTATTGTTGCGTGGTTCGGGTCTAGGTAATGGAACGGTTCAAGAGAAGCGCGCTTTATTGAGAACTGCCCTACAGGCGTAGCAAGAAGGTTCATCACAAACATCCACAATACAATTTGATCCTAAGAATGAAATATTAATATGTCATAATAAACTTACTGAATTGTTAGGCAGTATTCAAACGTTTGAGGATAGTAATTTTGAGAATGAGTTTCAAAAAATTAATTCGAGGTTAATCCATGTTACAAATCGTATCAACCGACTCCCGGCCAAAGAACCGGATGATGAGATTGAGAGACTCAAATTGACCGTATTAGCTAAAGATCTGAAACTTGCTCTGGATTGTGCATATAGGTCTGCTGGTAGGAAAGTTAATGATAACTCGAGTTCCCCCAAACTGACTCCTCCGAGTGCAAGTTCAACTAGCCACTCGTTTGTCGATGATCTCATAAATCTGGATGAGGCAGAGGAACATGTCAACAGTTACCGCAGCACTAGTTATGAACCTGCAGCACAAGCCATCCCTAAGAATCCAAAGCAAAATACCTCAAAAGTACAGAAAGATGTTGATGTTGATGTTTCAAATCTCACCGATAGGATATCCGAATTAATGCGAGACATGCACGTTAATGTCCTACAACAGAAAGTAGATAATTCTTGTAAAGATAATAATAATCTCCCTGATAGCCGTTGCGCTACTGCGAGCAGTACTCGAGTAGGGTTTGGTACGCCCGTCCATTATCCCGCGACAGCTGGTAGTCGACATTTTTCTAATAATATTTGTGATTTTGGAGTAAATTCCCAAAGATTTGTTGACGTAAGTCGTTGGAGACTTCGGTTCAATGGCACTACAAGTGTCACTGACTTTCTTGAAAAATTGGAAGAAATGCGTGTTTCTCGCGGAGTGTCGAAAACACAGTTATATGATTCAATTCCAGAAATACTGGAAGGAGATGCTGCGATTTGGTTTCGTTTTGCTCGAAACAATATTGGAACTTACGATGAGTTCACGGGAGCATTACGACATAGTTTTTTGCCTCGTAATTACGAAGAAAGGATTTGGGATACCCTAAAGAGAAGGACTCAGGGCCCAACTGAAAATGTTATTATTTATGTTTCCTATATGGAGAATTTGTTTGACAAGTTGACTCATAAACCCAGCGAGGAGTATAGGGTTAGTTTTATGAAGGGAAAAATGTTACCATATTTGCAAATGGCTATGGCCGGAAAAGGAATATATTCCTTAAATACCCTGATCACGATAGGTCGCGATATTGAAGAAGCGAATCAAAGCGCACAAGAATACCGAGCCCCCTTAGTTGGTCCTAGGAATTCTGTGGAACCTGGACTAGAATATCAACGGGTGTCAAATCCTCGTGTTTCCGTTATTGAACAACAATTTCAAAATGGAGCTTTTGCTTCAACCCCTTATGATGGTAGTCACCATATGAATTCGCTGTCGCACTTCATGCTGCCTGCTGACAATGGTCAGTTGATCGGATCGGAAGTTGATCCTTGTCTGTCTTCAAACCCTCATCAAAATTTCTCTTCACCGTCTGATATCGTTCAGCCTAATCAGTCTCAATATAATCTTCTTGAGCCTAGCCCTATTCAAGTATCTCCTGTCAACACGAGGACTACTTCAAACAACCCGACTTCTTCAACTTCTAGACCTTCGCCAGGTTCGGGTCCAACTTGCTGGAACTGTGGCCAGGCTGGTCATGTACGTAGTCGTTGTACCCAACCTCATAGACTACACTGCTTCAAATGTGGTAGGCCGGAAGTAACCGTCAGATCATGTCCCAACTGTTCGGGAAACGTGCAGCAGAGCCGTTAGAGGGTCGCATAACGTGCTCTAGCAATGAATTGCGCGACGACTCATTTGATCGGGATTACTACCCTCAAACCGTTTTGCCAGTCCTGTCGTATATTCTATCTCATTGTATAGGTGATAATAGACCGTTTTTGTCAATAGAAATTTTTGGAATTAAATTCAAGGCTCTTCTGGATAGTGGCGCGAATAACACTGTTTTAGGAAAAATTGGGTGGGACATTCTCAAAAATTTGGGTATTAAGTTGAATAAATCAAGTATTAACTCTTGCATTGTCGCGAATAATCAGGACTGCTTGGTCCTCGGTTCACTCTCCTTACCGGTTAAGTTAGAACATAAAGTTCAAATCCTAGAGATATTAGTTGTTCCCGAATTAAATCATTCTATCATTTTAGGAGTCGACTTTTGGTTGGCTATGGGTATAATTCCTGACTTGAAACGCGGATGTTGGTCATTTGATAACCCATCTTCATGTATCAACATTATTAGTACCGACGGCAATATAGTCTCTAAAGAAGTTTTGTCGCCCGAGGAAAAGTCTCGTCTTGACCGACTAGTTAGTGAATATTTTGAACAACAAGGGGATAAATTAGGTTGCACCTCATTGATTGAGCATAAAATTATAACCGACTCGGAACCGATTAAGCAGAGAGCCTATAGGGTTTCGCCTATTATGCAAGAACACATCGACAAAGCTGTTAAAGAAATGTTGGACTTGGACGTGATTGAGCCCTCTAGTTCCGCTTGGTCCAGTCCTGTTCTCCTTGTACCGAAGAAAGGAGGCGAGTATCGCTTCTGTGTCGATTATCGACAACTTAATAGAGTAACAAAGAAAGACGCTTATCCACTTCCATTTATTTCGTCAATATTGGACAAATTACGGGGAGCTAAATATTTGAGTTCAATTGATATAAAGTCGGCCTATTGGCAAGTTCCAATCGCGCCAGAATCTCGAGATTACACTGCTTTTACAATCCCAGGTCGTGGGCTTTACCATTTTAAAAGAATGCCATTCGGGCTATGTAATGCGCCGGCTACGTTCGAACGTCTTATTGACAAGGTTTTAGGTCCTGAGCTAGAGCCTCAAGTTTTCTATTACTTAGATGACGTAATCATCGTTTCCTCTTCATTTGAAGATCATATGAAGACCTTGAAAGAGGTTTTTGAACGTTTTAAGAAAGCAGGGCTGACAGTCTCAAAATCGAAGTGTTTCTTTTGCCGTCCCGAACTGCGATACTAAGGATACGTCGTTGATAGCCGGGGTCTCCATGTGGATCCTGACAAAGTATCGTCAATCCTAAATATTCCGCCTCCTAAAAATGTTACCGAGGTTCGTCGCGTGCTAGGTGTTGCTTCCTGGTACAGGAGATTCATAGCGAATTTTTCTACTTTAGTTGCGCCCATGACCGCGCTACTTTCGAAAAACAAGAAGTGGTGCTGGTCCGAAGATTGCCAAATTTCATTTCAGGGTATCAAAAATGCTTTGGCTTCTGCTCCCGTACTAACGTGTCCAGATTTCAGTCGGCCATTTCAAGTACAAACCGATGCATCCGCGTATGGCATAGGTGGAGTTCTTTCCCAAATTTTTGACGATGGCGAACATGTCATTTGCTATGTTAGTCGATCCCTAACTCGACAAGAGCGCAATTATAGCACAGTAGAACGAGAATGTCTTGCTGTCCTGTACTCGGTAGAGAAGTTACGTCCTTACCTAGAAGGTTACGAATTTTCCGTCATTACAGACCACCACAGTTTGGTATGGCTCCATAACTTACGAGAGCCTAAGGGGCGTATTGCCCGCTGGTTACTCCGTCTCCAACAATTTAACTTTAAAATATTTCATCGTAAAGGCAAAGACAACGTCGTACCCGACGCGTTGTCCAGAGCAGTTCCAGAAATCAATTCTGTGTCTGTCCATATTTCGACAATTTCATCTTCAGATAAATGGTACCTTCGCACGGTTCAACAAGTTAGAGAGAGTCCTTTAAAGTTTCCTCAATGGCGCCTAGTTAATGAAAGATTATTTAAGTATGTTTCTTGTCCCTATCCTGGTCTACGAGACAAAACAGATTATTGGAAGGAGGTAGTACCGAAAGAAAAGCGGAAGAAAATTATTGGTGACAATCATGACAAAACAATAGCCTGTCATGCCGGTGTTTTTAAGACCTTTGAACGGATAAAGGAGCGTTACTATTGGCCAAAAATGCGAGCTGATATAGCCGCTTACGTCCGGAAATGTCAGATTTGTAATCGTCATAAACCGGAGTTACAACGTCCCGCTGGTTACATGGGGAAGCACCCTGAACCAACTACTCCATGGCAGATGATCTCGGTAGATCTCGTCGGACCATTGCCTCGTTCAAAAGAGGGGTACCGATTCATTTATGTTGCAACCGACACTTTTAGCAAATTTTCTTTATTCTTCCCTTTGAGGACCGCGACTGCTGCTGCTGTTACGCGTATAACTGAAGAACACATTTTTCTGATGTTCAGTTGCCCTCAAATTTTGATCTGTGACAATGGAGTGCAGTTTCAATCCAATGTATTCAAGAAGTTATGCGAAGATTATCATGTTCATATTAGATTCACGCCTCTGTACCATCCGCAAGCAAATCCCGTAGAAAGAGTCAACCGAGTTCTTAAAGCAATGCTTTCGTGTTATGTGGAGGAGAACCATAGAGTATGGGCTGAGTTATTGCCAAAGGTAGGATGTGCGATCCGCACTTCAGTTCACGAGGCCACGGGCCTAACACCATTCTTTATAAATTTCGGACGCGAGCACAAACCCAGTGGTAATAACTACGAACATCCTCTTGCTAATGTAGATAGCGTTCCTACTCCCAGAAGAGCGGTAGAAGAATTCAAAAACATTTATCGTGATGTCCGGAAACGTCTTGACGACGCACACTCAAAGTCCAAGCGGCGTTATAATCTGAGGCGAAGACCGGTTAATTATTCGGTTGGTGATTCTGTCTATGTGAGGAATCATGTTCTCTCCGACGCTACTAATCATTTCACTGCTAAATTCGCACCAAATTATAAAGGCCCTTTCACCATTAGAAAGAAGCTCTCTCCCGTAACATATGAGGTGGTGGATGGCAATGATAAGTCTAGGGGTATTTGGCATGTTCAAGATATTAAGGCTCGTCCGCCTGATCCAGGTTCTGAGGATGAGGACTTTCCTGATCCCTCTACGGATATTTAAGTTCTCCTGCAGTATTTTCGACGGAATTTTGAGATTTACAGGTAAATCTCTTCGGGGTAGAAGGGGAGTGTTACACTTCGTTTTATTCCTAACGAAAATCCTGCATATAGCAAATCTATTTAACATTGTTTACGTACGCAACCTTGTATTATTCTGTTCCTCCGCTCATCAATTCGTGAAATTAGGTAGGTAGAGATACCGTGGCCGTGTTATCGTTGGTCTGTGAACTGGTCCAACACATTTTGTTTTATTTGGCTGAACTATTTAGTTATGATTCTCCGTTCATCAGGTACTGTCAGTACACGATATCTTACCTGGGCGAGGCCTGCCTGACTGTTGATCTCCGTGAATTGTAACATAGGTGATGAATCCTGACCATACTTGAATTGTGAGATCTTTTATAGACAGTCATTCTACAATTTCATTTCCATTTCGATCATTGTTTTGTTTACATCGAAATAATTTTTAATTAACCAATATTTTACTGTCAAAGGTGTCACCTGGCGATGACTGACAAGTGAGTGTTATTTGCGAGCTAATCTTCTTTTGTTTACGTATGAACACTTCTTCTCTATCTTAAGCCGCTGTCAGAAGAGGTTATTGACGGTAGTTCGGTTATATTGTTTTTGTAAAATGGGGTCTAGTTCAGACAATAATTATGATTGAAGGGTTTTGTTCGACTCACAATCCCTTTAGTTCGTTATTCGATTACCATTTGGAATATTCGGTGTGATGTACTTATGGGTTGTGTCCCATCATGTCAGTGGCTCTGGCCGAGGAAGAAGATTCCTTACGTAATTCTGACGCCTTCTTCGACCTTCGACATCGGCGCAGGTCCGAATTCGAGAATATTCTAGATTTTTCTGGAATTAATTGATGCGCATCAGGTTGGCTGTGGCGCAATAATATCCGCTTCTGTGCTGTGCTCGGAAGTGTAGTCTGGCGAAAGTCAGGCCATTTTCCTTTTTTTTTAAAAAATGTGGTGTAAAGCCATTTAGGCTCAAGTGTTGTGTTGGTGGTCGGGATGGCTCCCACCAACAAGGCTGATTGCCATATTAGGATGGCAAGAAAAACATTCTTCCGGCGGGAGGACAGCCCACTGAAACCGGCGAGACGATCCGGATTCATTTTGGGAACTTGGAGTGGACCACCTCGTGGTACAAGTAAGCCTGAGATTCGGTTCTTTGTAAATAAGTTACTTATAGTAGTAATTTTTCCAATAGTGTTGGGATTAGTTGACCAAGGATCTCTATTTTCTGGATACCTTTGTTGGTTCTGGTACCAGACCTCATTTTCGAGGGATTTGTGGCTGAAGAACACGAGGCCGGCGTCACTCATCAACTTCATCAAACCCGCCCATCATCAAAGGTATGAGGTTTTGTCTGATCTTTTCGAGTGCTATACATGTTCTCTTTAGGGTTTTTCGTCCCAGTCCCTGGGTACTACCTCTACCAAGAGGCCATAGAGCTGTAGGGGCTCTAATCTGTGGCTGATCAGATCCACAGCCTTCTGTACCTCGCACCCTGAGGATTTACCCTGTAGCACCCCTGCACTTCTTCACACCTATATGTTCTGCACATCTTCACATCAACGTCTGCACATCTTTACACCTACGTCTGCACATCTTTACACCTACGTTCTTCACCCTGGACATCTGTATCCTGCACCCTGGACATCTGTATGCTGCACCCTGTACACAGCTACCCTGCATATTTAGGACTGTGCACCTGTAGTTCTGCTTCCTGCTGGTGAGTTCGTTCCATTTTTTTTTTGTACTGGATAACTGCCACCAAGTATTACTACCTATAAGCCTAGTAAAAAGTTGATTTAGTCCTGAGGGGTTAATATCATATAAGTTTTGACCTATTCATAGTTTAAATACCATATTTTGTTATCTTTTGTCTGATTTTCACACCTGGAAACCAATGTGCACTGCGGTATTATCACCTATATTTCACACATGAATTTTATATAATTGTAGGCTGTTTTGGAGAGTTGATTTCAACCAGTCATTTTTTATGTACCTTGAGTCAAATTGACTACCATCTACTGAACCAGAGAGTTGATTTTGGTCAGTCTAGATTATGTATGTTAGCCATATAGGTTGTTAAAATCACATACAAGAGTATGATATGCCTTTGCAGAATATTAAAGGTGATATTTTGGTAGAAAAATATAAGTATTTTCTTTACTGTGCCTAACGTACCCACCCCAGTGTCCTGCTGAGCTACCAGTGTCTTATTCCTGCTGTATAGAACAAGGCACTAAAAATACTAAATTTTGTAGCAAAAACTCATGAAATTCAAATCACCTAGTGGATTTCAGGCAGATAAACAGTCACCTCAGGGGAAAATCCCAACTCAGTTCAATAATCCTTACCCCCTGAGTTTTGCAAGTTACAATGGTTACTCCTGAGAAGCTTATGTTGAGCACAGGAAGATCGGCTTTTCTAGAGAGAAGGCATGATTGTGTTTTGTTTGCATTGAAATCTACCAAATTATTGTCCATATTTATGTTGTCAACATTTCCCCCTCATAAATGGACATGTCGAAGAAGATGAACGGAACACCTATTTTTCCACTCACCTTGGTAGAGTCCTCCAGCATCTTGGTGTGCTCCGCGATGAACCTGACGCAGAAGCAGCTCTTGTGCACCGCGGGCGGGCAACGCGAGTGTGAATAGGCGGGGTTGCGCAGCACGGGGCTCTTGACCCCGTTGCCGCCTCCTTCTGCGCCGCCGCCGTCGGGCAGCTCGTCCGCCTCGGGCGCCATTGGCCCGTGAATCTGGCAGCTGCCGCCGAACGGGCCACCGTCAGCCAATCTAAGCGAGAATTTGAATTATTGTCGACCTCTACAAGAATAGTAATTTTCCTCCCAAGTGCGGATAGTGATTCGTTTCCGCACGTGACTGCCGTTGACATGAACGACACGAACGACGCGAAGCGGAGTTCGAGCAAGCAGTCGAGTGCGGGAGAGACACTTTCCGCATGAGTTAGGAACAATATTTTTTCAACAAGCGTAGGAAATTGATTGATTTGTTCAATTAATCATTCATTCATAAAAGGAACAACTAACAAGGGAAATATATTCTCTATGTACTGATTATCAGTAATAGCTATTGTGAACCTACAGTTTGACGCATTATGTATAGGTTCATTGCGGAAGCCAGCAGGCCCATAATGTGTTTGGTCTCTAAGTTTCAGACACCTCTAGGAAATGGTCCAAAAATACTTCTTCATTCGGTATTTCCATTTCTTCATTGTTGAACCATTCAATAAAACGCGTGAATACCTTCTCATACTTTTCTTAGGACTTCGTTTGCAATAACGCATCTGTATCGCATCCCTATAGCTGGAAGTTTTTTATCACATTGTGCAATTCCACTGAATCGAAAATGACAGTAACGCTGTGTCTGCCACTTCGACAATCACAAACTCATTTGAGGTTTGATTGGCATGACAACAATAATCGTTTTCCATCAGATGATTCCGAATCTATAGGGGGATTTTTATAATAACCAATTTCTATTTCTCAATATCTCTCAATTTTTACAATGAATAGTGCAATTTGATGGAATAGTCGGTTTGTCTGCGGTTTCATATGTATTCTGGGGTGCTAATGAATTTGCGTCCAAAGATTGCAAACAAATTTTTGTGGAGCGTCTCGGGATATTTAAAAAAATCAAACCTACCAATTCTGAAATACAACTTATCATTCCTGGAATTGAATGGACATTTTCTGAAATTCATCTCACCGATTCTGAAATTGAGTTTACCATTTCTGAAATGGAACTAACCAATTCTGAAATCGAGATTACTTTTTCCGAAATATAACTTACCGATTTTGAAATTGAAGTTGAAAACTTATAGAAGAAATGTGAGTCATTGCTTTGGTCATCGTGTAACTCGATTCAGTACTTGAGTACACAACAACAAGATTGAATCATGTTTTTCATTCCTGCATCTTGTTATTCTTTAACGAAAAAGAAAAAACAACTTTTTTTTTCATATTCCATCAGAGAGAGGATATAACTATATAGTCAAACAATCGAATCATCTTGGATATTTTTCTTCCTACGATCAGTTGACTGGACTTCGGCTTAAAAATTGTCTACTTCCAAAATGGCAATATGCCCTGCCTTGTCGTCATACATTATGTGAGTACCAAAAAGACATTCTTTTCATTGTTCCACTCGATTCATTTTTTTGCAGGTTCTGCCTTCTGAGCATATTTTCATGTTATGTCTCGTCGAATTGATAACATGTTGGCTTTACTTCAGTAAAATTATCCTATTCTGATGAAAGTCAAAGGGTTTCCTCCTTCGTGTCTTACAGAATTAATTTAAAATCAAATTTTGTCATGATTCACGGACCTCAGATTGCAACTTTCTCGGCACTAACGAATTACAATATTATCAGGAAGAACGAGGGTAGAGTCAGTTTCTCCCAAGAATTATGAAGAAACTGATTTAAATTACTAGCCAGACTTTTTACGAGCTCTAGGGAAATGCGGAGGAAATTATTAAGTCGAATCGCAGTGGCAGTAGGAATAATTGAATTATCAAAATGTAAATGAGTCGATCTTGCGAATTTGCATGGAGCCAAATCAACCAGAATGGAATTTATGTTGAACGAGACGACAACTAGAAGATATGAACATAGCTTGAAATCATTCTTATCAGAAGAAATAAGTAGAAGTTTAAAAAACTGTACAAATATTTCTCATTTTGTGTATTTTCCATTACATTTTCATTATATTTTCAACCACTAGCTTCAATTTTCGAACCACCAATGGATATTGAAAACAAAATATCGTTAGGAATTCACTGAGATCTAGTACGCACAACAAGAATATATTGTAATGATATTTGCCTTAGAGGGGCTTTTGAAACATCAGCAGGAAGGCAGGAGTACAACGATTATCCTGTAACACGCATCCCAGATTGTTCTCCCACCTCCCAATGATACATGCACCAGCATAATTCCGAACACTCAATATATGCCGAATAACGTCACAGAAGATTCTGGAATGTTCTGGAAACGATCGATGGAACAATTAGAAAGAGAGGTATTTTTCTAAGAAGCTTCTATACCTTTTCAACGTCAATTTCGGAATCGGTAACTTATATTTCGAAAAAAGTAATCTCGATTTCGGAATTGGTTACTTCGATTTCAGAAATGGTAAACTCAATTTCAGAATCGGTGAGTTGAATTTCAGATAAAGTCCATTTCAGAAATGGTAAGTTGTATTTCAGCATTATTTGTAGGTTGAATTTCAGAAAATAAATCTTTTTGTTTGTTTGAAATATTTCCAATTGCATGTGTGATTAACAAACCATATTGCAATATTCAACTGTTCAAAAACAATTCAATAACATAATTATAATCTCAATTTAATCCACAGATGTCTTCCATCCGAATCGCAGAAGGATAAAAGCGTTGCACATGATTATAAGAATGCAAACACATTCGAGGTGCTATCATTAACATCGTATGATCTGCACATTCTTCAAGACATCGCAGTCTGAATTCTATCTGGTTGAGCAATCTGTTCGCATCCCCAGCTATGACCCTTTGGCGATGCTCTTGAAAAAGCTCTTCACTTCTGACTTGAAGGCACTCCATATTATGTTCAATCGAATTCAACATAGGGCTGTAAGGTGCCAATCTGCAAAATATAACATTCCTCCATGCATATCTCTTCTATTTTTTAATGTGCAGTTGCATTATCCAGAACTACCACTATGATATCTGCAGGATGTCCATTAAACAATTTTCTCTTTTGCAATTGAGAACATTTCTAAAATATATAAGGATTCATCTTCTGAAATTGACCCTACCAATTCTGAAATTCATCTCACCGATTCTGAAATTATGTTTACCATTTCTGAAATCGAACTAACTAATTCTTCCGAAATATAACTCACCGATTGCGAAATTGAAGTTGAAAAGGTATAGAACAAAAAAAAGGAGACGGAAGATCATTCGAGAACGTTCTCGAACCAAAGCCTACCAAGGGATCTTATATATAAACGGCCGGACAACTGCCATCAGTTAGTCAAGCAGCGAGTGTCAGAGAGACAGTCATATACCGCGTGATATAAATCGTTTTACATAAATAGTAGTTATAAGTTCGATATAAATTATAGTGTTTCTCTAGTTCAAATAAATCAGTTCGAGAATAAATAGTGTAGAGTTCGCTTCTGCACCCGAATAACGTAACAATATATAATATTGCAATAAGTTGATGCAGGATTAACAAGATGATATATGTATACCTATATGAAGAGAATGTTCTTCATAACACGAAAGGGTGTGAGGAAGTAATATCAATTCATTATTCATCATATCAATAATGTCAATAATGATTTGTTTCACTACAAATGCTTTATAATTCAATTAAGAAATTGTTGTGGACCTACTGTACCTACAAATTATTGTTTAATCATCAACCAATTTCTAACAGCGTATGTCTGATTATGACCATAACGGCGAAACTGGTAACAAATTGTTGATTATTTTACCGTTTATGAAGTGTTGTCATTATTACTTACCCTGGAGAAACATCTTCTTTACTCGGAGTCCTACTACTGGGATACCTCCTCTTGGGACTGTTCTCGTCCCTGTGGACAGTCGTGTGGTAAGGATAAAGACAGGTCGACGGCTGTCTTTTCCTTGGTACGAGGTGGGTGGACAAAAATTTGCTGCAACAAAAACGGAACGAGTATGAGTTTGACTCCGTCGTACAGGATCACGCCTCTTATTTAATCTCAAACTCACTAGACAGCACAGAATATTCTATGGATATTCTGACGATTCTCAATTATACCTATTCCAGGATATTCTCATAGAATGTTCTCAGAATGATCATAGAATATTTTCATTCTGCTAAAAATATTCTATGAACATTCAATTCGACATATTTCCAGAAAATTCTTTCTGAATATGCTGAGAAAATTATTTTTGAATGTTATGAGAATATTGAATATTGTATCGAGATATATGATATCGATGTTTCTATTCTTGTATCAATATTCATAATGTTTACTCTCACACAACTCATCATTCCCTAGCCTAATTCTGATTATTTCACTAATTCAGTGAAGTCATCTCGCTATTCATTTTATTTATCATCGCAACCTGAGCAAGTTTTTTTCTACCTTGTCCTTCAATATACTATAGGAATATTCTCAGAATATTTGGAACAATCCATTCTGAATAGTCATAAAACGTCCCTAGAATATTCGTAGCATATTGTGAGAATATTAAATTATTCTCGAAGAATATCCCATGGACTTTTTATGGATGACATTTTGCTATCTGGGTCTTTTGTTTCTACAGATTTGAAGAAATTTTGATGTTCTTCTATTTACAGGGTCATCCGTTATTCCGTAAAAGACATTTTCAGATATTTCCAATGGAAAATTGCATATATTCTTCTACATGTCTATTGAGAATTTTTTACTGATCCAGGAAATATGGATGAGTCGCATAGTCGGATGAAAAATTGTTGAGTTATTGGGGATCAAAGATTACCAGAATACCGCATATCTTTCATTGAAAATGTAACAATTCTCTGAGGTGCACATTCCTAATTGCCACGCAATAAAGTTTGTTTTTGTGATATGGTTATCTGAACGACAGATTAGTTATGCAAATTCATTGATCAATTCTGGCATGATTGAGCTCTTTCATACCCTAATAGCACACAACGTCCTAGGGACGTCCCTATTTGGTACAATTCGAGTCCGAATATCCCGGACCAAAAGTAAGTGTCCTTGGGACGTCCGATACCGTACATCTCATGCAATGTCCGAGCAATGAGGTCCACGGAATGTCCCAGCTGGTACATCATTTCAAATGTCCTAGAAATAGCATCCCTCAGACGTCACACGTGGTACATATTATAGAAAGTCCATGCAAGTACGTCCTTGGCATGTCCCTGATGGAATATGATTTTGAACGTTCCTTTGGGGACATCCATCGGATGTCCCGAGTAGTACAAATTCTGGCATGACTTCTGATCTCATATAATGTCTCTTCTAGACAACCTTGAAATTACCCTGATAGTACATTCCTCTGAATATCTCTGCACAGACGCCCTTAATATTTCCAGGATCGTATAACAATCAAAATGTTCCTCAGGAACATTCTCCAAATGTCCCTTAAGAATATCCTTCGGATGTCCCAAATGGTACATGAACTGTACTAATCCAATGTCCTAGAAATAACGTCCTACGGACGTCCCAGTCGGTTGTCCCTGCGAGGACGTTAACTTACATCTCGCCGACGAATGATTGCTCGTAGGCTATAAATACTCCTCGTCAATGTCCTTCACGTAAGTCTATTTGACATCCTTGGGAAACTTTTTCAGGATCTATTGGGGACCTTCTACGGACCATGAACTCAACTGGATGTCCTCATCAGTTATACAAGATCTGGTTCTAGAGGAACCCAGAGAAATTCAGATTCAAGAATAATTTGTACGTCCCTGAGACATCCTATGGACATCCAATTGATATCCCTCAGCGTTGCTGATAGGTTGTTCTACGGATGTCCAAAGGATGCCCTCCGTAGTGCTTGATGAGGAATACTGTAGGATTTAGGTATTCGATAGTTGTCTCAGGGACCTCCTTCACGGTGGTCCTCAAGTAGGACATCTGTGCGTCCCACAGACGTCCAATGGACGTCCACGGTACCAAATTCGAACGTCCTATTGACGTCCTGAATGTCCCGACAGGACGTCCTAAGGATATCCATGGAACATAATTGTGTTATTAGGGTATGAATCATGTTTCCTCTATTATTATTGAATTTATACAGAGTGGGCCTTTGGAAACGAAACAGAGGCTCTGTAGGTCGCCAAAACCGGATTATGAAAAAAATCTGAAACACGTCAACTACATTTTCGAGGGGGACATCGTACTACAATATTTTCAGCCCTGCGGCGTTGCCGCTTCTAACGAAAAGAAGCAACAACTTTGTTATTTCAAATGGAACACCTTGTATTTTATTGCATTTTTAGGTTCTTCCCGAAGAGCTGATTTCATCAATGCATCACACTTGGGGTCTAGCTGTAATGGTTTCAGGGATATAAAGTGTTCAAAATCGAGATATTTCAACTTTAACATTTTTTTGTGTCGAAACTATTCATCATTGGTCAAAACGGCTCTCATGTCGCTATCTCAACTTGTGATTTACTATCGACTGACATTTATTTGAAACAAATACAGGGTGGTTCAAGATTCAAAATTCTGATCACCCTGTATCTGTTCCAATTGAATGTTAGTAGATAGTGGATCACAAGTTGAGATAGGGACATGGAAGTCGTTTTGACCAATAATGAATAGGTTTGACACAAAAAAATGTTAAAGTTGAAAAATCTCGATTTTGAACACTTTATATCCCTGAAACCATTACAGCTAGACCCCAAGTGTGATGCATTGACGAAATCAGCTCTTGGGGGAGAATCTAAAAATGCATTGAAATACAAGGTGTTCCATTTGAAATAACAAAGTTGTTGCTTCTTTTCGTTAGCAGCGGCAACGCTGCAGGGCTGAAAATATTGTAGTACGATGTCCCCCTCGAAAATGTAGTTGACGTGTTTCAGATTTTTTTCATAATCCGGTTTTGGCGACCTACAGAGCCTCTGTTTCGTTTTCAAAGGCCCACTCTGTATATCTCGCAGTAATAACAAAGATTTTTATGTTGATTAGTCCCTCCACCTATTGAATCACCCTCATTAGTGATGAAAAAAGATCGAGATAACCTGTCTAAACGGTTTGATGATGATATTAATAAGCAATGTATCAATGGTTTCAATATTGAATTTTCCATTGCAACGAAAAAATGCCAAGAGAAAAAAGCAATTCGTTAACTTTCGCATATTTCAGTTCTTCGAATACCAGATATCATGCAATTTTCATAGCCCGTATGACTCACATAATAATTTCGTCTTCATGAGAAATAACCATAATTTTTGGCTCGTTGAATAAACTATTATTGACCATTGAAGACCTTACCTGCTCGTCTCGAAAACATATGTCGGCCTTTTGATCACCAACAGCCTGGGAAGAATGTGGATAAAAACTCTTTTCACCCATGGGGACATTCTGTGAGTTTGAGGAGAGCGAAAGTGTACATTTAGTACGACTACTGTTACACAGATGCTGAAAACAAGAAATTGAAAATTGTTAATCATAAATAGATGAATACAGAAAGCTCAAAGTTATTTCCACAAAATGTGCATAAAATGAATAACAATGGTAGTTTAAACGAATACTGATTCAAGTGATTCTTTCCTGAATGCCTATTGAGTTCTATTCAGCCGGTTTCGAGTTCTTTGACTTTCATCAGTGCAGGGCAGTCTCCAGCCAGCAGTCCTAAGACCGTCGACTAATCGTATGACAGCTAAACAGAAACCTTCATTTTCAATATTGATGTTCATCACATTCACCGCATAATGAACAATTCGTTGTTCTCTCTTTCATCTACCCTCATTTCAGTTCATGGAACAATCACAAGTTAAGCTTTATGGATCACGAGTTACACTTTTCGAATTAAATTTCACTAATATATCAACTAAATGTTGAACTTTCTGAATCACGAATATAACTATTCTGAATAACACTCTCAGAATCATGTTTTCCTAATCTGAATTAAAAGTTACACTCTTCGAATTATTACAATTAAAACAAGTTAAGTGGATGGTTTGAGACAAGAGTAATTTGATTCCGTATACATTTTGTGTTTGTGATATAACGCAGATATCTGCTGGCATATAGAAGCTCTGGGACATCAGGTATCCCATAGAATATCATTTCCATATCGTCGGCTTCTACTCCCCAAAGAAATGTGAAACTTGATATGAATATATTCAAAACGAATGAGAAGTAATGCACTATTCAATATGAAGAGGAATGCACTATGCAATATCAGACTACTTCTTATGGTTTCCGAACTGACTTTCATTGACCTAAATGCAGTGATATAGTTCCAGTTGCAACTCCTACTTGATAGTTTTCCATGATGATGGTATCTGTCATAATGCATCTAGTATTGCTTATGGTTGATATTGCATCGGATGTAAAACAAAAGAGTTGATGAAACTCAGATCTGACAGATAGGCAGCCATCTCAATATCGGATATGTTTTTCTCACAAGCAAGATTCTTATCATTGAGATATCGCCATATATACAGGATGTCCCACAATGATTGAGACAGGAATATCTCGGAACTGAAAAGTTGTAGACAATAATTAGAATTAGTGGGTTCTGAATTCAAGAAATCGGTTCAGCTTTTCCTGATTTCATTTCCTCCAAACATCTTCCTGTTTCTGATCATTTGACATCAGATTCAGAAATTTGAATATGGTTGGAAATGATTATTTCAAGAGCTACAGGTACTTCAATATCCTTCGTCCCAAGAAGATTACGACAGATTGGGCAGTCCGATATTCTTTGTGATGATTCGAACGATGATTATCTATAATTCAATTAATGCTGTAGTCAACCATTTTCGCAACAGAGGATATCGAAGTATCGGTGGTTCTCAAATTAATCGTGTCAGACCACCAGTGTGATAGTTTGTTAGAATCTTTTGAAAGGAACGAACCTAGAAATGCCATCTACAAGTTGTCTACTTTTGGATTTTCAATATGATTTTGGCAGAAAACAAGAAGCTCTATGGATGAAAAATTATCAGAAGGAGATGAACCGATTGCATCAATCTACACCCCATAAGAACAATCGTCTACTACTCTCTAATTCCAAGATATTTCCTCTTCTCATTATCGTGGGACACTTGGTATACTGCATGAAGTTCAATTGAATCATCACTCTCAATTTTCATTTCATTTTCAATGATGTGAAGTTTCGTTACTATTCACTTAGACCCTCACATTTCTTACAGCTCCAATCAGCTATACAATAACAAGCATATTGGCATTGAAAATTCTTGAATGACGCTCTTTCAATAATTGGAAACAGTCCTGCTACGTTCCGGAATATATCATGTGATAACAAATATATGAAGGACTGAATTTGACTCACCTTATTGAAACTAGAATCATGGCAAATATCAAATATTTTCCCAGGAGTGGCACTACCAGAGACGTTGGCGGTATTATCTCGACTACCAGTAGAAAGAACACGTGAAGGCTGATGAGAATAGATATGGAGAGTGTAACCTGAAAAATATCAATCATATACAGGGTATCAACAACTGCTTACTTGATACCAGAGAGGTTGGAATGGTGGTGATCAGGGTAACAGCATCGGTCAAATGGAAACGAAATTGTCAAATAAGGTCATCAATATGCCTTCTTCTTTCCTTGAATTCCTCCTGAGGTACAAGATATTCACGGAGGACGATAGGAATTTTGTCACTTCAATCAATCAGGGTACACGAAATTGAAAACGAAACAGTCCCATCATCAGTTTTCAAAGTTTGCTAGGATTGATACATGACTTGAGGTAAAGATGAAAAGAATGTAAAAAATATATCATAACATAGGAAATGTTGAAAAAACATTCGAATTGCAAATGTTCTAGTTATGGCATAGAATTCAATGAATGAAAATTTTCAAAATATCCTCAAGTGAGTTTTGATTTGAAATTGGTCTTGATGACGTTTTTCAGTATTAGTTCCTTTAAATAATTGCGACTGACAAGTAGATGTTAATCGTGGTAAGGATGATAATGAATGAATATTGAGGGAACTGTTTCAAGCACACCAGGCAGGAATCATTGGACATCGCCCTCATGGAAAATTAACCGTAGGCACGTGTTTCGGGCTTTCGGCCCTCATCAGTACGATATAAAAAGTTCAAAAGATAGTCAACACTTGGTGAAAGACGAAATAATAACAAATCGATGAAGTCAACAAGCAGAAGTCAGCCACACGTTTGTGGTTCCAGTCAGCAGACTCAGGCATTTTCAGCGGTTACCTTAATCTTTATGAGGGCCATGTCCAAAAATCTTTCTCTAGTTCGCTTCAAACAGTTTCCACAATGATACTTTCATTCAAAATTCTTCTGCTGAACTCGGATGTGCAAGGTAAGCTGACCAAAACCACAGGAGAGCAGAAATCTGATATTTCTTCCGTGTATAATATAATTTTCTGTGACAGAAGGAACGATGATTCAATATTCAAGAGAAGAGATCACTTCATAATGAAATCGAAAGTTTCTCGATGAGAAATTTGAAATTTTTAACTGGTTTAGTAGTACACCTGTTTTGCAGGAATCTTATCACTGGCATTTCTATTGCTGCTATAAAAACCCAATTATGTATTTTGATTCGAAAAAATTCGGAACTCACCAGTTGTTCAGTAAATGACGTAACCATGGAGTGTGATGGAAGATGAAAACGACTTTCGAGTTTTTTTTTCTGAGACGGTGGTTTTGACTAATTTTTTGGATCTGGTACAACAAAACCGATCAACAGTGGACCTATATATCTGGGAAAATAGTACTCACTTTCCTCCCGTGGAAATAAAGTAATTTGTAAAAATGGCATTTTGTAATCTGTCAACAGAGGTGAAATGTCAAACTTTTTCCCGTCACAGAAAAATATCTATTTGTATACCAAGGAAGAAAAAAGTGCTACTTTTCCTCCCAAAGATAAAGTTTACTGCCCGACGCCTATAGCGGAGGTCAGTTATCATTCGAGAGGAAAGAGCTCTTTACTCCTATGTTCATATGATTTTTTCGCCCGAATGAGGAGTAATGTTCAAATAATCTATCCACGAAACTCACATGATTAATTGAAGAACTAAAACTAAGGCAAGATTCATTATAACTCGAAGGCATGCACAGAATTCCGAATCTTGAACCACCTTGTATTTGTTCCAATTAATTGTCAGTAGATATAGTGAATCAAAATTTGATATAGGAACATGTGAGTCGTGTTGACCAATAATGTAGAAATTCAGCACAAGAAAATCATAAATTTGGAAAATCTGGATTTTGAACACCTCCTTTATCTCTGAAGTCAATTCTGCTAAACCTCAAATGTGATAATATTGATGGATGAAATCAGCACTCCAGAAAGAATCTGAAAATGCAATGATATTTTCCCTAAAATAGCAACTTCTGTTTATTTTTTGTTTTTGGCACACCCCGTACAACGTCAATATAATCTCGAAATGAAGCACTGATACGTATCAATTCATTGAACAAAATGTGAAAAAATCAAATGCACCAGCCACAATGCTAAGGGTCGATTAACGTGAATAATCCTGTATAATAGAAAATAGAATATAGTTTAGTTTGAAGTAGATCATTTATTTCATTGTACCAGTATTTCATCTGATGGAACATGTTGTGTGAATAGGAATCTTGTGGAAATATCATCGTTTCTGAAGTTTTTACATTCACTGTATAAAAATGTTGAAGATAGTCGTTAAATACGTTTTATTTCGTATTTCTTATGAGCGCGTTCGGTATTAGTGTCACGTGCCGAAGCTAGCAAGAAAAAGGACCCCTATAAAGTTAGCAGAGCCACTTGCTGAAAAATTCATAAAACCTGTTCCAATGATTGTCGGATAATTGTCGAGAATTTGTCGTGAAAGAAAAAAAATTGTCGCGCTTATAGTTTTTTTTATACGGGGTGGCTGTGCTAACTTAATATTAAGTTAGCAGTGCCACTGGAAAATAAACATCCAATGGAATCACAGTTGTTATAGATAATTGTCGAGTAATCGTCGAAGTGCATCTGACGGGAAAAAAATGCAAAAAAACCCTTTTTTATAGCATGTATATACATTTTTCTAAAATTTCCTGGTTTCTGCAGAAATTTCGCAGTTTTGGCAACAGCGCATTGATGAAATGATCTCTTATGCTCTTTTCGTAACGTTAATGTCAAAAATGACGTTGTTTTTGAAACATTTCATTTTCCAATAAACAAAAAAAAACTACGTTCAAAGGCTGAATGATAGAAATATTCCATTTTCACCGTGATACGTCCACCTAACTTTGTTCATTTATTTATTTTCCGATCAGAAATTCTATGAATGATTGTCGGAAGACTGAAACGTATTTGTCGTGCATGGAATGTTTGAATTTCTAGAAGCTGAAACCAGGAAATCCCAGAAAAATGTATATGTATGCTATGAAAAAGGGTTTTTTTGCATTTTTTTCACGTCAGATGCACTTCGACAATCACTCGACAATTATCTATTACAACTGTGATTGTATTCGACCTTTTTTTTTTCAGTGGTACTGCTAATTTAATATTGAGTTAGCACAGCCACCCCTTTGAAAAAAACTAGGAGCGCCATGTTTTTTTTTATTCACGACAAATATATTTATTTCATTCGACAATAAAATTGTTCAATTCGTTTCTGGATGAAGATAAAATAAATCATCCTACGTACTATATGGTGTATCAATGAGAAATTGGAATATTGATTTTATTCGCTCCTGAAGAAACAGAGGTTTCGCGACAATTTTGTTTTGAAGAAATGTATCATAAAACTTCATATTCGACATTAATGTTACGAAAAGAGCATAAGAGATCATTCAATTAATGCGCTGTTGCCAAAAATGCGAAATTCTGCAGAAACCAGGAAATCCTAGAAAAATGTATATATATGCTATACAAAGGGTTTTTTTGCATTTTTTTCACGTCAGATGCACTTCGACAATCACCCGACAATTATCTATTACAACTGTGGTTTCATTCGACCTTTTTTTTTCAGTGGCACTGCCAACTTAATATTAAGTTAGCACAGCCACCCCTTTGAAAAAAAACTAAGAGAGCCATGTTTTTTTTCTGTTCACGACAAATATATTTCAGTCATCCGACAATTGTTCAATTCGTTTCTGGATGAAAAAAAAATCATCCAAAGTACTATGGTGTATCACTGAGAACTCGACTGAGAAATTGGAATATTAATTTTATTCGCTCCTGAAGAAACAGATGTTTCACGATAAATTTGTTTTGAACACTGGACAATAATTTGATGGACCTCCGAGCGAACAAATAATAATGAATTAACATAAAATGCGCAGGTACAGCTGAGACAATATAAATAATGGAATTTTACCAATCACACGCTGTTTTTCAGCTTCTAGAAATTCAAATACTCCACGACAAATACGTTTCAGTCTTTCGACAATTGTTCAATGGATTACTGATCGAGGAAAAAATAAATCAACAAAGTTAGGTGGATGTATCACGGTGAAAATGGATTATTTCTATCATTCAGCCTTTAAGCGTAGTTTTTTTTTGCTTATGGAAAATGAAATGTTTCATAAACAACGTCATATTTGACATCATTGTCACGAAAAGAGCATAAAAGATCATTAAATTGATGCGCTGTTGCCAAAAATGCGGAATTTCTGCAAAAACCAGGAAATCCTAGAAAAATGTATATGTATGCTATACAAAGGGATTTTTGCATTTTTTTCACGTCAGATGCACTTCGACAATCACCCGACAATTATCTATTACAACTGTGGTTTCATTCGACCTTTTTTTTTTCAGTGGCACTGCCAACTTGATATTAACCATGTAATAAGGCCGTCTCGGCCTGTTTGGTTAAAATCGAATAAATAAATAAATAAATTAAGTTAGCACAGCCACTCCTTTGAAAAAAAACTAAGAGCACCATGTTTTTTTTAGTTCACGACAAATATATTCATTTCATTCGACAATTGTTCAATTCGTTTCTGGATGAAGATAAAATAAATCATCCAAAGTACTATATGGTGTATCACTGAGAAATTGGAATATTAATTTTATTCGCTCCTGAAGAAACAGAGGTTCCACGACAAATTTGTTTTGAACACTGGACAATAATTTGATGGACCTCCGAACGAAAAAATAATAATGAATTAACATAAAATGCGCAGATACTGCTGGGAGAATATAAATAATGGAATTTTACCAAGCACACGCAGTTTTTCAGCTTCTACAAATTCAAGCACTCCACGACAAATACGTTTCAGTCTTTCGAAAACTGTTCAATGGATTTTTGATCGATGAAAAAATAAATAAACAAAGTTTGGTGAACGTATCACGGTGAAAATGGAATATTTCTATCATTCAGCCTTTGAACGTAGTTTTTTTGCCTATGGAAAATTGAATGTTTCATAAACAACGTCATAAAGGGCATAAGAGATCATTTGATCAATGCGCTGTTGCCAAAAATGCGAAATTTCTGCAGAAACCAGGAAATCCTAGAAAAATGTATATATATCCTTAAAATAGGGTTTTTTGCATTTTTTTCACGTCAGATGCACTTCGACAATCACTCGACAATCATCTATCACAACTGTGAATTCATTCGACCTTTTTGTTTCATTGGCACTGCTCATTTGATATTAAGTTAGCACAGCCACCCCTTTGAAAAGAAACTAAGAGAGCCATGTTTTTTTTGTGTTCACGACAAATATATTTCTGTCATTCGACAATTGTTCAATTCGTTTCTGGATGATAAAAAAATCATCCAAAGTACTATGGTGTATCACTGAGAAATTGGAATATTAATTTTATTCGCTCCTGAAGAAACAGAGGTTCCACGACAAATTTGTTTTGAACACTGGACAATAATTTGATAAACCTCCGAACGAAAAAATTATAATGAATAAACATAAAATGAGCAGGTATATAGGTATATAGGTATATACTGCTGAGAGAATATAAATAATGAAATTTTACCAATGACAACGCTGTTTTTCAGCATCTAGAAATTCAAACACTCCACGACAAATACGTTTCAGTCTTTCGACAACTGTTCAATGGATTTCTGATCGAAGAAAAAATACTTCAACAAAGTTAGGTGGATGTATCACGGTGAAAATGGAATATTTCTATCATTCAGCCTTTAAATGTAGTTTTTTTTTTGCTTATGGAAAATTAAATGTTACATAAACAACGTCGGATTCAACATTAACGTTACGAAAAAAGCATAAGAGATCATTTAATTAATGCGCTGTTGCCAAATATGCGAAATTTCTGCAGAAACCAGGAAATCCTAGAAAAATGTATATGTATGCTATGAAAAAGGGTTTTTTGCATTTTTTCACGTCAGATGCACTTCGACAATCACACGACAATTATCTATTACAACTGTGTTTTCATTCGACCTTTTTTCTTCAGTGGCACTGCTAACTTAATATTAAGTTAGCACAGCCACCCCTTTGAAAAAAAACTAAGAGAGCCATGTTTTTTTTCGGTTCACGACAAATATATTTCAGTCATCCGACAATTGTTCAATTCGTTTCTGGATGAAAAAAAAATCATCCAAAGTGTATCACTGAGAACTCGACTGAGAAATTGGAATATTAATTTTATTCGCTCCTGAAGAAACAGAGGTTTCACGATAAATTTGTTTTGAACACTGGACAATAATTTGATGGACCTCCGAGCGAACAAATAATAATGAATTAACATAAAATGCGCAGGTACTGCTGAGACAATATAAATAATGGAATTTTACCAATCACACGCTGTTTTTCAGCTTCTAGAAATTCAAATACTCCACGACAAATACGTTTCAGTCTTTCGACAATTGTTCAATGGATTACTGATCGAGGAAAAAATAAATCAACAAAGTTAGGTGGATGTATCACGGTGAAAATGGATTATTTCTATCATTCAGCCTTTAAGCGTAGTTTTTTTTTTTGCTTATGGAAAATGAAATGTTTCATAAACAACGTCATATTTGACATTGACGTTACGAAAAGAGCATAAAAGATCATTGAATTGATGCGCTGTTGCCAAATATGCTAAATTTCTGCAGAAATCAGGATATCCTAGAAAAATGTATATACCTACATATATGCTATAAAAAAAGATTTTTTGCATTTTTTTCACGCTAGATGCACTTCGACAATTACTCGACAATTATCTATAACAACTGTGATTCCATTGGATGTTTATTTTCCAGTGGCACTGCTAGCTTAATATTAAGTTAGCACAGCCACCCCGTATAAAAAAAACTATAAGCGCGACAATTTTTTTTCTTTCACGACAAATTCCCGACAATTATCCGACAATCATTGGAATAGGTTTCATCAATTTTTCAGCAAGTGGCTCTGCTAACTTTATGGGGGTAGAAAAAGGCCCCCGAACGATTCTTCCGGTAAGAAAAACTTCCACCTGTGTTATTGTCGGTCTCCGGAGTATCTTGAAGTTTCTCACGGAGGAGGGATTCCTGAATTACTTAGGACGGGTTCTATAACGTTTATTCCTGAAGGGTTGGGTGGTTTCGGTCAGGAAAATGAATTGGTCAAGAGTGAGATAAATTGAGGAAAGAGCAGATGTCCTGCTATAATTATTCGAAACAAAGGAAGTTCAAACCTGATTATATCTTGAATTTCTTGAATTCTGACAAAAACTTCTACCGGAAGAACATCAAGCCCAAGCGAGTTTTGAGAAATTTTCCAGATTTTTGTTACTATAGCTTTGTTTCAAATATTGATTGAGATATCATTCTTTACATCAAATATACAGGGTGTTCCTCAAAGACAAGCTAATATCTGAAGGGGTGATTCTTCAATGCATTTCAAGAAACAAAACTTTCCACTAACGCATGTCCTTAAAGTCTTATAAACTTTTGAGATAAAGTTTTGAAAGAAAATTTTTTTTTTTATTAATAACTGGCATAATATTGTAGACATTGTCATGGAATTTGATACATATCTTCTATGCATGAAGGTGCATTTTTCGATGTATAAAAATTTTCCTTATCTCTACCAGTGGCGCCGTTAGGGGGATATGATTGGATTATTCATTGCCTGAGGAAGTATTCCCAACAACATATAATCTCCAGGAGTTCATGAAAATATCAATACCTACCTCCTATCCCTATCCTCCCTAGGAACGCACGATGTTCTTTGAACATTATAGGGATTCCCTTTCGTGCGCTCCAAGCGATAAAAAAATTATATTCGACTTGAAAGAGAGCAACAAAGGAATATTGCCCGATTCAATGCAATGCGGCTTCGCTAAACGCTCCGCCTCGCAAATGCAAAATTCGCTTGTCAAACAAAGTGTCACTTTTGATCCTAATAAAACAATCTACTATTTTTGATGGATAGGTATTTGAAATGCCCTTCCAACGAGAGAGTGATCTAATTCTTGGACTGTTTTCGTGGCCAACTGCGACAAATTTCAATGACCCATATTCCAGAAAGTACTATGAGGAATTTTGTTCCACGTAACTTGATGATGGAATCTGAATCAGTACCACTTGAAATATACCTGTACCAACTTTCATCATCATAAAACACAGGGTGTTGGAAAAAACGAATCATTATTTTCTTCAAATAGGTGTTTAGCAAATGTAGTTCTGTGGTTTTTCTAGAAAGAAATAATCACAAATCATCATTGAGGATTATTTCAAATATACCTTTACCAATTTTCGTCATCTGAATATACAATAATGTGTCTGAGAAAAAAATCAAAAAGGATAGGTAGGCAATATTTTTCATCCTGATAATTCTTCACTCAAAATGAAAAGATGGATCAGGATTACTTGGAACATACCTGTACCGATTTTCATCATCATTAAACACAGGGTGTTCGAAAAATCAAATTATTATTTTTTTTGAGTTGATGAAAAAAAATTGCCTACTTTTTCTTTTTGATCGTTTCCTCATACACATATTTTTGAATGGAGAAAATCGGAACAGATATGTTCAAAGTGATCTTCAATAATGATGTGTCATCAATTGTTCTCAAAAATACCACAATACTACAGTTTCTGATCACCTATTAAAAAAAATCATTATTCGTTTTTTCGGACACCCTGTCTTTTATGATGATAAAAATCAGTAGAGGTGTCTTTCAAGTGATCGTGATTCAGAATCCATCATTCTTTTTCTTCGGAGAGAAAAATCCCTTATAGTATTTTCTCAAATATGGGTCAATTAAGTTGCTCGCAGTTGGCCACGATCACAGTTCATGAGTAAAATCACTCTTTTGTTGGATGGACATTTCAAATACCTATCCAACAAAAAAAAGTTCTTGAAATCAGTCAGATAATAACAATTCTATAGGGGTGGTGAGTCCTTAAGGTGGACACACTGTAGAAAACAATGAAGATAATTATCAGGTGATTATAAGCAAGGATCATTCCAGTCCCACATTCAACATAATTTGTAACGGCTTCAAACCAGAAGATATTATACTGTAATGATATTCCCCTTAGAGGGGCTTTAGAAACATCAGCAGGAAGGCAGGAGTAAAACGACCATCCTGTATCACGCATCCCAGATTGCTCTCCTACCTCCCAATGATTCCTACATGCACTAGCATATTTCCGAACACTCAATATATGCCGCGGTGACAAGTAACGTCACAGAAGATTCTGGAATGTTCTGGAAACAATTGATGGAAAAATTAGAGAGGGAGGTTTGTTCTAAGGAGCTTCTAGAACAAAAAGCAGGAGACGGAAGATCATTCGAAAAGGTTCTCGAACCAAAGCCTGCCAAGTGATCTCATTTATAAACGGCCGAATAACTGCCGTCAGTCAGTCGAGCAGCAAGTGTCAGAGAGACAGTTATTTATCCCTTTCACTCCCGAGATATTTTTTTCTGTTTTGAAGTTCCTCTACTGTTTTATTTGATCGATTCTGAAGTAAGATTGGATAATAGTAAGGTAGTTTTATTTTTCAGGACTTTTAACAGGATTTACAGGACGTTCACAATTGTGTGATTTGGGCGTGAACAGAGTAAACTCACAATTGTGAAAATAAAAATTTATTTTCAAATACTTGTCAAAAAATCGTAGGTAAACTCAATTATTTTTTATGGAATAACAAAAAACAATTTCTCAATTTATTCATGCATAAATAAACATTGCATTTGGTGCATCTTACTCTAGAACGGCTATTGCCGTCTATTGCAGCCACGATTCCTACAAGTAAGGGGGTCCTTCAACTCATCATTCGTAGGCCAATGTTCGAAACCGTCATACCTCTTGTCATCACATGGTAAAATTGCTGCTGGTCTCTTCTTGGCATCTGGTTCTCGATTATCCTCCAAATTCGTTTCTCCTAGAGTGCGTTTTTTCGCTCCAGTTATTAAATATTCTCCAAGTTTTAGGCAGAACTCAAGTAGTTCCATTCTCTTCGATTTGCTCCCACTCTTCGCATGATCTTGCCTGTATTCTTGCCAGCTGTTGACAATGGCAAGGTCAAAAAGATGCAAAATTACTTTTAGAGGCCATTTCTTGGTTTTATAAAATGATCTATAATATTTCAACATTTGATCACAAATATCGATGCCTCCCATTTGACTACGAGAATACACAATTGTGAAATCAAAAGTGAAACGGCTCTTAAAAATATAAATCTTTAAATTTCCAATCCAAAATTGCACGTTTCCCTCCTATAACACTTTATCTTACGTGTTCAATCAATGATACCTGCATACATCGATGAAAAATAAAAAAATACGTTTACTTACTTTTAGTCGACATGACTGGATGAAACAGTGCCCACAGTTCAGTAGTCAGAACTTGACTGAACAGGAAAATTGCCACAATATTGCTAGATATGTGTTCTTAATAGACCTCACAATCAAGTGGAATCGGCGCAAACACATTCACAGTAAATTTTGACCCTTAAATAAATAAATAGGTGGGAAGTCATAATTGTGTGCTCCCGGAGCGAAAGGGATACCGCGTGATATAAATCGTTTTACATAAATAGTAGTTATAAGTTCGATATAAATTAGTGTTTCTTCAGTTAAAATAAATCAGTTCGGAAATAAATAGTGCCGTGTTCGCTTCTGCACCCGAATAACGTAACAATTGGTGTCAGAAGTGTGGGATATTCCAGTGTGAAGTGAACAGACCGTCGTAATGAAGGAATTACACGAGTTGAAAGAAGTGGACTTGAAACGCGAGTTGGAGGAGAGAGATCTCGACACAACAGGGATCAAGGCTACACTTCAGCATCGTCTCAAAGAGTATATGGTGAGCGTAGGTCAAGATCCGGAGGCGTTCATCTTCGATGAACCAGCTTCAGCGGAATCGATGTTGGCTGGTATCTCGGAACAGATAGCGGCTCAGTGACAGGACATTGCGGACCAGATGGTGGCTCAGCAGGAGAAGATCACGGACCAGATGGTGGCTCAGCAGGAGAAGATCTCGGAACAGATAGCGGCTCAGCGACAGGACATTGCGGACCAGATGGTGGCTCAGCAGGAGAATATCACGGAACAGATAGCGGCTCAGCGACAGGACATAGTGGCTCAGCGACATGACATTGCGGACCAGATGGTGGCTCAGCAGGAGAAGATCACGGACCAGATAGCGGCTCAGCGATAGGACATTGCGGACCAGATAGCGGCTCAGCGATAGGACCTCACGGACCAAATTGTCGCTCAGCGACAGGATATTGCTGACCAGATGAAAACTCAGCGAGAAGATGTTCTGGCACAAATTACTGCTCAGCAAGATCAGATCGCATCGCAGATCCTAGCTCAGTTTTCTGCTCAGCAAGATCAGATTGCCTCTCAGATATCTGCCCAACGAGAAGAAGTAGTGACCCAGATATCAACACATCGGGAAGAGGTTCTGACTCAGATCGCTGCTCAGCAAGACAGGTCGCGTCTCAGCAGGACAAGATTATAGCTCAGGTTTCAACCCAATTCACCACTCAGATAGAAGAAATGGAGGAGAAGCTGCAACTCGAAATATAAAGGAGATCATTGCTGGAGAAGTCTGGAAATGGTCAACGACTCATGATTGAAACTGCATCAGGCTCAGATGCAGTGACTACTACCAATCGGGTGAAGCCACCTACATTCGATGGAAAAGCATCATGGCCAAACTATCTGAAGCAGTTCGAAGCAGCTTCCAAAGCCAATGGGTGGACATCAAATGATAAAGTGGTAGCTTCTAAAGTTGCTCTACGTTGTGATGCACTGAACATCTTGCAGGCCATTCCGGAAGTAGAAGCTGATAGTTACGAACATCTCGTCAAACGCCTCGAAATGCGGTATGGTCACGAACATCTTCAGCAAGTATTTCAATTACAAATGAAGAGCCGTCTACAAAGAGTCAACAAGAGCCTGCAAGAATTCGAAGTGGACGTTGCACGATTGGTTCATTGTGCATATTCATCAGCTCCCGAATCTCTTAAATATGGAATGCTTGGCTGTTAAAACGTTCGTAGATGGACTACGAGATATTGAAATGCAGAAGGCAGTTCGCCTCACTCGACCAAAAGACCTCACCATTGCTCTGGCAGCTGCGCTTGAGATCGAGGCCGCAGCAGAAGCTTCCCGTGGATCCGCGAAGGTACGAGCTATAAATGACAACGAGAACATAGCCGAGAGCCACAGGCAAGATTCGAATGGAGCCTTAATTAACACCATCAAGGTCCTCTTGGATAAGAAGAGGAGACCAGTTTGCTGTTGGAATTGTGGAGAGTTGGGCCACCTCCAGCGAACTTGTAAACGTGCCAAGCAGGCTGCTGAGGAAGGACCATCTTCCACGCAGCCACAGGAAAACTAGAACGGGTCGACTTCGAGGGGGCAGCCTCGACTCGTCATTCTCAAGACCCTCTCATCTTTGTGGCATCCCTACGGCGTGATAACAGCAGCGTCTACGTAGATGGACAGATCGACGTCTTCAAGAAAGCAACTTCTGAACTGAAGATGGCGTCTGAGAACTGCTACGGGTGAAGCTGCCACCGTTTATGGGGAAATCGATGTGGATATATCGATCGGGACCGTCAAATTTCCACATCGAGCTATCATGGCAGATATTGAAGAAGATGTTATTCTGGGAATGGGCATCATGGGTGCGCAAGGAATTCAACTGGACTTTAGAAGCCGAACACTCAAGGTGGGTGCCGAAGAGATCTTCTTACATCCACGGGTGGAGGTAGCGGCAGGGGTAACGTTAGAAGAGGACGTCCTGTTACCGAAAAGGAGTGAGACCATTGTCGCAGCACGGATTGAAGGTACATTGGAGCGAGGCAGTCCCATCATCATGGAACCTTGGAACCATGACGAGGAAGTCGGACGTGGAATCTTAGTCGGCAAGGCTTCACTGTCAGCAGACGACCATGTACCTGTTCGATTTATCAACATGAATAATTACCCTGTGACGATTGGCAAAGGAACGAAGATTGGAACATGTGTCTCAGCAGCCTCCATAATCCACCAGGTGACAGCAACCACTGATGGGACCGGCAAGTATGAAGAACTCGTCTCTGCTGCAAGCGAATCACTCAACAACCTACAGAAGAAGAAGTTAACCGAGTTACTACAGAGGTATAGATCCATTTTCATTCCTGCCAATGGAAAAACAGGTAGAACCAATATCGTCAGTCACAAAATCGATACGGAGGATACCAGACCGATTCGTCAACCAGCTCGGAGATTACCACAGGCCAAGAGAGAAATTGCAGAAAAGATCATCCAGGAAATGGAACAAGACGGGGTAATCGAGCCATCCAATAGTCCTTGGGCTTCACTAGTGGTACTAGTGAAGAAGAAAGATGAAAACACTCGTTACTGTGTGGACTATCGCCGATTGAACAACGTGACGAAGAAGGACAGCTATCCTTTGCCTGGAATTGACGACACACTCGACACGTTGGCGGAATCGAATCTTTTCTCCACTCTGGACCTGGAAAGTGGATATTGGCAGGTGGAAATGGATCCGGTAGATAAGGAATAGACAGCTTCCACCATCGACACTGGATTATGGCAATTCAAGGTAATGCCTTTCGGACTCTGCAATGCTCCGGCCATGGCCGGAGCATTGCATGATATTCCCCTTGGAGGGGCTTTAGAAGCATCAACGATCATCCTGTATCACGCATCCCAGATTGCTCTCCTTCCTGCCAATGGTTCCTACATGCACTAGCATGTTTCCGAACACTCAATATATGCCGCGGTGACAGATAACGTCACAGAAGATTCTGGAATGTTCTGGAAACAAGCGATGGAACAATTAGAGAGAGAAGTTTGTTCTAAGAAGCTTCTAGAACAAAAAGAAGGAGACGGAAGATCATTCGGGAAGGTTTTCGAACCAAAGCCTGCCAAGTGATCTCATATATAAACGGCCGAATAACTGCCGTCAGTCAGTCGAGCAGCGAGTGTCAGAGAGACAGTTATATACCGCTTGATATAAATCGTTTCACATAAATAGTGGTTATAAGTTCGATATAAATCAGTGTTTCTTTAGTTCGAATAAATCAGTTCGAAAATAAATAGTGTCGTGTTCGCTTCTGCACCCGAATAACGTAACAATACATTATGGTGATGTTCTTATATCATAATAACATGTTTGGTACTCAACATTCCTACATGTTTTGTAATGTTAAGCTGTGGGATACAGAACGTGATGTTAAAGTTCATGACCTAATGTTGGTTATATGTGGCCAACGTTAGGTTATGTAATATTCCATATATTTCATTTTAGTAATAAGATCACCACCATCCAAACATTTTTTTCAACCTGTATACAGTCTTTACTGTTATTGATAGTCTATATACTATTGGCCTCATGTGAGTATCACCGTTATTTATGGAACTTGTTCAAACTCGTATCACGCAAATTACCTTTTCTCCACTGTCTGATGGCAGATAGAATGTGAGAACTGTTAAGAACGATATTCCCATGCAGGGAATGATAATATTCACAGTGTAGAACAAAGTTTTTCTTCGCATCGTGATGTTGAAAGTTATATCCAGATATGGCTCGTCACAGCATGTATAAAACTTTTCGTTCCTGCAAAAAATGGAAGAATATATGGTTAATTTCGAATTCAAAACCTATCATGAGGAGAATTGAACATTGAGAAGTTCGGAAGGTATGTCGATACCATAGTTCAATAGTGAAACAACTCGAAAAATAACCATCTGATTCAACAACTGAAAGTTCCAGTACTGACCAAGACCTCAATTCCGTATAATTCCATACTGTGATAACTCGATACAATATTCAGGACAAGTTACAGTTTTGAACAGTGAAAATTTTCAGTGATTCAGAGTTGTAACATTGCATAACTCAAAATGGTTGATTGAAAAACTCAAATCAAACTTATAATACTATGTAATATCATTGTTCCTGTAGTTATTATACCTACTCATCTAATAATGATGATGATTTTCGATCACATAGCATTGAATTATCAATTATATAACTCAGAAAGAAAGGAAGTGAAGATAGAAAACTATTATAGTGGGGCTTGTATTTCTTATTCTTGGGACAAAATCTACAAAATTAGATTCAAATTCTTATGAGCTTAATTTTCGATTGCGATTTTCTCGAAACTACGATTTTGAGATGAGATGTTACACTATTGAACTATGGTATCGATGTGTTGATTGAATATAAAAAGATGATGTTCGTTGGGTCAAAACTTCAAAGAGTTGATCTTCAAATGATTTCAAGATGAGAAGTGAATATGAACACTGAACAGGGGTCCGCAACGGATTTGTTTTAGAGATACAGATTCAAGTCATGAGCTTTTCACGAAAACTAATATTCAGGCTAACATTCCAGAACATGAATCTACGATTCGATCAAAATTTCCCAAGAATCAGACAAGGATTGACAAAGTCACAGAATAAA
The DNA here is from genome assembly GCA_918026855.4 of Phaedon cochleariae. NCBI lineage: Eukaryota > Metazoa > Arthropoda > Insecta > Coleoptera > Chrysomelidae > Phaedon > Phaedon cochleariae. Next base: position 323,904 of record OU896723.1, on the reverse strand, counting down.
CAATTTGGGCAAATTTTTTGTTGGCCGGTTCTTTCGCCGGTTAGTGTTTTTTCTGAGTATTTTCATCATTAGCATTTTTTCAAGTTATCATGTCTTCCAACGTTATTGAGAGTGGATCGTATTCATTTGTTCACCGCCAAAAACTGAGGGATTCTAGAGATTCTAGAGAATTTTCGTGAATCGATTATCAGCTGGTGCAAGACAGGCTGTTTCGGCTTTGCCAAACCTCATCAGTTGCACTAGGCCCGCTAACAATCGATTCACGATGGGTACTCCTACATTTGTAGTTAATCGAATGCTTCGAAGTGTAGGAGGATGACCTAGTTCTTAGAGCCATCTAGTGGCAAAAGTGGGAAAGTGTATAAATAGATTATTTGAACAACTATACCTTGCGAGTAAGTCGAATATAGACCTTAACGTCTATATCATTACAGACAGCAATGCAGACTAGAATCTCTCAAGGTGGATTCATGCAACATCAATTCAATTATAATGGATTCCAGATTTGAACGAATTTCAAGTCAAAAATATATGGGTGTTCATGCAATAACCTTTCATCAGCTGTTCGTCATCATCTGTCGGTAAGACACCAAATCACTGTGGGAATTTCAGGTGTGTGATAGTCTGCAGGACTGTGGTATTGTGGCATGTGGATTGTCTTTCTGTAATAATATAGACGTAGTGGTCAATATTTGACTAACTCGCAAGGTATGTTTGTTCAATCATAGATCTGAAAATCTATGGTTCAATCAATCTACTTGAACACATTCGCACTTTTGACACTAGATGGCTCTAAGGAATAGATCATCCTCCTAGTTATACTGTGTTCCATTAGAAAAAAACGATTTCATGGAAATTTCAAGAAACCAAGTTATGTGTCGACAATCATAATAATGTATGTCTCAGATGTTATACAGTGTCATTCATATAAAGTCGGCATCATATGGGAAAAACTTTTATTAATGACTCATTTTGAAATTCGAGTTGGACGTCAAGTTTTGCATAAAAAAAGATGAAAAATGGCCTACTCAATCGGAGTCACGTGACTTTCGCTACATTTCAAAAGTGACATTTCTATTTCAATTTTACATTATGTGACTCGGATTTTATCTTTCTATTACATTTTTCAGATTTCGATATTATTTAAATATTTTCGAAATTTCTGTTATAATAAAAATAGTTATTTGTTTAACTAGGCAGCAAAGTAGTAGATTGACTGTCGAGGCTGAATTCATAGCCGAGCGTATAGCGAGGCTAGGAATCCGGCTAAGGCAGTCAATCTACTTTGCTGCCGAGTTGAACGTATAATTTTTTCTCCGATTGTTCATAATGATATAGGAGAATATTGTAATTGCAAATTATTACAATTCCCACAATCTCTTTATTTTTCCTGTAGTGTTCAATTGAAATGAAATTTGATAGAAATCGCAGTTGTCCATGATAATTATAGTTTGACAATTCATGGAAATTCTGACAGTTGTGCGAAAAAATATCAGTATATTTAAATTATTATATATATAAGGGAAATGGCAAAAAATTGTTGAATTTGTTGCCAGAGAAGTCTCGAATGAAATATGAAGGAAATTATAAACGATTTATGGATTATTAATTTTGCTGATACATATCAATTAGCAAAGTAACCACTTTGCTGCCTAGGCAGCAAAATACCCACTTTGTTGCCTAGGCAGGAAAAGTAATACTTTGCTGATTGATATGTGTCAGCAAAATTAATATTTGCCGCCAATCGGAGAAGAAATTGTTAATTCTATGAAACTACTTCATACCAGTAGCTTCATCATCTAACTAACTTTCAATTACTAATTATCACTAATTATCAACAAAAACATGATTTTCTTCAGGAAATGATAATCTCCTCTTCAAAATTTTGTTATGTTTGATGCAAACATAACATCAAAATTCTGTTATGTTAGAGTCAAGCATTCAGAAACGGAATGCATTTGAATTTATTTTTTCAGTACTGAAAAGATCAGTTCAAATGGATTTCATAACATGAATTTGGAAGCGGTTATTATCATTTTCTGAAGGAAATCATATTTCTGTCCATAATCAGTGATTATAAGTTATTGAGAGTAAGTAGCATGAAAAAGATACTGGTATGAAGTAGTTTCGTGGAATTAGCATCCCTTCAAATATTACAGAAATTTCGGAAAATTGCAAAAAAATCAAAATCGAAAAGTTGCAATAGAAAGATCAAATTCGGGAAGCATGTGTAAAATTGGAATAGAAACAACTTTTCCAAGTAAACTTTTTCGATATTCGAACAAATAAGCCTACTTTCAGCGATTAATTTGAAAAAATTTCACTTTTGACATGTAGCGAAAGTCACGTGACCCCGATTGAGTAGGCCATTTTTTATCTTTTTTGGAGCAAAACTTGATGTCCAACTCGAATTCCAAAATAAGTCAATAATAAAAGTTTTTCCCATATGATGCCGACTCTATGAATGACACTGTATATACAATTGACGCTTCCTGGAATTGAATTTTAGCTATTTCAAAATACAATTAACGCTCTCTGAGATACAAGTGACTATTTTCAAATACATTTGACACTTTCTGAAATTGATTTGATGCTTCCTGAAATACAACTAGAAAAAGATCGTAGATACAAAAATGACTAACAGTTGCTAACTAACTTACTAACTAACATCCTGGTTTATCACAACCATGATCACAACCTTTATCATTCATTTGTTTCGAGAAGAGCAACTCAGTATACGTGAGGACGTAAACAGTTCTCTTCCCCTCTACTTCTAGGACAGAACAAGATATAACGGGGTCAGGTGGAATTCAGGGGAAAACGTACCACTTCGCATTAAAATGGTTGTGGTCACGTGACCTAGTGTCAAGTGAGCACCATCAATTTTTTTTCTCAAAACTCGAGAGTAGTCACGTTTTGAGGGCCTTTTGATTCTTTATCGAAAACTGCTTCGTTTGTGTAAATAGTATGAAGAAGACAAGCGATTGAATTTCACCTTGGAAACAGTCAATGATGGTCAGATTGAATTCCAAACTCGATATTTCACAAACCTACTACAGTTGAATAGAGAATCGAGAGGCCTTCTGAACAAGGTATGATGTGACCCCTCTTACCATTTGAAATAATGTTGATGGTGCCTACTCGATACTAGGTCACGTGACCACAAAAAATGTTATGCCAAAAAGTAGTTAAAGTGGTAGATACCCTACTAGCTGAATTTTACCCGACCCAGATGACTTGCTATGTTCAAAAGTTGAAGGAGAAGAGGATTTTTCACGTCCCCACAGTATGTTTAAAACCTAAGGAGGATGGCACTAAATGGAATACCGTGACAAGAGCTATTATTTCAGCCGAATCGCATCATGATGTTTGTCTGTCCTATCAATATCACACTTTAACTGACGCCGTAACGCCGATTACACTGCTGTTTATGGAATCACGTGTTCACATGGAAATTTCATGCAAATGAGACATACTGAGGCGAATCGATTGAGTGCCCTAAAGCATGGAATAACATGGATGATCTGCACAGAGATTAAACCAAAACATCCCAAGAATGCATTATAAAAACAAACTATGAACAGTGGAATGAGCGTTAGCCCAAATAAGTTCCAGGGCCAAATTTGAAAACATCTTCAAACTCATTGTCATTTTGGACACTACTTACTTATTCAACAAGTTTTATGAACAACATTTATTCTTCATCAGACGTCAGAAAAAAATCTCATCTTATTTTTTTGCACCACTGGCTTCAGCATAGACAATAAGTAATAATTATTCGGTATTGACCGCAGGAATCGATGTTTTCTAACTAGAGCTATATGATATCCACGAGTATATACAGATGATGGAACTTATTGACACCATTTTATCTGGACTTTCCGAAATGTTTTTCTCTGGAAGAACACTGGAATGCCAACGACTTTTTCAATATAGTATATAAAGATATGAGGTAGGAAAAACATTTTCATTGTGATCTACCTAGTAATGAGAAGAACACAAGGTGATAGCATTTTTTCCCGAAGCATTCAAGTGACTGATCCTCAGAATTTATACCGTTCATACTGCAAGAATTGAAACAACTGTTCCTTGTATATTAGTCTGAAAATATTTCATTCGTTTACGATTCTTGGAGATTCTCTTTGTATTGAAGCTTCAGGGCGAGCAACATTACAGAAAACCATTGTTGATATTATAAGAATTCTTTATAGTCTGGATGAGAAGACACCACTGTGTTCAACAGTTACCTAGATTGATTGAATTCAACATAAAGACTGTCGTATTTTTTCAAGTGTCTAACTCTAACGGTTGCCTTATTCGCTCCCCAGTAACACTAACAAAAATACAGCAATTGATTCTGACAATCACCAACTACACCAACAAGCGAACATGATTCCATAGTCAAAGATCGATCAAAGTTAGTGAAAAATCTCGGAATGAATTTTCTCCTTGAACACCCCGAGCTGAGCTAACATTATTTTCATGAGGCATGCTGTGCCAAATCTTTCGGTGTTTAACTATCTGTAATTTAGAGATTGCTTATCATTCTCAATGAATCACCTTAATATTCGTAGGTACTGAGGCTTGAAAAATGTCTTCAGAATCTTGGTATATCAGTTGTTCATAATAAAAGTTACCACCCGCAATAATATGTCGTTGAAAATGTTCTCACATCAAAATCACCTTGCTCGATTCATCCTCTTCGCCTTCACTACCATCTCATCGAAATTTCCGAACCGCATTGTAGGTTGTGTATCACCTCATTGGAGAGGTGTCTTGATTTTCTATAGGCCCGTCTTCGTTTTTGAAATCGAAAGAGGATTATGCGAAATATCGAAGGAAACATTTGGAAGCTTCGTTCCTGAAAAATTGTTCGAAAAATCTCAGAGATACAGTGACTGTTCGTGAAAATCTTTAGGTTCGTTGCAATAACGTTGCAGTCAATGCCCTCCACCAATCATGTTGAGGTCACGAGTCGTTGGTCATTGAAAACGAACGAGTCGATCGTGATCAAACTGTTGCTTCATTTGTTGGGATCAAGCTAACTAATTCCACATAGATGGAGAAAATAAGCAGAAACCATCAATGTTTGTATGCATTTCTCAGAACTCCAACATGTGTACAATATTGGAATGTTCTCGTATTTTCTCCAGTGCAGCACCAACACATACCCTGAAATTGTTGGAGTCTGTTCAAAAAAGGCAGTTCGTCTCGTGGGTGATGCATCGCTCACGAACTCACTCACTTCTCTGGAACACCGGCTCTATTTCAAAGATATTTCCATAGACGATGCTCTTCTGAAATATCAACAATTGTTCCTCCCTTGGCAGTCCCCGTGAGATTAACCCGTCAAGTTGAGGCTTCGCACCCCTTCGTGGTCACTTTAGAGACCTACAGAACATCTCTTTTCAAAGACTAGTTCATCCAACGAACAGTGAGGCTCTGGAATACATCGCCAAGAGAGGTGTATTCCCCGAGGCATATAACCTTCAGGAATTCAAGAAGAACACAAATTCCTACTTTATTTCCCTTGGCTCTCATGATGTTCTCTGAACATCACAGGATATCCCTTTTCGTGGGAACCAGATCATAAAAACTCCACAAGACTTGACACTTGATTTCAACAGAACAAAGAAACAGTGCAGACACGAGCGTATCGTATTTTTCCAATAACCCACGACCCACGACCCTAACACTCTTGAGGATGAAGCGTAGGGTGCAAGATTTAGGCACGTGCTCAATAATTTTCAAGTTGGACTATCCACCTGACTGTCACTGTTTACGAGTCTCAGTGATATTTTGAAGCGAACTTTCTGTGGACGATACTATCGAACGTTTCCTTGGATATTTCGCAAACTCTTCGTAATTGAAAACACAGGCGTTTGGAGAATTGAAAAATCTTCCCAATGAGATGCTACACAACCTACCATGCCATTCGAGATTTTTCATGAGGTGGCAGTGGGGGCAGAGAGGGAGAAATCAGCAAAGTTTTTTCACGTGGATACATGCTCCCCTTATCTTGTAGTCCTTGCTTAGCTATTTTGTCGATTTTACCAGAATCATCTTATCAATGAGATATCTCTAATGAAATGTTTCCAAATGAATACCCGGTTCAATCACTAGATATTAAATATTGTCTGTAGGTTAACTTGAATAATTATGATTTTCTCTGCAATGGAAATGGACAATGGCTTGTCAGTGCCACTTCGTATGGAGAAATGTTTGAAAAGAAGATATATAGATACATTGAACAAAAATCTGATTTTCACTCATCTTTGGACGTTTCGAGAACAAATTCGTTTCTGTTCTCAACATAAAGATGCAAAATATTCTTCTTCAAAAATGATTTCCTTTAGAATCGATCTTCAATCTATCATTCGCATGTTTCAGTAGTAAATTTCATGTTCTATCTATATCAACTGAACAGGAAGCAATGGTATTGTTTCCGTTCAGGAGAATTCGTTGATTTTCCTCTTCTGGTTGCTATCCTTCCTCCTGAACGGAGACAATAGCTTTTTTTTTAATTGTCTCTGTTCATTGTACCAGTATATCACCTGACGAAGCTGTGTTAGCTGAACATGTCGTGTGTTTGAGAATTTTGTGGAAATCTTATCGTTGGGTATACCATGAAGTAATAGTCATGTTGTAGCGATCTAGTGGCAATGAAGCTCTAAGGTAGGATACAGAAATCGCGACACACACTGTATGGCGCTGTCATCTATAGTCACACATACAGACCCCTACGTCTATACTATCTAGCTAGCAGTTGAATAGGTGGTGGAAAAATTCCACTCAAGTATGTCAGGTAGTGCCATCTGTCACCAGAGTGGTTTACTTGTAGTACCACTCTGTAACGTATAGACGTAGGGGTATGTACGTGTGACTATAGATGACAGCGCCATACAGTGTGTGTCGCGATTTCTGTATTCATTGCCACTAGATGGCTACAACATGACTATTACTTCATGTTATACCCTGCGTCTTCGAAATGGGTGATATACCCGAAGCGTAGAGTTGTCCCAGTTGTCAGCAGACCGAGAGCGGCTGATGAGACCTGGTGGGTCGAAACAGTACGTTCTCGCTCCTGCTGTGACAATTGGGGCAACTCTGTTCATCCTAGATCTCTTAGTTATGAGATCTAGCAGTAATCTTATCATTTGTGTCGTTTTCACATTCGGTGACGATAGCATTGCTTCCTGTTCAGTTGATATCGATAGAACATGGTTTTCTCCACCGAAAACTGAACATGAAAATGGTAGATTCAAGATCAATCAATGAGAACATAATGTAACTCATTTGTATTCTAACATCATCACTCATCCATATGCCAACATCAGTATTTCACTAGGAAGTGTCAAACTAAAACAGAATTTTCCATGGAAAATATTTTGCATTTGTATGTTAAGAACGCGAGCAGATTCGTTTCCGAAAGGTCCAAAGCTAATTGAAAATTCGATATTTTTTCCATATATCTATATTTTTTCTCTCCAAACTCTTTTCCAAACAAAGGGTCACTGTCGTCACTAACAAGCTATTGGATTTATGTTTCAGGTTTCCAGATAAAAAAAATTTGATGAACGCAGTTACATTTTGGGGCACATTATCTGATTCTTCCTACTACACATATATTGAAATCATAATCATATTTTTATTTAGAGGAAACGAGTAGAGGAAATCTCAAATCATCAAGTGAAATGGACACTTGATATTGAATCGTAATTGTAATACGAATACGAAATATCCTACATTAATGAGCAATCTCTTCTATAATTATCCTTATGGAACGCAAGGCCAATGATGTAATAGTCAATCGGTAGACTGTGAAGTGACTAAGAGACAAACGAATCAAACTCCAATCAGGTTGATGGGATTGTGAAATATATTCGTACCTGACTGCAGGCACTTCGAGAATGTCCCATTCCACAGACATGTAGAATTCCGACAGATCAACCCCAACATCCACCACATTGCTCCCAGCCTTTTCGTCCATGTGTCTCAGATCCACCTAAACAGTCAGATCAAAGGCACAATGAAAAATATACAATGGATCTTTGAATTGATTGCAGGTACGAGGTGAATCATAACTACAAGCCTACGATCAACATATCTAGTTTTTGCTATTCATAACTATAAATTAGATTCAGTGTACTATCAATAATGAAAAAACAGATTACCTTGTTGTTGTCATGTTGTAATTCACTATTTTTTGTGAGCCAAATGCAGTTCAGTGTTTATAGATAGTGATGTATTCTGCAGGAACTGTTTTTCAAATAGCATGTATATCATGAGATTTCTTCCAACAATGATTCATAGCTATGAAACAATATTACATCATCATTGTTCAAAAGCAAATCACAAGTTTCTACGAAGATGGTGACTTTAAAGTTTACAATTTGCCATTGTCAAACTAAGCCATATAAATGTCGTCGCACCTGGGTATACAATAACCAAAATATTCCATATATTGGTACCTACCTGATACTTCCATGCCAATTATATTGATATATTGATCGATTGAGGCATGTGCATAAAGGACAATCCAGTCATCTGGTTCAATATACTGCTATTCGAATGACGTACTCAGGAATGATCTCCATAGATTTTCAATAATAAATCGATAGATATTATCATATAGTATGTGACCAAAAAATATAAAGAAGCTTATAATAAACTAATTTGTGATCCTTCCCGCCATGAAGAAAGCTCAATATTGCATTGATATCTATTCAGTTTAGAAATAAAAGCCTGTTGAATTGAAGCTTCTAGCTTCGTCCCTGAACATCTATCAGAAATCGAATGACAATATCATTGTGGATAACTGAGCACGAACTGTGATTAGGCTATCTAGACTGTGAATAGACTAGCTCACAATAGCTCAATAGAGAGAGAAATACAAACGATCAATATATTGAAACACTTTGAATGAAATATGTAAATGTACCTTATATTTTGCATTATTCAATTATCCAGATGATGTTGATAAAGGTAATCCACTCATTACATTTGTTCATTGATGTGATTCACAGATTCAGACGGTTCGTCAATTCCATATAGAACTTAAATCCTGCCGAAAGTTGAATGATTCTTGGTCTAGTCGAAACTATAGCAATGAAGAGGTATATTTTGATGAGTAGGGCAACATAATGAAGAAAAAAATATAAGCTGTACCTGTTATCGGACAAAAATTCCAAAACATTTCAAATGTCAACCGCTCCCTCACGTATATAAAGTCTCGAACAAATTGAAAGAAATATATTGCTGTAGGAAGATTTACAAAACCTATCTCAAATTGTGTTTCTTGACTCTTGTACATTAAACAATTTGAAGATTCTCAATGGGTTGACCTGCAGGGCAGGAGGTTGACAAGTATAGTTGAAAATAAAAGATGTTCAAGAATAGAAATCGACTTGTCTGAGGATTTTCCAGAATATATTTTTGTTACGGATGATACGGATTTTTTCCATGATATTCACCAGTGAGACTATTCACTGGTAGGAGCGATTGTATATTTCACGAATTTTACTGGAAAGTCGTAGACTGAGTATATTATCATACTATGATTATTGATTCAGATTGAAATTTATCAACTTCTCAAGTTTTTATTGCAATTGACACTTTGAGATTGGTGTCTTTCGGGATATTCGTTATGGTCAAGTCATATATTCATATGAACTTATATGCATTTAAATGTTCTCCAACGCTGTGGTTCTTTACTCGGGGTTTTTCTATAAAGATTCGAGTCGGCGGATCAAGAAATACAGTTTTTCCAAATTCAATATTGGATGTTCCATCAAATAATAATAGCCATTTTTGATCTGAAAGGAATAATAAGTTCAGCTTCCTTCATAACTGGAAAATTGTTTCACGTTTATCGTTAAATGATATGCTTGTTCAATTCAGGAAACACTGACTGATTCGAACTAGCTTCCCATGCTTTATGAAAAAAAAAGTAGTACTCATGCAAAGCATGATTAATTTTCTTTGTGCAAATATAAATGAGATTGATTGATTCAACAATTCTTCCTGTAAGTATTGTCTTGAACTGACTCATTACTTTCAGCTTTCAAAATGAAGGAAGACACAATAATCTACGACCCTACCTCACCAGTGTACCACTCAGTATCAGAATATTACATAGAACGTGGCAAATTACTTCCACTCCACTTAAACTTCCACCCTTATAGCAGTATAATATTATAAGTAGGCCAGGTCAGGTCTCCACACATCCATAAATAACAAGTTAGGATATCATGGCTTGTTAAACAGTTAGCCACGAACTTCATGAAACTATTTCAACTTTTTCGCATTGGTTCGTTAATTATATAAACTTTGTTGGAGATGAAATACGGTTATACGGTATACATAAATATACCTAACGAAGATGGCACATGGATATACCTAGTATTGAGGTCCCTTGATGCAAACTGACGTATTTGTAATCTAATAGGGTACGGACATATCATAGCTCCTTTCTTTTTTCATCATCTAGTGACTTTGCTTTCGTGTATTGGCGTCCCTGACATGACATTGCTGTCACGTCACATTCATAGGCGTTCAAAGAGATCTTAATGAAATTTCAATTTCATACTTGATCTTAATATGACGTTATTCAATTCTGTTTTGGAAGGATGGTGAAATATGCTGCGTTAGGCTGAATCAATCAGTTTGTTAGCTTTGAATTGGTAGCTTCCATCAAATGCAAATGAACTCCGAAGTGTCCGAATGTGAATAATTGATAAATACATTAGCAAAATATTCGAGGTGAACCTAAAACGAAATCACACATTATAATTTCTCATTGTGCCTATGAGTATCCACTCCACAAGTTTTTGAATGCATTCTGGTAGAAACAGTTTTGATTCAAACGGAGGATTAAAGAAGAGGCATATGCCCTACCGTATAAAAAAATATACCTACATTCAGGCAATATTAAGTGTTCGTGAAAATCTGCAAAAATTATTCCCAACATGGATATATACAGCAATTTTTCACCATTTCTCAACCATGAGACTTAGTCTGGATTCAGAATTCATTTCTTGATAGGTACTGCCCAAAAACAGTCCCATTTGGTAAAACGTATTGAACTTTTGGAGCAATTTACTCACTACCTCACAAAGATTATGCTGGAGTTGAAAAATCGAAAATTATCATCATCATTTGGATATAATATGTAGAGTTGAATGATAAATCACATGTGGAGATTACGTATGATACGCCAATGTCCTCGATAAATACAGGGTATAACATGAAGTTATAGTCATGTTGTAGCCATCTATAGTGGTAAAGCTCTAAGGTAGGAAGTACAGAAATCGCGACACACACTGTATGGCGCTGCCATCTATAGTCACATACGTACAGACTCATCCTTCTATACGCCATAAAGTGGTCCGGGATCCTGGATCTCTTAGTTATGAGATCTAGCAGCTGAATAGGTGGTGGAAAAATTCCACTCAAGTATGTCAGGTCGTGCCATCTGTCAGCAGAGTGGTTCACTTGTAGTACCACTCTGTAGTGTGTATCGCGATTTCTGTATCCTACCTTAGAGCTTTGCCACTAGATGGCTGCAACATGACTATAACTTCATGTTGAACCCTGCGTCTTCGAACATAACCTAAGCGTAAGGTTGTCCCAGTTGTCAGCAGACCGAGAGCGTCTGATGAGACCTGGTGGGTCAAAACAGTACTGTCTCGCTCCTGCTGACAATTGAATCTCTCAGTAATGAGATCTAGTAGTCCTCGATATATCCTAAAAACAAAATGTCATAAATCTAGTGTTTAGTCAGAAATGAATGAAGATGGAACTATATAACTGTTTCACAAATACTTCAGAGTGAGAGGAGAGGAGGATCTGTCCGTACCCTGTTAAGATGACGAATACCTCAATTTACATCATGGGATCCTACCTCATATTATATCTCTGCTAGAGCATGATGATAACTATGACGTTCTTGTATCAATTATGATGCCTAATTATAAACTCATTCCGAACATGTATCATCTGCCATCGGAAACTTCTTATATATTTTGGGTGTTTCAGCCCTATATTTTCACACATTTTCACGTAAATTTATAAGTCTACATACAAATTCCAGACAGACAAAAAAAAATTATTGTTGAGTTTGAACAACATGAATTCTTGAAGATGTCCCATATTGATGCTGATTAGAAACGTTTTAGATGTTTCTTGGAAAGTTGATTCCACAAGTTCATCAGATATTCCAATTCGTTCGGGAAAAGATGGACCATCCAATATTTTGTTAGAAATCTCAATTCTGTGATTTCTCATTCACAGTTGTACGAAGAATGTTGTTTGAATTTTGCGTATGGAATTTGTGTTCTCATGGCTCCCGTGTGCCATTGAGATAACTCTTATTACAAGCACTCAATACAGAAAAAAACTATTTTGTTTTCCAGTTCAAAATGCATTTGACAGAGATGTTCCACGACCATTATAAGAATTTCCTTTCCAACATGTGTCAATAGTGTAGCTCCTGAAAAGTGGATTCCAAATTCGATAAACAATGAATTCTATGCCATATGAATTAGTTTTGGTTCACTCGGAATGAATATTATGTCAACTTTATATCAGTTGAAAACAAACGCATTAGTGAAACAATTCACAGTGAATTTCTCTTTCCATATTTTTGTTCTCTTCATCACCAGATTTTATTGGTTATGACAAAAATATCCATTTTATTTCCAATTTCGATTTGTTTTTCTCACAGAATTCAATGCAGATCAGTGAAAGTTATATTCGATGTGCCTATAATCTAGACATAAAAGCTCCCTTTTATGATGATCAATAATGAATAATTGGCAGTAGAGATTGGCGATTATCAGGCATCGACGGTTTATATACGAATGGAGCAGATGAAAAAGATATAAAATCTTTCTGGTTATTCCTTTTATACTAACATCGAAGAGAGATGAACAAACGAAATGATGATTTGATGCAGTGAATCTGAAATTTACTTCAAAATAGATCATAACAATGTGAGTTCCAAGCCTATTTGGTTTTTGATTCCTCATTTCAACCCTCAGGAAGTCGAACATTGGAAATTTCACAAGATGTACCTTCCACATAATCGTAACCTATATGTTTTCATCTCTTGGAGCACACGAAAGGTAATTCCTATAATGTTCGAGAAACATCGTGCTTACCTTAGGAGTACAGGGTGGAAAGGAAGGTGTTGAAATTTTTTTTCGAACTTTTGGAGGTTATAAGTTCTAGGGAAAACTTTCATTGGCAGAGAATCCCAATATTTTGCCGTTCTATAGACAAAAAAGTTTCGGTAAATTGTTGCTCGACATCTTTCAAGGTTGACAACCAAAGGATGTGTTGACTGGGCATAAACGCCTAGAGAGGACGTTTTATCTTCTACAACCTAGGAACATCATCAGGCGTAGATTTAGCGCCGTAATTGTCCTATAAAAGTTCTTTCAGTGACAGCCTGAGGCTGCAGCGGATTTCGTGCCTACGGATGTCTTCAGATGACATTTCATGAAATAACGTGTCAACGAAGCCAAAAGGAAGAAGAAGAACTAGAAATACTAGAAGTGAGGTTATGTCTCATTATAATATTTCTCTGAGAAATTGATAAGACAATAACAGGTAATTAATTGATCAAATCATTGATAGTAGGGACTAGACATGAAATATCAAATATATTATTTTATTTCAGGAGGTTATTGAGAACACAAACTTGATATCATCAGAGCAGAGATGATCAATTCCAAATTATTTTGGCTTTTTCGGAATCTACCAAACATTGTACGAAGGCTTGAACTCTCAGTGGATTCAATAAAGATAGGTACCTACCTGAATCAACTCATTGATAATAGGTACTGGACAGGAAATATTAAAACATTATTATTTGTTCCAGGAGATTATTGATGAGAACACAAACTTGATCATTATATCATCAGATCAGAGATGTTTGATATCCCAACATACTTTGGCTTGTTCGGAATCTATAAAAGATTGTATGCAGGCTTTAACTTTCAGTATAGATACAATAAAGGTACTAGGTAGGAAGCAAATCATATTGATAGTAGGTATACCAACTGGACATAAAATATCAATACATTATTTGTTTCAGGAAGTTATTGAGAACACAAACTTGATGATATCATATTATCAGAGCAGAGATGTTTCATTCCAAGAAATTTTGGCTTCTTCAGAATCTATGAAAGATTGTATGTGCTGGCTTGAACTCTCAGTAGTTACAATGAAGGTAGGTACCTAAATCGAAACATTGATAGTATAGGTAGGTACTGGACATGAAATAATGATAATTTATATCAGGAGGTTATTGAGAACACAAACTTTTGATGCTATCATCAGAGCAGAGATGTTCAAATAAAAAATATTTTGTCTTCTTCGGAATCTATAAAATATTGTATGCAGGCTTGAACTTTCAGTAAATTGAGCATCTGAAAGTATGCCCAGGGTTCAGAAATCACAAATGATAACAAGAAGAGAACTTACAACAGAATTGGAACAAAACAAAAATCATCATAATGTATTATTATGTTGATGATGAGTTTTCTCTGAGGAAGAAAGGAACAAAGGTAGGTGGATCAAATCATAGATATCACATGGATATAAGATATCTAATCATTGTTTGTTTTAGAAGGTTATGAAAACACAAACTTGATGTCATCTATAAAAATTGTATGAAGGCTTCAACTTTCAGTAGATTCAGCATCCAGAGTTGGGAAATCAAAAACAACATAGAGAAATATTGCCAATGGGCAATAACTTCTAGTAGTGCTCAACAAGAAGCTGAGATACATTTTTTCAAAACGAAACTCGAAAATCTTCACAATGATTTATAAATAATAGAATGAAGGGTTTTTATTTGAACATATTATTATTCCAGGGAAATTTTGCAAATATCATGATATCCATATTTTTTCAATGAAATTCCATTTATATCAGCCTATCCCTAGATATTTTTGAATACTACCTAAAAATGTTCCCATAATGTCCTATACATGTCCCAGAAGACCTTATAAGGATGTTCTAAGACGTTATTAGGATGTAGAGAACGGAAACAGGAGGACGGTCTAGTGATGTCGTCAGGCTCGCCCTCGACGACCTGAGGACATTATTGTGAGAGCCCCAGAAGGGCCTAAAAATGTATTTGTGCTATCTGTGTATGACTGCGGTATTGCTATGATGGAATGATGGGAGAGATTTCTGAAGAACATTCTCCGTGGAAGTATCTATGGAAAAGTGAAAGGTCGCCGATATTTCTACGCTGTTCTTATGGGGTTGAAGGATTAGTGAGTATGGCATCACCCACAAAACGATCGAATGGCTCTTCTCTGGATGGAATCTGAGAGCATCAGCTCATGTTTGGGTACTGAACCACCAATGTGAGAACAGTATACTGATTTTCGCACAGAATGAAAATCCGAGTTTTTGTGAAGCAGCTTTCGCGATGGATGGGACATGATTTTTCCATGAGAAGTATTGCTGATGAAATAAGCGAGCATACATATGATGGTCTTGGTGGAAATGGTGGTACCAGACATTGTTGTATCAGGCATACTGAGATCCACCTTTCTTGACAGCATACAAGCTTGAGTTTTGGTGACGTTGAATCCAACTAGGTTGTTGGTTCCCCAGGCTGCAATTCCAGTTATTCCAAAGAAGGAAAGATTTGTATTTCGTGCAAGATAATTTATGCAATATTCGTAGCAGAGTGCTTTCGACTGTTGAGTCATCATCAGTGCGTACTCGTCAGGTTAACAGGGAAATTTATCCATAAAAATAGCTTTGGTCCAGTTTAAAACTGACAACATTCAGTTTGAATACGTTTCATACAAATTGAGATGTGTTTTCCAGAAGGGGGTAGAATACGGATGACATTTTGTTGAGCAGTCATTGTTGCTGCGACATGTCGTGTTGAAGTGAACTTGATGAGTGAGATCCTGACGAGTACGCACTGATGATGACTTAACAGTCGAAAGCGCTCTGCTACGAATATTGAATAAATTATCTTGCACGAAATACAAATCTTCCCTTCTTTGGTTTATATTCAGGTGCACACAGCCCAGCAACCCCCATTTCAGTTATTGACATCAGGAATTTTTGTGGGTTCGTTGATAACCTGGTCTAAGCTGTGAGTGATGGTATATGCTTTATACGGTATACTTGATATGTAGATCACACAATTCGAAAATCTCAACGGTTGGTTGAACAACCCATTCTCAACGTTTTTTAACAAACAGGTGCCCTTTGGATTATAGTTTGGAAGCGAATACCCACCTTATTTCGAAGTGTTTCAATCTATGTACTTTTTGCATCCCTCAATACGCTTCAACGGTGAAAGTGAATTTTTGCTGTCATTGCTTGTTGAGAAATACGCCATTTTATTTTTTTATTGTTTTATTGATGCATATCTGTGGGTCCAGTCATCAAGATCTAGCATTTTGAGATTGAGGTGCCAATTTTGATCATGGAAGAAGGTATTCATGATGATTTTGATTTTGAATAACGAACAGATATACCTTATTCAACCAAAACTGTGACCAGTGGCGTTCTGGGGATCTCATTATTTCCATTCATAGACTACCTAATACCTATCCCAATGGGCAGATATTATATTCGTTGATTCATCATTCATATCACAGTCACCTACTCGGAAGATGGATGAGGTTAGATACATTTCCCTTGATGACATATACTCAATACGTAACTGTCCGTAACGATACGTTGAAAATTTGTAGAAAATACATATTTTTTAACTTTGATAGAGAATACTCTTTGGATAGAAATCGTTTTATTTTTCGACTGATTCTCAGAGTTTTCTCAATATATAAGTGCCCATTAGGAAATCTTATACAGGGAGTCCCTTAATTAGCCTGCCGCACTCCACCAGCAGCTGCTTCGATCAAAAATAGGAAGAACAGTTTTACTAGATATGAGTCGAAAAATGGCATTCTAGGGAGCTACGGAAGTTTCAAAGGAGGCTCCTGAAGATGATATCTTCTGAGTATTTCCGAAACCCCATATGATAAGATGATGCGATATGATACAAAAACTCAATAATTGTCAATGCCCAATGCAGAAAAATTGAAATCATTGAAAAATTCCATTCAGGAGTGTATAACACAGGATGGGACTGTATCAAATATTACTCAAACTTTTTTGTATGTATATGCATTGGAAAAAGTTATGAGTGATATTCATCGTAATACCACTCTGTTTTATACACTCCTGAATGGAATGAAGGAATGATTTTATTCTCAGTGCAGTGGGCATCGGTCGTTCGGTTCTTGTATCGGAATTACATTAACATTTCATCACATGACCTCTCTAAAATATCTAGGTCATGTCAGGAGACCTTTGTTTCCTTAGACACATTCCAAGTAATGTTCATTGAAATTTTTCACTTTATATTTGGTCCTAGAAGCTGCTGACAAAGTTTGATAGGCTAATCGTGGGACACTCTGTATAATGTAAACATTGAAAACTAAGATACAGGGTGGTTCAACAAAAATTTGATACTCTGAGTTTCGGACTTCAATAAGAAGATTCGAAATAACGCTCGGAAAATGACTTATCTGCCTTCTTCATTGCTGTAACTTCAACCACCCACCAGGGGCAATCTCAATCCCTGGATTTCCAGTAGGATTAAGAGGAGTTGTGATACTCATTTTGAAATGTTCATCAAGTACTATTTGACCCTCTGATTTCGGGCCAAGATGTTCATCGATATATCAAGATGAGGGATGAGATAGTGAAAGAGACATTGTCGAATTTTTCTCGTAAATATCATTCTTATCAGAATGGGATTCAGAAAGTATTTTTTCTGTGACGGGAAAAAAGTTTGGCATTTCATCTCTGTTGGCAGGCTATAAAACGTCACTTTTCATAAATTACGTTTTTCCCGTGGGAAAGAAGTGAGTACTTTTTTCCAGGATATACATATATCACATATAAATATACACTGTTGTTGACGCTTGTTGTGCTACAGTTCCGAAAAATGAGTCAATAATACCGTCTCCGAGAAAGAGCTGCAAGTCTTTTTGTCTTCCATTCGACTTCGCGCTTACGAATATTACTGAACAACCACTAAATTTGCAATTTTTTTGAATCAAATCACAGAATTAGACTGACAGAAGTGACATTAGATATTTGATTACATCAGAATAATGATAAATATGCCTACAACTCAGGTGTCCCTACTGTTGAAAACTTGAAATTTCACGTCGATAATTTTAGGATTTCAGAATAATTGAATATCTCCTCAATAATGATTTGTCCTTTCTTCTGTCACAAAAAAAAAGTAGGTATTTTACATGAAAGAAATATTAGATTTTAGCTGACGGTTTTTTGTCTCCCTCCGCTATGCGTCGGGAGACAACACAACCTGGAGCTAAAATCTACTAATTTTTTTCCTTGTATAATAATAGTAGATTGTTTTATTAGTATCAAAAGTCACACTTTGTTTGACAAGCGAATTTTGCATTTGCGAGGCGGAGCGTTTAGCGAAGCCGAGCGAAAGCAAAATCTGCGAGTCGAACAAAGTCACTTTTGATCCGAATGAAACATGCTATTTTTTCTGCAATCGAAACAATTAACTCAAATAATTTGTGAAGTAACCACCAATGCCGTGCCATATGTATATTATGCAATGCAACAAATATTGACAAATAATCCGTGTGGTGAGAATATTCTACCTGCATTAATAGCAGGTTTATTCAATTTTCAAGGAGATTTGTTGTTTCAATATTAATGGAACCACAGAGTGACATATTTGTGTATGGACCAGATGCTTTGTTATGCCTTTAAATCTCAGGGGGTGAGTAGTAAGAAAAATGGAATAGAATTTTATTTACCCCTGAGTTTGGTTGATGAATTACCTAAGATTTATTAGGTGTTTTAAATCTTAAATGTATTGACAACAGAAATAGTGTTTTTAGTGCCCAGTTTGATACCGTAGAAACTAGACACTGGTAGTTCAGCGGGACAAATGGGTGGGTACGTTAGGCTTAGTAAAATACTAAGTTTGATAGGGATGAATATGCTTTTAATCACAATTAAATTCTGAAATGACAAATAATGTGCTCCAAATGATACTATAGTTGGCTCAAGACTTCCAAAGTAACTGAGTATCAATAATAATATTACCTGAACAGTGTACAATTATTGCAACAACAAGAAATATAAATTGACTGACTGAAATCAACTCTTCAGATCAGTGTAAAATAGTACAATCACTGCTCAAAATCAACTCTCTGAGACAGTATGATAATATATAGCTTATTAATCAACAAAATAACTCAGTAAATCAGTATCAATGAGACAAAAGAAATAATAAGGCCTATTTTACCGCAGTGCACTTTTGGTTTACAGGGGTATATTTTGTAGCTATACTGAGTGTCTATTAAATCAATGTCATGTTGCAATTATATTATGTTGAATGAAATTTAAAACTGTTGAATTATGGTTGGTGGTAGTTTATCCCAAGTAAAATACTATCCCTGGTGGTGCATGGAACGAACTCACCAAATTATGAGCAGGTCCTGATGTACAGGGGAATCAGGTGAAGTCAGCAGCGTCAGGTGGAGTCAGCAGAGTCAGGTGGTGTCTCCTGTATGTCGCCTTTCAGCCACAAATCAAAAGGCTCCCAAAGCAGGCGAAAACAGAGCTACCGCACCAGCGCAGACTCCAGTACAGCAGTCCCAGGGAGCTGAAGGGGGCCAAATCTCGAATGCAGCGAACGGGAGAGAAGGCTTTAGCCCAATAAAAGGAACCCTAGATGGAATGACGACAATCGTGCGTTATTTTACCAACACAAGGAATGACAAGAAAATAGCAGCTGATGATTAAAAGAATATATAGTACCTTGGATGTTGTGTGGGTTCCAGAAGTGGTGATGTGGGTCGGCTCGGCCACGTGGATTTCAGCCACGAAGAATCCCTCTATAGAGGCAACAGGAATCCCATCATCCCAGCGATGATAATGGATATCCCAAATTTGAGATCTTTTCCTAATTAATCCCAACACTAAGTAATGGAAAATCGAATATTAGGCAAATTCGAAATTATTCAAGAAACAGATCTCACGGCTTACTTTTGTGACCAGGCTGGTAGACTGCTGCAGACAAAATGGTGCCTATGAAGATCGAAGGGGCTGTCCTTGCCACATCTCACCGGAAGATCACCCTTTTTTGTGTATCTTCCCCTATATACTCCCACACACATCAATCACCGGACGATATAAAATTATAGGCGGGAGATATCCCCGCGAACACCCTGTACATGGCATTTCTACCTCACCATGGTAGTGAAAACTATGTCGATAATATCAAGAGAGGTGTCGAGACCATCAGAAAAGAAGGAATATCATTAAATCACCATTTATTTCAAGTCAGAATATATTATTGCCAGTTATTATTGTTTGGATTTGAAACTTCAAATATTCAAACGCGGTCATGCGCAACTGAGGATCATTGTAAACCTGAATAGTGGGGCGCAATACGTCATCATCTTCTTCCCGTGCGATGACCCTTTATCACCATGTAACATAACCCATAACGCCCATACTTACAAGGAATTAGTGCCAAATCAACAAACAGGTACATAATGGCGAAGATACAGAGTGCCAAATCATCATAACGAGATATGTGCTGATTGTGAGCCGTTAGAGCCCGTATTCGTGATGATAGCAAGGGAACTATGGGTCAATGTCCCATGATGACAATGTTGAAAATTCGAGAAGATGCATGCAGAGGTTCGCAAATAGTGGTCATCCGTCATTAGTGTCATTACCGTCAATAGAGACTAAACGTCATCAAGCTGACAGTGACATTTTCAATAATTACAATAATTACATAACAATGATATTTATTTTTAAATATAACGGCAACAATAATTACAAGAATGATACTCGAAATTCAAGATGAAATTTGGCGAAATACCTGTGGACTGAATCGGTCATGTGTGACAATTCCAGGAACCAACTACCTACCTACCAAAATTTGTAAACAAAACATTCTGACCAAGAGGTATGCAATAACGATAACTAGTAGGCTAAAAATCACAATATAATTCCTTATTTACAGCAAAAATTGAGTTAGAATCAATAACAACGAACAGAGAAATACCAATCGATAGCCAGTAGTAAACATCACAGATGAATTCAATTATGAAACCAATGAAAAAGAGAGTGAAAAGTAGGTAAACAATAATGCATAGCTCTGTTTTCTGCAGTATTTTCGTAACGTCATGAACGAAGTGTAACACTCCCCCTCTACCCCGAAGAGATTTACCTGTAAATCTCAAATAAAACGAAAATACTGTCTGCTATGATATGGGTTCATATTGAATTCAGGAATGACCGTCCTCATCCTCAGATGGCTGATCAGGTGGATGAGACTTGATGTCCTGAACGTGCCAAGTGCCTTTCGACTTGTTAGAGCTGTCTACAATTTCATAGGTGACTGGAGAAAGCTTCCTTTTGATCACAAAAGGTCCATTGAAGTTTGGTGCAAACTTTGCTGTGAAGTGGTTCGTGGCATCCGACAGTGCATGACTTTTCACATAAACTGATTCACCAACTGCAAAACTAACGGGCCTACGCCTGAGATTGTATCGAACTTTAGACTTTGAGTGTGCAGTGTCCAGACGTTTTCGAACATCATCATAGATATTTTTAAATTCCTCCACAGCTCTTCTTGAGGTAGGCACGCTATCTGCTTCAACCAGAGGATGATCATAATCATTGCCACTAGACTTATGCTCACGTCCAAAATTGATAAAGAAAGGTGTTAACCCAGTAGCCTCATGAACGGAAGTTCTGATAGCACAGCCAACCTTTGGTAATAACTCAGCCCATGTTCTGTGATTTTCCTCCACATAGCATGACAGCATAGACTTTAAAACTCGATTCACCCTCTCAACTGGATTTGCTTGTGGATGGTACAATGGTGTAAATCTGATGTGGACATGATAATCCTGACACAACTTTTTGAAGAGATTAGATTGAAATTGTACCCCATTATCACAAATCAGAATTTGTGGACAACTAAACATCAAAAAGATATGTTCCTCAGTTATTCTAGTCACTGCTGCAGCTGTAGCCAATCTCAGAGGGAAAAATAAGGAAAATTTACTAAAAGTATCAGTAACCACATAGATGAACTTGTAACCTTCTTTTGTGCGAGGCAACGGTCCAACAAGATCTACAGAGATCATTTGCCAAGGAACAGTTGGCTCTGGGTGTTTTCCAAGCAAACCAGCTGGACGTTTCAATTCTGGCTTATGACGTATACAAGTCTGGCACCTCTTTACATAAGCAGCAACATCCGCTCGCATTTTAGGCCAAAAGTACCGTTGTTCCAACCTCTTATATGTTTTAAAAACGCCAGCATGACAAGCTACCAAGTTGTCATGGTTGTCACTGATAACTTTTTTCCGGCCTTCCTTTGGTATCACCTCCTTCCAATAATCCGCCGTGTCTCTCAGACCAGGATACGAACAGGAAACATATTTATATAGTTTTCCATTGATAAAACGCCATTGTGGATAGTTTAATGGGCTATCTGAAACATGCTGAACCATTCGGAGATACCAGGGATCTGAAGATGGACTAGTAACATCAGAGACGTTGACAACACTGATTTCTGGTACAGCTCGCGACAATGCATCAGCTACCACGTTATCACGACCTTTACGATGGTAAATCTTGAAATTAAACTGTTGAAGGCGCAACAACCAACGTGCTATTCGACCCTTAGGTTCTCTTAGATTATGGAGCCATACTAAACTGTGATGATCAGTGATGACCGAGAATTCGTACCCCTCAAGATATGGTCGCAACTTCTCCACCGAAAACAGTACAGCCAGACATTCTCGCTCTACAGTGCTGTAATTCCGTTCCTGGCGAGTTAGTGATCGACTGACATAGCATATAACATGCTCTCCATCATCAAAATTTTGCGACAGAACACCGCCTATACCGTATGCAGATGCATCAGTCTGGACTTGAAAAGGTCGACTAAAATCAGGACAGGTTAGTACCGGAGCTGAAGCCAATGCGTTTTTGATGCCTTGGAACGAAATTTGACAATCATCTGACCAACACCACTTCTTTTTCTTAGAAAGAAGCGCAGTCATGGGAGCAACTAAGGTGGAAAAATTTGGTATGAACCTCCTATACCACGATGCAACACCCAGTACTCGACGAACCTCAGTGACATTTTTAGGGGGTGGGATGTTCAAAATTGACGAGACTTTTTCAGGATCGACATGGAGACCTTGACTATCTACAACATAACCTAAGTAACGTAGCTCAGGGCGACAAAAGAAACATTTCGATTCTGCGACAGTTAGTCCGGCCTTTTTGAAACGCTCAAATACCTCCTTCAGAGTTTTCAAGTGGTCTTCAAATGAAGATGAAACAATTATTACATCATCTAAATAATAAAAAACATTCGGTTCTAATTCTGGACCCAAAACTTTGTCAATTAGACGTTCAAATGTGGCTGGCGCATTACAGAGACCGAATGGCATTCTTTTAAAATGATAAAGTCCGCGACCTGGTATAGTGAAAGCTGTATAGTCCCTAGACTCGGGTGCAATCAATACTTGCCAGTAGGCAGATTTAATGTCCACAGAACTTAAATATTTTGCGCCTCGTAACTTGTCTAAAATTGAGGAAATGAAGGGGAGTGGGTACGCGTCTTTCTTGGTAACTCTATTAAGTTGGCGATAGTCAACACAGAATCGATATTCGCCTCCTTTCTTTGGCACTAACAAAACAGGACTTGACCAAGCTGAAGAAGAAGGTTCTATTACATCCAAATCCAACATCTCTTTAACTGCTTTATCAATATGTTCTTGCATTATTGGAGATACTCTATATGCCCTTTGCTTAATCGGCTCTGAATCGGTTATGATTTTATGTTGAATCAAAGAAGTACAACCCAATTTATCTCCTTGTTGTTCAAAGTAGGATTTAACTAGTTGATCCAATCGTGATTGCTCTTCATCACTCAAAACTTCCTTTGGAATTACTTTAGTGACAGAACTGATGGTATTGATGCACGAGGAAGGATTCGAAAATGACCAGCAGCCGCGCTTCAAATCAGGAATTAAATTCATTGCCAACCAAAAGTCAACACCCAGTATGATGGAGTGATTTAGCTCAGGAACAACCAAAATATCTAAAATCTTAACTTTATGTTCTAATTTTATCGGTACAGAAATGGAGCCTAATACAACGCAATTCTGATCATTGGCAACAACGCAAGAAGTGATATTTGACTTATTTAAATTGAGACCTAAACCTTTTAACACATCCCATCCAATTTTTCCCATAACTGTATTATTTGCCCCACTATCTAACAAAGCTTTGAATTCAATCTCAAAAATTTCAACTGATAAATATGGTCGATTATCACCTTCACAGTGTGACAAAATATACGAGAGTACTGGCAAAATTGTTTGAGAATCCCTATTTTGAAATGAGTCGACTACTAATTTATCAGAGCACATCACACGACTCCTTAACGGCTCTGTTGCCCGTTTCCCGAACAGTTAGGACAAGTTTTTACTGTGACTTCAGGCCTACCGCATTTAAAGCAATGCAACTTTTTGGGTTGTGTACACCTATTCCTAATATGTCCTGACTGACCGCAGTTCCAACAGGTTGGACCTGAAGAGGGTCTAGTAGTGAGCGGAGTAGACTGAGTCGGGTTAGGCCCAAAATTCATAGGAGCAGCTTGAATGAAACTGTTTGAGTAGTTTACTAAACCCGAACTATGTGGAAACAAATTATTAGTTACATCAGCAGAAAAAGTAGGATTACTGGCATTACCGTCAACATCCCTGTGATTATTAGTAAATTTATTATGTTGTTGTCCGTAATCTGGAAAAGTAGGCTGTAAAGGAGCAGCATTAATGGCTAAAGGCGAAACTGAATTTAATTCCAAAGTATTAGGTGCATTAGGAAGTGAAAAAGAATTTGATGTATAGTGCTGACTATTTTGGGTCTGTGGGGAATCAAAGTAGTTAGGATTTATCGAGGAGTCAACCGCTGCTACACGAGAATTAGGGGGTCGCTGATACTCCAGTCCAGGTTCGACTGAGTACCTAGGACTCACTAAAGGTGCTCTATAATCTTGAGCGCTCTGATTGGCCTCTTCGATTTCTCTACCTATTGAGATCAATGTTGTTAAAGTATAGACACCTTTTCCCGCAAAAGCCATTTGTAAATATGGTAGCATTTTTCCTCTAATGAAAGCAACCCTATACTCTTCATTCGGTTTAGAATTCAGTTTATCGAATAGGTTTTCCATATATGAAATATAAATAATCACACTTTCATTCGGACCTTGTGTCCTTCTCTTAAGAGTATCCCAAATTTTCTCTTCGTAATTTCGAGGTAAAAAGCTATTTCGCAATGCCAAAACAAAATCATCATATGTTCTGATGTTACTGCGCGCAAAACGGAACCAAATAGATACGTCTCCTTCTAATAATTCTGGAATTGAATCAAAAAGTTGATTTTTGGAAATACCTCTAGAAACTCGCATGTCCTCTAGTTTTTCTAAAAAGTCAGTGACACTACTAGTACCATTAAACTTTAGTCTCCAACGACTCACATCCACGAATCGCTGAGGAGGTACACCAGACTCGAAACTAACACGAGAAATATTCCTGCTATCATTCGTAGTATGAAAATTGACCGGTGAAAAGGGATCTACTTGAGTCGTGCCTATGGTAGCGCAACGACTACTAGGGAGGTTTAATCCAAAATCATTAACATTTTGTGCTGGACGTACGGAAGTTGCATTCATGTCACGCATCATTTCTGAAATTTTGTTCGTTAAAATTGAAACATCAATGTCCTTTTCCATATCTTGATCCAAGGTTGATTTAGGCTGGGAAGATTGTGCCGCCGGAATATTGAAATTTACATGATTACCATTAGCATTAGGTGCCTTTTCACTATAACTATTGACATGTTCCTCTGCTTCGTCAAATGAAATCAGATCATCTACAAAAGAATGGCTGGTGGAACTGGCAATTGGAGGAGTATTATTATTGGTGGGAACAGTATTACTGGCTGAAGTAGTATTAGATGATTTTCTCCTAGCAGCCCTATATGCACAATCTAATGCAAGTTTCAAATTATTGGCTACGGTGGTCAATTTCAATCTTTCTATCTCATCTTCCGGTGTTCTAGCTGGAAGCCTATCAATACGTTTGGAGACATGAATGAGCCGCGATTGAATTTTTTTAAATTCATTTTCGAAATTGTCCTCATCAAATGTTTGAACATCTCCTAATAATTCAGTTACTTTATTATTACAAATCAAAAGCTCATTTTTAGGATCAAACTGCATGGTGGATGTTTGTAATGAACCTTCCTGTTCAGCCTGCAACGCAGCTCTTAATAGCACCCTTTTTTCCTGAACTGTTCCATTTCCTAGGCATGCACCGCGAAGCAAAAGTTCATAAGTTAGCTCATCGCTACGTAGTCTATTGATCTCCATGATAATCCTAAAATTTCTCGGTACCCCAAAAATCAGTTATAAATTCAAGTCCACGCCTGGCTCACTATAGAATAACACGATTGAAATTTTTCAGTCTCAAATCTCGGCAATAATAAATTCGAAGTCGAAATAGGCTGGTAATAAGTATGAAATAATCGAAAATGGTCGATAAGCAAAAAAAATAGTTAATAATCTCAATCAAAAATTCAAAAAAAAATTCAAGATCAAATGTCAAATTCAATTTGAAATATCAGACAAAAAATATAGGGAAATCAACTATCAGGGAAAATGAAAATATTTGCACATGCAAACGACAGTTTGCATACCCCCTCCCTCCCCAGAGAAGAAAAAAAAAACGAACAAGGAAACAATCCCTAAAATTTGACAACACCTAGACGGATACACCCAGCACGCTGACCACCCTGTACAACAACAAACACGACCTGAAAATTTTATGTTCACCCGAGTAAACCCTCTAGTAAATAAGAAAAATATATATATATTATCAATTGTTTGATCTATTACTGTGAACCACCTGTATGTGTACACCCTGTATATTGATATCCAATGATCAATGATAATAAATGTGAGTGTAATGGATTTTTGGAATGACCCTGTATAAATTAATTCACTGTTGTAAAATATACAATCTAATAAAATTGACAAATGTTATCTTCAAATACTGTATAACTGACTATATTATTTTATGACCTAACCCTGTACATTTCAGTATTCAAAATTAAAAGAGAAAAAAAATCTTTTCACTAACTTTTTGATTACATTCACCCTGTACGAAGGAACTAGTGAGTGGGCATTGGATATTATATATTAACCAAAATTTCACATAAGGCTTACTTTATGTATGCTCAAGAAAAAAGATTTCGATGGTTAGCAAAAATAACCATTAGTGTGTGTGTTTTTGACAAAAAGTTTTGAAGAAGAAACCTATCTGAAAATTGAATACCCTGTACAATTAAAAATTGACGATAGTTATTTGTTCTCAACAGTCTATACAGAATACACAGGTCATTAGAAAAATTGTCTGAATTGTAATCTTCTATTAATCTCTCCCTATAAAATGGTAATTTTGTCCAAACACCCTGTGGATTCAATGTTTCCGGAACAAAAGAGCGATTCACAGTATAAAATAGATTCAAAAATATACAGAATTATGTGAAATTTAAGCCAAATTGAGAAATATAAATTTTCAAAAAAAATTCACTACCACCAATTATTACTTCATAAGTCCAACATATTCACCCTATTGTGCCACTGATAAACGTTGGGCGCCACTGTTATGCCTTTAAATCTCAGGGGGTGAGTAGTAAGAAAAATGGAATAGAATTTTATTTACCCCTGAGTTTGGTTGATGAATTACCTAAGATTTATTAGGTGTTTTAAATCTTAAATGTATTGACAACAGAAATAGTGTTTTTAGTGCCCAGTTTGATACCGTAGAAACTAGACACTGGTAGTTCAGCGGGACAAATGGGTGGGTACGTTAGGCTTAGTAAAATACTAAGTTTGATAGGGATGAATATGCTTTTAATCACAATTAAATTCTGAAATGACAAATAATGTGCTCCAAATGATACTATAGTTGGCTCAAGACTTCCAAAGTAACTGAGTATCAATAATAATATTACCTGAACAGTGTACAATTATTGCAACAACAAGAAATATAAATTGACTGACTGAAATCAACTCTTCAGATCAGTGTAAAATAGTACAATCACTGCTCAAAATCAACTCTCTGAGACAGTATGATAATATATAGCTTATTAATCAACAAAATAACTCAGTAAATCAGTATCAATGAGACAAAAGAAATAATAAGGCCTATTTTACCGCAGTGCACTTTTGGTTTACAGGGGTATATTTTGTAGCTATACTGAGTGTCTATTAAATCAATGTCATGTTGCAATTATATTATGTTGAATGAAATTTAAAACTGTTGAATTATGGTTGGTGGTAGTTTATCCCAAGTAAAATACTATCCCTGGTGGTGCATGGAACGAACTCACCAAATTATGAGCAGGTCCTGATGTACAGGGGAATCAGGTGAAGTCAGCAGCGTCAGGTGGAGTCAGCAGAGTCAGGTGGTGTCTCCTGTATGTCGCCTTTCAGCCACAAATCAAAAGGCTCCCAAAGCAGGCGAAAACAGAGCTACCGCACCAGCGCAGACTCCAGTACAGCAGTCCCAGGGAGCTGAAGGGGGCCAAATCTCGAATGCAGCGAACGGGAGAGAAGGCTTTAGCCCAATAAAAGGAACCCTAGATGGAATGACGACAATCGTGCGTTATTTTACCAACACAAGGAATGACAAGAAAATAGCAGCTGATGATTAAAAGAATATATAGTACCTTGGATGTTGTGTGGGTTCCAGAAGTGGTGATGTGGGTCGGCTCGGCCACGTGGATTTCAGCCACGAAGAATCCCTCTATAGAGGCAACAGGAATCCCATCATCCCAGCGATGATAATGGATATCCCAAATTTGAGATCTTTTCCTAATTAATCCCAACACTAAGTAATGGAAAATCGAATATTAGGCAAATTCGAAATTATTCAAGAAACAGATCTCACGGCTTACTTTTGTGACCAGGCTGGTAGACTGCTGCAGACAAAATGGTGCCTATGAAGATCGAAGGGGCTGTCCTTGCCACATCTCACCGGAAGATCACCCTTTTTTGTGTATCTTCCCCTATATACTCCCACACACATCAATCACCGGACGATATAAAATTATAGGCGGGAGATATCCCCGCGAACACCCTGTACATGGCATTTCTACCTCACCATGGTAGTGAAAACTATGTCGATAATATCAAGAGAGGTGTCGAGACCATCAGAAAAGAAGGAATATCATTAAATCACCATTTATTTCAAGTCAGAATATATTATTGCCAGTTATTATTGTTTGGATTTGAAACTTCAAATATTCAAACGCGGTCATGCGCAACTGAGGATCATTGTAAACCTGAATAGTGGGGCGCAATACGTCATCATCTTCTTCCCGTGCGATGACCCTTTATCACCATGTAACATAACCCATAACGCCCATACTTACAAGGAATTAGTGCCAAATCAACAAACAGGTACATAATGGCGAAGATACAGAGTGCCAAATCATCATAACGAGATATGTGCTGATTGTGAGCCGTTAGAGCCCGTATTCGTGATGATAGCAAGGGAACTATGGGTCAATGTCCCATGATGACAATGTTGAAAATTCGAGAAGATGCATGCAGAGGTTCGCAAATAGTGGTCATCCGTCATTAGTGTCATTACCGTCAATAGAGACTAAACGTCATCAAGCTGACAGTGACATTTTCAATAATTACAATAATTACATAACAATGATATTTATTTTTAAATATAACGGCAACAATAATTACAAGAATGATACTCGAAATTCAAGATGAAATTTGGCGAAATACCTGTGGACTGAATCGGTCATGTGTGACAATTCCAGGAACCAACTACCTACCTACCAAAATTTGTAAACAAAACATTCTGACCAAGAGGTATGCAATAACGATAACTAGTAGGCTAAAAATCACAATATAATTCCTTATTTACAGCAAAAATTGAGTTAGAATCAATAACAACGAACAGAGAAATACCAATCGATAGCCAGTAGTAAACATCACAGATGAATTCAATTATGAAACCAATGAAAAAGAGAGTGAAAAGTAGGTAAACAATAATGCATAGCTCTGTTTTCTGCAGTATTTTCGTAACGTCATGAACGAAGTGTAACAGCTTTAATGGCGAATACCGCGCCAGTGCCAGCTACAGGAACAAGAAGTGGAAAATGTTAGGTTAGTGAGCATATCAACAATAATGATAGCGATTATTTATTCCTCTCCATATTACACTGTGTTTGACTTGATGAAACTGAACAATATCGTTGTTTGAGACGAAGAAACTATTGCTTGCAGTGATTATCCAAAAACAAGTTATCCATCCCGATAATGACGACTGAAATAATATAGATCAAGCAAGTATTTGAATCTTGAAGGCTTTCCTGATCAAAACGAAAATACTCAACTGAGATATTAATTATTCCGATACTTAACTATAATAAGGTGTATTTATATCTCCAGCATCGGTATGAAATGCCAAATCTGACCAAATCGGAAACGAATCAGGTATGCGTCTCAACCCAACTAACCAACCTTCATAATGTTGTTTATTCTTGATGACGTCCAGTACATCGTTTTCAGTTCCTAGGAGCAAAAGTTCAACTTAAGCTCCTAGGAACTAAAGTTCAACTTTAGCTCCTAGGAACTGAATATGTTGCCTAGTAACATATTTTTTTTGTGTCAGTAATAGAAACGTTAAATTAAGAGCTAATTTTGGTATCAAAATGGAGGTCTTTTGTGTCGGTTGCAGAAAAGAACTATTATTCGGAGAGGCACAATTTGTTCCATTTACCTCATTGCATTTTGAATATTCAACAATCGATTTGACACCGTCGAAACGTTTTTGAATATTCACGATAAACTGAGGTAAATCGAACAGATACCCTCAATTTTTACTCAAAAAAGGAGTTGTGTTTTCCTCTGGTATGGGGTTAAAGTTACGGAGATGAAGAGAGGAAACAAGATGTTCCTCCTCGAAGCAGACATCGACTGTGCCAAAGATTTTCCGGATTTCAATTTTGGAGTCCAAAATCGTGGTGCGAGGTTTTCGTTAAACAACCCTCTATGATATGGTTCGTCCTAGAACATTATTTCAACAATTTATTGTCTCGACTTGTGCTTTCTGGCAAGTTATCAATGGCCGGCGATTCAACATATCGAGCAACCATCATTAATAAAATTATTAATATCTGACTTGTGATCGAAAAACAATACTCCCAGGCATATCCAAGATTAATATCGCGTCAAAGAGATTAATGAAACCGAACTTCTCAAGTTCTCGTCTGCGAGAAAGAAAAAACAAATAACGCGAGTCACAAAAAAATCGGGCAGCCAGGAAATTTATTAGTTTTCTTTTACCGGCGAGTAGGTTCTGAGATAATATTATGGAAATTGGATGAAGAAAGGGATTAGCATTTTCAAGCTGGAAATGATTGGACGTTCAGAATTATACAAGGCGTACTGAAAGGAGTGATGAGGCTTCAGAATAAGTACTCAATAAACAATTCTAAGCTTACATAATATACAGCGTCTTTATCAACGAGAACTTGATCCTCCCTATAACTGAAGAACCAAATTATCTATCAGAAATCAACTAGACCCGTCAATTTTTATAATTGGTGAAAGCATTTTTGACAGTTTGGTACCATGTGAGGTTCGACAGAGTTATTCAACTAAATCAATATATTTGACAATAATTGTAAAGTGAGTAGCTAACATTCGCGTTGTAATTCATAACAAAAATTGCGCAGTAATTGGAATATTTTGATTCTTCACAATGATAAATATCCATTAGTATTTTGAAGGCTATTTTCTAATAACACACTTATGTCCCATGGATATCCTTAAGACGTCTTGTCGGGACATTCAGGACGTCCATAGGACGTTCGAATTTGGTACCGTGGACGTCCATTGGACGTCTGTGGGACGCACAAATGTCCCACTTGAGGACCAACCAGGGACGTCCTTGAGGGATGTCCCTGGGACAACTATCGAATACCTAAATCCTACAGTATTCCTCATCAAGCACTACAGAGGACATCCTTATTACATCCATAGGACAAACTATCAGCAACGCTGAGGGATATCAATTGGATGTCCATAGGATGTCCCAGGGACGTACAAAATATTCTTGAATTTTAATTTTTCTGGATTCCTCTAGGACCAGATCTTGCATAACTGATTAGGACATTCAGTTGAGTTGATGGTCCGTGGAAGGTCCCCAAAAAGTTTCCCGAAGATGTCTAATGGACTTACGTGAAGGACATTGACGAGGAGTACTTATAGCAATCATTCGTCGGCGAGGTTTGAGTTGACGTCCTCGCAGGGACAACATATTGAAAGTACCGACTGGGACGTCCATAGGACGTTATTTCTAGGACATTGGAAAAGTACAGTTCATGTACCAATTAGGACATCCGACGGATATTCCTAAGGGACATCCGAAGAATGTCCCTAAGGGACATTTCGATTGTAATACGATCCTGGAAATATTGAGGGCGTCTGTGCAGAGATGTTTGAAGGAACGTACCATCAGGAACATTTCATGGTTGTCTAGAAGGGACATTATATAAGATCTGAAGTCATGCCAGAATATGTACTACTCGGGACATCCGATGGATGTCCGTAAAGGAGTGTTTGAGATCATATCCCACGTGGAACGTCTAAGGGATGCTATTTCTAGGACATTTGGAATGATGTACCAGCTGGGACATTCCATGGACGTCCTTGCTCGGACATTGCATGAGATGTACGGGATGGGACGTACAAAAGGACACTTATTTTTAGTTCGGGACATTCGGACGTGAATTGTACCAAATAGGGACGCCCCTAGGGCGTTGTGTGCTATTAGGGTTGCTATGGCTATTTGGCTATTGGTTGAATGAAATAATTTTCTGACAACTCCTCATTATGCTGTTGCTGTGTGGCAATTTTTAGATAATTTCCGTTTACCACAGGTCATTGGAATGGTAGGAGAGTTCTGGGGTCATTTGGAATCGCGATTGTATTTCCAGCAACGCGTGAGAAAATCATGAAAGAATGGCAATTGATAACACTAGATGTCTTTAGTGATACTTGGGAAGGATTTGAGAAATATTTGTATCATTGTTTGCGAGTCAATGAAGGTCATTTTGGAATATTCATCGCATGCAACTTCAAAGAAACAGAGAGAGCTGGAAATGTAGTGAAGGAAGAGCCTACATTAATTGATGGGCCATCCTGGTTAGTAATACCGAAAATGTTGGTTTGTTAACCAGACAATTCAATGTTCTGTCAAACTATGCGCTGTTTGGCAGGCAATGACATTATTCATGTGCCATAAATCGTTTTTTTACACAACAGTAGTACAAGTCATATTATCGAAGAAAATCACATACAGTAAGTGCGGACAGCAATCAAAAAAACATTCCTGATGTATTATTCTGAGTTCTCTGATACGAAATGACTGAATAAGCAATGTGTATTTCATTTGGCATCTCCATTTCATGCATGAGTATTCCTGAAAAACTGTGGTATGTAACTTATACCACAAAGAAACACAACAAACAAGAACAATGATGTTTTTTGAGGAAATTTCGAAAATAGTTTTCCTCGTCAACATATGATTCCTATTTGAAAATTCTTGTTTTTCTGAAGTGGTTATGTCTCATCACTGCAGTTAGAAGTGGACAATGGATTTATGACCTACATTCGTAGTAGGATACACTGTCGCAGGGTATAACATGAAGTTGTAGTCATGTTGTAGCCATCTTGTGGCAAAGCTTATGAGGTAGGATACAGAGATATCGCGACATACACTGTATGGCGCTGCCATCCATAGTCACACGTACAGACCCCTACGTGTATACGCTACAGAGTGGTACTACAAGTTAATCACTCTGCTGACAGATGGCACTACCTGACATACTTGAGTGGAATTTTTCCACCACCTATTCAACTGCTAAATATCATAACTAAGAGATCTAGGATGAACAGAGTTGCCCCATCCCTCTTCCTAGATCTCTTAGTTATGAGATTCAGCAGTTGAATAGGTGGTGGAAAAATTCCACTCAAGTATGTCAGGTAGTGCCATCTGTCAGCAGAGTGATTCACTTGTAGTACAACTCTGTAGCGTATAGACGTAGGGGTCTGTACGTGTGACTATAGATGGCCATACAGTGTATGTCGCGATATCTCTGTATCCTACCTCAGAGCTTTGCCACAAGATGGCTACAACATGACTACAACTTCATGTTATTCCCTGCGTCTTCGAAATGGGTGATATACCCGGAGCGTAGAGTTGTCCCAGTTGTCAGCAGACCGAGAGCGGCTGATGAGACCTGGTGGGGCGAAACAGTACTGTCTCGTTCCTGCTGACAATTGGGGCAACTCAGTGCATCCCAGATCTCTTAGTTATGAGATTTAGCAGTAGGATACACTGTATTGAATTCATACTTAGTGATTCACGATGGCACTCTCAATCAAATTGGGCACGAACATTATTGGAATCAACTTGTGTGCGCTCCAAGAGATAAAAAACCACTACTACTATTTTTGGAACCTCA
Organism: Phaedon cochleariae; assembly: GCA_918026855.4. NCBI lineage: Eukaryota > Metazoa > Arthropoda > Insecta > Coleoptera > Chrysomelidae > Phaedon > Phaedon cochleariae. Next base: position 289,200 of record OU896723.1, on the reverse strand, counting down.
AATATCGCAAACTCTTTTGTGAGTTTTTATATATTTTCCTCTGAAAGTGTCATCAAATTCAATTTCCATCCAGGATAATAATGTTAAATATGAAACAACAAAATGTTCACGATCATGAAGCATTCATTCACTGACGACAATTCAAGCGCAATCTACAAACACATCACAAAATCATCCCAATCCACTGATGCAACAACCAATCAGCCAATAACGAACGCAAAAACATGAAGGGTCAGGATTCATTCACCTTGTATATAACACGACCAGCTCTATTCCAAATCAATATGCATATTTCATTATTTAGATGATTTATTTGAATGATTCATCCATTATACATATAGTTTATTACGGTGAAAATAGAATTTTGAATGAATTCTTGAAAATTCTATTTTCATCCTATATATTCTGATTATTAATTGGTGAACTCATCACACATTTCATAAAAACTCTGAAGATACAGTGTGTCCTACTCAATATGAAACCCAGAGAAGAACTCAAACGGTAGAATATGCTCGCTGATAATCAGTCTAGTGAAAATTCTACATTTTGAGTTTCACAAAATTGCGTTTCAATTCAGATGATGGAATGAAAAAATCTTCGAAATATCGAAACTTAGGTTCACCCAAAATCTGACCACGCAGTTGGAAAAGATTTCACATCATGCAACTTGTATTCTTTCATCAATCAAGTCAATCGCCTACATTGAGTTGATATTGGTTAACTATCAACAGGGTTTCAAGAGAAATGTATAGACCTGATACACTATATGTTCAACATTCACTAGCTTATATTGTTTCCATGGAATCGATTTGCGATTAATTCATAAGTTCATGAAATTGACCCACTCGAATAATCCGAAATGTACAGTACAGAAACATGTTTCGTTTTTGTAGGAGCTCATCAGTAAATTGAACGATGGAATAAAAATCTCTCACGGAGGAATGAAACAGTAATATTAACTCCATCCTCTTTACTGATTGATTAAGTGCCATTCAACTCCATCATAACCCAAATCGATGGAAACATAGGATTATTTATTCAAAACTACATCACCGTTCAATTTGTTGAAGATTAGGTCAAGTGAGCCCAAAACATATTTCACTGCTCATTTTTGCTTAGTTGTTTAAAAAGTGTGAGTTTTTATGTACATACAGGGTGGCTGGAAATGGAGCTTAGCGTCGGTTGAAATATTGAAAAGTTGAGCAATTTCATACCTAACAAAATGCCGTTTTGAAACATGGGAAATTCCGAATATTTTCGGAGATATACGGAGGAAACCTGGATTTCATTAAAACTTCTTCAATTCTTCTTCAGTTATTCGGGATAATGAATGTATGTGCAAAGTCAACTTGAAACAGGTCACCTTTTCGAAGCACCCTTCTTGTTGCAAGACAGTTACTCCATAGATTCGAAATGGAACAAGATTATATTGAGTTGAAAGTTGAAAAATAATCATTCAAACGCTACAAGGTATTATTTCGCAGTTATACAAGTGTCATTTGAGTTCAATCCCTCCTTTATTCACCGTCTTTGTCATACTCGCTCACAACAATAAGTCATCTCACTCACTTATGAACACTTGTTCAAATAGAATCGTTAGTCGTCTCCGGATACCTGATATGTAAGGATATATTAGCCGGCAGCAGCTCGTGAACCTTTTCCACAGGGTGATGATTTTGTTTTCGAAAAAGTGAAGTAGTTGGAAGTTCTTCTAGAAATATCAAACATATTTGTTCATTTACCTCCCAATTATATGATTTGTTGAGGAAAAACAGGAAGTGTAACTGCATCAGGACGGCATAGTGTTCTCACGATAAATCGGTAATGTATCGAAAATTTTGTATTTTCAAACCATCTCACTGTTCACTATGGTGAAAGAAGCTTGGATTCACACAAGTATATCGGTAAAAGTTTGAATTTTGTATACAGCGTGTCCACGATAAGAAAGTCTTCGTTTCCTTATCCTGGACACGGTGTATGTGTATTTATTCAATTCGTATTATTCCATTTGCTGTTCCATAATTCACAAGAATTCTAGCCAATAATTCATCAGCAAAAAAAAATGTTTCTCGTTTGCGTTTTGTGATTCTTGAACCATCATTTACTGACGCCAAGGTGTAAATTTTCGACAACAATGACAACTGATATTACAAGAAGAACAAATACTCCAATGAACTAATCTTAGTATTATCTCATTTTTATAATATCACTATTCAATATTGAGATGCCAATCATTTGACTTCAATATGAGAGGAATTTCATCCTCATATAAAAAATGATTGACTTGATTACAGTGAAAAGGGAACTATGCTGGTGCCTATTTAATTCAGAGATCATTCGAAGGTTTCGTATAACAGTTTATAGATATTTCTCTCGGTGTACAAGTTGGCGTTTTCAAATTTGAAATCTGAAGTTTGGTCCTTGCATATCTTACGGTTTACGAGATCCCAATGATGGGGCTACAATTCCAGCCACCCTGTATAATCCATACACCACAACGCTTTGTTTTAATTTACATAAGCTTCCCCACTGTTTATGAAAATGATATACAATTATGTCCTACTATAGGATTCCGTAATCACATGATGAAGTTATTCGCGGATGCGAATGAAAATGCAGATAAAATAATTGGATTCATCCACTCTTCCAGTTGTGTCTAGTGTCGGTTTCATGTCAAGTTGGACGCACTGTATAACGAAAACAAAATGTCTGCGAAGGCATAATAAGCGAACAAAATCTACCTAACATCGAACGAATGTTCTAAACCTAACCTCCCTATGGAAAAGGTATAAAATTTGCGGTATAAAACGGTGCGTCAAAAATTAATACACCTACTTGATGTGAATTTTAATTTTCGAGTGGTGCACGCGAGACTATGGGATGATACAGGACGGTCACTAAATATTTGTTCAAAGTTAGGAAGAATTCTGGGATCCAATAAAAGTTCTGAACAGATTGTCAGAAATAGTTCTCTTCCTCATAACCAAATATTTTGTGACCTCCTTATATGATGTTAGTTTTGGTTTTTATCAGTATATTTTATCAATTGCAGAGATTAAGGGATTTGTATTCACTATGGTACCTCTAGTTGAGCAAAGCAGAATGATGACTTCTGGAAAAGCGATACCTACGCCAAAAGAGTCAACAAAATGTACTCACAGCTTGGTTTTGAACCCTCAATTTATTTTTTTATGGAATGGATTTATGGAGTTGTCAATGATTGTGTGATACTGATGTTGAGTCATTCACACTCTGTATTTGATCCATACTCAAATGGTATACAGGGAGGGCCAGTTTCTTGTAGCAAGTGTTTGACATTTTGATGATATATAATTCATTCAGGAAACAAAATTCTTATCAAAATTGCTGACCATGATGTTCAACGAATAAGAGATTTCCTCATATGCGACCTGACATATCGAATAATTAATTCAAGCAAATGTAGGTATGTCACCTCTAAATGAGTTTCTACTTGTTTTTCTTTGAAATATTTGGTATTTTATCAAATGTAGCGTATGAATGTCTTGGAGATACTTCAATGTTCCACTCGTTGTGATCAAACTATGTCACTGATATGTTTGGAAAGTTTGTTATGTGTGCCAAGATGACATACTGTTTTTTTGGGTTTCCTTTCATCATTTCGTCCATACTCAAATGGTATACAGGGAGGGCCAGCTTCTTGTAGCAAGTGTTTGACATTTTGATGATATAGAATTCATTCAGGAAACAAAATTCTTATCAAAATTGCTGACCATGATGTTCAACGAATAAGAGATTTCCTCATATGCGACCTGACTCATAGAATGATTAATTCAAGCGAATGTAGGTATGTCACCTCTGAATGATTTTCTACTTAATTTTCTTTGAAAAATTTGGTATGTTATCAAATGTAGCGTATGGAAGTCTTGGAGATGATTCAACGGTTCACTCGTTGTGATCAAAATATGTCACTGAAATGTTTGGAAAGTTTGTTATGTGTGCCAAGATGACATACTGTTTTTTTTTAGATTTCTTTCATGGTTTCTTCCAATAGGTACTATTCAAATCGACTAGTAGGTATTTTGGATTAATATTCAATTCGATAAAATGAGTAAACCTTGATACCAATATCAACAATAGTGAGTACGATTTGGTAATAAGCAATAGTAAGGAATCAACCTGATATCAATTTTAGTCTCATCGAAGTATCAGAGATCAATAGAGGAGCATATGATGATGATGGTTGTTGTTCAGATCAATCATGTTTCATTATACTAGTTTTTTGAATAACAAATCATTTGAGCAGCAGAAAATGTCTGATATTATTCATTCGTGAACAGTTGAATGATATTGAATGCAATGCTTTCAGATTATCCACGTTGAATATCATGAATGGATTAACGCCACTACAAATCTACTGGAAAAACACGGTCGTTATGATTTTTATCGAAGAAAATTCGTATCTACCTCATTAGAGATCCTTGAAATGATTCGATTTGTATCTGTTGGTGTAATAACCATTGATATTTTATGGGATGACGCTTAATTGGATACGTAGATTAGTTCGTTTGAACAATCGAATGATACTCGATTGGGCCCCGTATTGAGCTATTTCCGAATTATTTTCGTGTGTAATAAACTACGATTCAGTTGTTATTTATGCAGCACAATCATGAATATAGAAATTTATAGTCCAGTTATGCGTATCGCAGTTATCCCTAACGATGAAATTTCACTGAATTTATTGTTCAGTTTCACACCTCTAGTACATACAATCATGAATACGTTTCATAATTCTCGTTATGCCAATGCTTGCTCAAAAGTGAAGCTAAAGGCTGAGGCACAATTGGAGTTTCATGTTATAAGTTCCAAGTTTTATGATTTAAGATATAAGTATTATAAAATGCACACACAGGTCCTTGTGGAGAAAGACAGAATACAAATTTATGAATTAGGAAATAGTTTCATGTTTTAAGATACGGACGTGATGGTTTTTATGATTTGAAATTTAGAAACCCAACCAATCACAGCAATCCTTTATCACACGGAACTATTTCTGAATTTCTGTGCAGCTGTATGATGCATGATGCATACCACATAACCTAGGAACAAAAACATCAAAGATCTTTTTGAATCTTTAACCTCAGAACTCATAACATAAAATTTCAATTGTGTCTCAGCCTCAACAATATGAAATAAAACTCGATTTCCATCTTCTATGGACAATTCTCAGAAAATAAATGAGTTTTATCATGAGACGAACATTTCTCGATTGACGGTTTCCTGTTTAAGGTTCGGGTTGTCATAAAGAATATGATGCAGTGTTCAAAGAAAATTTTCATTTGTTCATTGAATAGTGATGAAAACACCGAATTTGTGGATAGCACAGACAATATAGGTAGGAAGGAAGCATACTGATGCCACTTTATTTCACCTTCCTGGGTGAAAATGAAATCGAAAGGAAAACAAGCAACACAGAGTCGGTCGATTACACTTTTTATATAGAAATCATCAGTGAGAGGTAACCGGTTTTGACATAACGGCCATCATCAGATGATGGTACCTGAAATATTATGTGACACAGTTTTTTGAAACATACCAAACAATAAAGGACTCAACATATAAAACGAGTTGGCAGGATCTGGAACATTTGAAAATCTTTTTCAAATTCACTAAAGAGCCAGAAAAAACTGGCTCTGATGAGGTTGAACATGGTATCAAAGAAATTGAAAAATTGTTTTTATACAAACATCAGTTTTCGTCAGTACTGAAAGGAACTGAGATTGTAAAAATTGACAGTTATGAAAGGACAATGACTTTGACGTTGGACACGAAACAAAAAATCAATGAGTGACATGTGCTAAACTGACCCAATAGATCTTGAGTTGAGTAATATCAAGATGGTGAAGGTGAAGAAGGTGGTGCGAAAAAGAGAGCTGAGCATGTAGGAAACAGATCGAAGAAAAAGAAGAAATGAAATGGAAAGAGAAATGAGGACGGAATAGACAATCAGATATCTAGTAGAGGAGACGTAACTGCAAAGAAAGGCAAGATCAATGAAGGGTCATGAAAATTTTGAAGTCCTGAAAATATGGTAAGTTTCAAGATTGATTCGATCATTGAGACATGGAACATCATTGTCTGTTGATGCAATTCTGAATTCCCAAGATTTCAAGTAGATTCAATCTAGGCCCTCACAGATATAAAAAATTTCGGATCACTAACAACATAAAAAGAATGATTGGAATCTATAATAGGATTGGGAGAGAAAGATACGGAATAAGGATCAACAGCGGTGATATCCTTCACTACCTTGGAGTATTAAAAACATATTACTGGTTTCTATTCAAAATTCTCGAATTACATTAATTTCCTGAAAAATCTGGAGTGATATTCAATTGTTTTCCGAGAAGAACATCGATTCCAAGTAACATCCTCGATACAAATATCCAAAATCTACCCAGGAAAAACAACTGAATAACGCCCTGGCGAATGATCTTGTTTTCATCCGGTATACCTACTATATAATTCTTCGAATACGTCCGTAGTTCGAGGATTTGAAATCATTATCTTCCCGTACATTTTTGAGATACAAGAGATGAGCTATTCCACGGGATAGATGATCTTGAGGAATTCTCAATATGAATACTAGTTATCGGACGAGACAATAAAAAATATCATACAGCCTATCATTGAACGTCTATTGTTTCCATGGGGATATTCGGCGAGAACAGAACCGGTGTACTCAATCGATTATTGAATGAGAACGTGCCATAACAAAGGGCCACCAACACCAGAATTGCTAGTCGTGATGGCAAGCCTTGAGGGTTGGTTCATTTCACCGAAAAATGGCCTCAATTTTCTTTCTAGTCGTCCACCAGTTTCGAATCCTACAGGAAATCATTTTGTCGAATCGAAATATAACTCAAGGGCCGCAAAATGACCGGAGCGAACAAAAAAAAAGTTGACAACAGATAGGGCTGAAGTGTTATTTCAACTTGGAAGTGTAACTATTACACTCCACAGAGTATTACAAAATGCATAAACAATCCCGCTGTAATTTCTACTCACGGTTTGTATAGGATATATGTTTTTGGGCGAATGAAATTTGCACACCAATGTTCAGGAGGAAATAATCTGTTATCAAGAATAAAGAAAACGTCCAAATCAGACAAGTAGTTTTTACAAAAAATATTTCCTAATCATTGGGCAACTTTTTGATAGTGCCCCAATTTCTTGGAGGAGTGCATAATATCATGACTTCATCCTATTAGGTCAAGGAAATATAAAGGAGTATTGCAAAATTCCTCTCGAAAACAAGGAACGTCAAGAATCCACCTAGTACTTCTGGTACATGTTACTTCTGTGGTGACTGTTGAGTAGGACACACTGTTTTTGAGTTTTATCTTTATCCAATCTCCATTTATGGGTAATTCAAATAACACAACTTGATTCTTTGAACTATAAAATGTTCCTTCATAGCTAGTTAGGTCTCATAAGCTCGATTTTATCCCAGGAAATGAAAACTTTGTGGATTAAATTACGACTCTTGGCCCATTTTAAGCCGTGTTACCCTATTATCCTACTGTTAATAACTATAATATTCTCTATATACACATCTAAATAACTTCATCATTTTAGCGAAGAATATTTATTTTGCCTTACAGCTTTAGCATTGCATTAGTTTACCAATATAAAATCCACGACATTGAGAAATTTCTTGAGAGGTTCACATCGTGAAAATATCGATCTTAAGAAATTTTCGTCCTGATCAAATGATGATAGTGGTTATTTATTTGATGAAGGAAGATACCAACAACTGATTTCTTTATATCAAGATGCAACAAACGTTTGGCAGACTATTAAATACACAAAAATGTATATCCATGGCAATGAACGTTTATTGAAATTTTTTCCAACTGTCAAATGCTTCATAAAACTTGCTCTGAATTGTCAAAGACAGAACTGACAATCGTTTCCAAAAACAAATGTTCTCTTAATTGATGACTTTCATCGTTCATCTTGTCTCTTCTTCAATGATCAATTCAACTCGAAACGTTCAGTAAAATCATACACGCGGCCAGAAAGTGGGTATTTGAAAACAATAATGCCTAGACACAAAGTGAAGTGAGTATTCGTACTTCTTCATTCCCTTCATTCCAACTTTCCATCGTGATAATTATGAAGGAGACTGTGATGGCCAGCGAGATAGTCTAATATCACCTCTCTGGACTTTTCTCATGAGGATCTTTATATACGATGACTTTTTGGAACTTTCTCACCCTCAATATTTTCCTCTTAGTAGATCATATTATGAAGAATCGAAAAATTCAGGTCAATGTTATTTTCAGGAGGGATACTAGAATGCTAATTTTAGGCCTCATGATTCAACCCTTTGAGGAAGGTTGTTGTAATTCGTAGAACCTCACATGAGGAAAAGAGGCATTCAACTTCTTTTCCGATAGTAGGTACCATAGCTGATCATATCTTGATGGACAGAATCTACAGAAGTAATTCAGAACATGCTTGCACTGAGATGCATGGTTTTCAGTTGACTATTTCAACAAAAATGATTGTATTGATTTGAACGTTCGGAAGATTGGGTGGCATCGTTACAACCCTTGAATAACATGAATGAATCTAGTCTTCAGAAGTGATTCTTTATAGTTCAATCTGCTCCATAGAGTGATAAAGTGTATTTTCGATTTCCTGTTCAACATTTGATGAAACTTCACCAGTGATTGACCAGCGAGCTGATTTAATTCGTTTTCCAAGTTCATCAATATCCGCAGATTATATTTTATGAACAATTGATTCACGATGTCCATGAAGAAGCACATGCAAAAGTTAAATACCGTCTGCATCAATTTGAATTTCTAGCTCGTTATAAGAGGATCGATAGTCTCTTCAAGCATATAAAGGTACAGATTGTAAAATTATTGTCTATAAATAAAGGACAAATGATAGCAACATCAACAATACCAGCCCAAACTATATATTTTTGTGCGGGTATTGTGTATGTTCTTCTCGGAAAATGTGAGATTTCATTGATTAATACTTATTGATATTGACTTTTTTGGAGCTGATGTCTTATGTTGACATTGATGAAGAGTTGGAAAATCGTAGTATGGTAAATTGTTTTCACTGTGATTATGGTCGCATGATATACTTATAGATGACAATAGTCAGACCACTTGTGAACTAAATTAATCAATCAACTCAATTACTCTGTTCTCTATAATATGATATAAAAATCCTATAAAGTACCGCTGAGAAAGTATCATCTGATATTCCAATAATTCGAACTGGAAGGAGGGTCAATACAATAGTACTAAATTGAAAACCATGCATCTAAGTGCAGGCATGTTCTAATTACTCCTGTTAGTTTGAAGCGGCATCTTCCGGAAACTGTTCATCAGAAAATGATACACTAGGATACAATTGGGAGGAGAATTGAATGCTCTTCGGAATGATGTGCCACTTGACCACTCTTCCAATTTGAAATAATAAGAGTAATATCTATTCCTTCTAGAGGGTTGAACCATGAATATTAATACCCACTTATACTGGGTAACTCACGGTCTATGGTACGTTAGACGTTTACGAGGAACGGGACATAGGATCATCCTGAAATTTTGGTAACTCACGTAGTTGCTCTTGGTCTATCGATCCAAAATATTTTCAGCTCTGCGGCGTTGCCGCTTCTATCGAAAAGTAGCTACAACTTTGTTATTTTAAACGGAACACCTTGTATTTTATTGCATTCTCAGATTCACTCTGAAGAGCTGATTTCATCAATGTATCACACTTGGGGTCTTGCGAAAATGATTACCCTATATCTCGGGTGTGAAAAATCGACATTTTTCAACTTTAGTAATTTTTTTGTCGAAACTATTCATTATTGGTCAAAACGGCTCACATGTCCATATCTCAACTTCTGATCAACTATCTACTGACATTTAATTGAAACAAATACAGGGTGGTGCAGAATTCAGAATCTTGATCACCCGGTATATGTCCCAATTAAATATCGGTAGATAGTTAATCAGAAGTTAATGAATAGTTCCGACAAAAAAAAATTCCAAATTTGAAAAATGTCGATTTTTCACACCCTCTATCTGTGTAATCATTGTCGCTAGACCCCAAGTATGATACATCGATGTAATCAGCTCTTTATAGAAAATCTTAAAATGCAATAAAATACAGGGTGTTCCATTCAAAATACAAAGTTGTTGCTACTTTTCGATAGAAGCGGCAACGCCGCAGAGCTGAAAATATTTTAGATCGATAGACCAAGAGCAACTACGTGAGTAACCAGAGTTTCAGAATGATTTTATGTCCCGTTCTCCATAAACGTCTAACGTACCATGGACCGTGAGTTAGTGTGTCCATTTAGTGCGTAATTCTTCGATATCACGAAATCCATTATCACTAGAGGAAGAATTTTGGAAACGAATTCCTTCCGTTATTGAAGGTTCCATTTCAAAAATATTTTCATCAACACTGGGTGTTTTATAAAAGCGGGAGGACTCTGAGACGAGTTTTTTCAAATACAACACCCAGTATTTTTTATTCAAAATTCATTTAGCTACGGTTTAGCTCTACATCGCTGTGAAAAGAATTGGATTCGGTTGAGGCGTTGCCAAGTTATATTTGATCAGCCCATTTTTACTACTATTGAAGGGTCATGTTGAATTGGGTATGGTATATTCATTCATTAAAATTTTGAGAAGATTTTTGGCATAGAGTAGTAGCAAGGTCTCACGTACACCAATCCATTAATTTTTCGAGATTATCCTCCACAGGATGCTAAATTTTACACTCTGAATATTGTAAGATTCAGACGACGTTCACTAGAATTTTTCAAATAGAACACCCTGTATTTATGTATTATGTATGTATCACAGATTTATTTCGACATCATTCGCCTTTTCATCGCTGAAAAAAAAATTGAAATCGGTTACGGGGTTTTCAAGTTATGAGTAATTTCCTTATGTTCATCACTATCTCAGGGCAACTTATGAGACAAGGTTTCTTTATTTGATTTGATTGTGGGAATATTGCTTGCCACATGACATTCGAGGTTCTACATAGATCATTCAGGTATCTTTGCGATATAAGCAATGTCAAAATTTGGAATATTCCGTAATCTTGTTACTTATGATTCAAATAATATGTACCTATGTGAAACAAACATGCCAAAAGCAAAACGCCTGCCTTTAAAACAACTTCTTGAATTGCGAGAATAAGGTCAATTTTTTCAAATTTGGATCACTTTTATTGTCGTTATTCCCACAAACCATATCTTCATCAAACTTGAAGGAGGCAAACTCTACATAATGATACAAACAATATTTCTTGACTACGCGGGTTTCGGGAGGGAATTCAGCAAGATTTTAAATGAATTCAAGATATATTCGATTGTGACGATGTTTGACAGGTCATTACGCAAATAATGGAAGTGTACTTCGAAAAAGTAATTCGTTGTCTGCAAAAAATCTGTGAAAGTAGCATTTTGGATCAATTTGTCAAATCCACTCTGTTTTAAATTCAAACTTGGAGAGCGTGCAAATGTTCCTATTGTAAAAAAATATATGAATGATCAATGAAGAAATTTGATTATTTGAATGAAAGAACTATGACGTAAAAATTATACTCCGAAATGGTAGTAATAATAAGGAAATTATCCATAACTTGACAACGCCGCAGCCGATTATGATTTTTTTCCAGCAATAAAAAGGTGGAAGATGTCGGAATGAATTTGTGGAGAAAAATACAGGGTGTTCCATTTGTAAAATTCTAATTAATGCCATCTGAATCTTGCGAAATTCTAAATGCGAAATCGAGCACCCTGTTGAAGGACATGTCGCAAAATTACTGAATTTGTATACGTGAGACCTTGCAACTACCGTATGCCAAAACTATTTTCATAATTTGAATAAATGAATATACCATGCCCAATTCAACATGACTCTTCAATAGTGGTAAAAATAGATTTATCAAATTATAACTTGGCAACGCCGTAACCGATTCCTTTTTTTTTACAGCGATGTGAAGGTAAACCTTGGCGGAATGAATTCCGAATAAACAATACAGGGTGTTTTATTTAAAAAAAACTCGTGTCCGAGTCATCCCGCTTTTATAAAACACCCAGTAATGTTGAAAATATTTTTGAAATGAGCAACTTGAGTAACTGAAGCAGTTTTTCCTTCAAAGTTTTTTTCTATAGGTTATGGCTTTGGAGATATATAAGAATTACGCACTTAATGGACACACTGTATATCAAGAGAGCAAGAGTATTCGTTTTCTCCAGCGTGTGAAGTTTCATGACCAACGCGTAGCGGAGGGCATTTAACACACATGGTGCATTCGGATCTCAACAAAAGTCAATTTGACACATTTGCCACATTGAATTTGTTTATTGTTCAATGAATAATTGAATTTCATTTGAAGTCTAGATTGATTGAGTTCATTGAAGTTGAAAAATTAGATTGTCATTTGTTTTTAGTAGTGATGAAGGCACTGATGAGGTTCTTGGGTAGTACAGATCTCATACGTATCGTATATCTTTACCAAGGAACCTAAAGCCAATTTATATCACCTCTTACGAAGGGTGATATTTGTTTTTCCTGTTGAAGTGAATTGACAGGTTTGTGTGCTTGAATGAGAGAGCTAACGCTTTCTTTCGATGCTGAGGGTAGATGAAAATGATAATTTTAAGTGTCCCCCTTAAAAATGTGACCTGTCGATTATTTACTAGAAAGAAGATATTGAGATACTGAATGAGAGCCTCCATCCGTTTGCTCTCATGATATACAGTTCAGTTCAATATACCTGAAATAAACTGATAGGTACATCTAAGGTGAGCTGTGGTTCAATAAATTCCATCAGGTTGTAGCTGTGTAGATGTATTGAAATTTCTCAATTTCGTGGATTCTACATTATTTGTCGTTGATGGAAAGAATCGATATTGAAGCGTTGATTTTATACCTTTCCCAAGTGAAAACAGTCCATATGTACAGGGAGTTTGTATCTAACGAATAACTCCAGTCGAATATCCAAAAACATACACGAAAAGATTAATGCATGCCCTGTATGTCTCAAGGATTCCGAACGTTTTCAGTACAAGCATCGACTAATGAGTAGAAATATTGGTAATCCTTATTGTTCTGAGATTTTGATCCGTCTTGAAGATTTCCTAAACCTTTTAACAGAATGGACCATCAAGTTTGATAGAGTTCTCCAATGATTGATCTTGAAGGAGGAGAATAAGAAAACGCAGAATAAGGAGAAGAAGACACAAAATTTTGACCAGAAAAAGAATTCATTAGAATATTCTATTCATTACCAGATTGTTTCAGATTGTGATCTCAGGTATTCTAAAGTTTATGTGAGTTCGTATGCGTATCAGCTTCATGTTCTATGTATGAGGTGTTCAATTTCCTTTGAAAGAATAGTTGTCCATCAGCAGCTAAAATTCCTCGGAGTCGATTCTCATCAAACTCAGATCATTTTTCAAATTTTATGTTCGATACAACGAATGTAGGTTCATCAAAATCTCGACATTATGAACGATAAAATGATCAACATCCGCAGATTCCACACGACCATGTGAATTACTCAATTGATCACTGATTGAAACAACCATGTTATTCAGAAACATCCACTTTCAGTATCGTTTTTATCTCGATATTTCTTCCATTAAATAGAACTATATTGTTATCCTTCCAATGTCACATCAACTTCATCCTCACCCAGAGAGATAATAAGCCGTGTGCAACAGAATCAATCTGGTATGGAAATCCCATAGCTTATCTACTGAACATTCGATGACAGCATAATATGATAGGAATTTTTAATTGGATTTCAACCTCAATATCAATCAACAGTAGTAACATTTTGTTGCTCTTTTATTCCACTACATTTGTTTCCAATGATTTAGTTGTCATTTCCATGTCAATGCCAGGAAAAAAAACGAAAGTATTATTTGATGATTCCAGTTCGAGTACAGGGTTGCTGGAATTGAAGCCTCATCATTGAGATCTCGTAAACCGTAAGATATACAAGGTCGGTAGGATCATGGCGAAATTGCGCAATTTTGTGCTTAACAAAAGGCCTTTATGAAATTTGAAAAGTTCCTGATATTTTCGAAAATTTCTGGTAAAACTCGAATATCCGCGATCTAATTTCAATGTTTCTGTGGCTCTATTTGAATAGAAAAGGAATCACAACAATCCTATTGCTACTTGTGACATCGTACAAGATGGTTTCATCAGATTTTCAAACCGACGTTTTGTTTTTGAACTGTCATAATCAACTTCGTTATTTAAACATACTGGTCTGTATTTCATGTTATGAATTTTTGAATTTTGAGAGCAATCGATCTCCTGGAACCAGAGGTATATCGCACTCATTCGAGAAGAGTGATTGTTTTTATCCCTATTAAACATCTATTCTTCTTCTGTCTCTAACACATAGGTTCCTATGGAAAATGCCATCGATATGAATTTTTCGCGAGATCGAATTCCTCCGATCTATAATGAAAAATACAGGGTCGTATTCAGAACAACAAAGTTGTTGATTTCAGCTCAAAGACAAGAATTTTATATGAAAATAACAAAGAGAATGTGTGATTTTTTCCACATCTTTTCTAAAATAAAATTGCGCATATTCGATTCTTCCCAAAAATCATTGGAATCATTTGAAATTCTTTGAATATTGAAACGACATCTAGTAAGGCATATTATTGCACAACTCTGCCATAATATTACCGACCCTGTATCTTCTGAGATTCACGATATCGCAATAATGAGGCTCGAGTTACAGCCACCCTGTATACAGTCAATTCCTTCCATATTACCATCATTTCGATAATTATTTTCTTGTAACCATGCTTGCTCAGCTAGTCTTAACCAGCAACTGAAAACGTTTTCGAATATCCTCGCATACAGGGCGTCCCACAACACGCAAACTAAACACGCACGCGAACCTTGAAACCGTCATACGTCCAAGATCCCAATTTGAGAACGCACGTCTGCACGTCGTACGGGAAAAATTCCACGTCTATTGCGCAAGAAGACTTATACACAGCGGGAGGCTTCCAAACGACGAGACCATCGTAGTAAACGGTGGCCTTGGTCATCAAGGTCACTTCATAGTTGCCGTCGGCGCTAGAACCAAAGACACTCTCAGACAAAGAGGGCAGTTTTTCAGTAGAGAAAATGTTCAAGTCGACAATATTTTCGTGAATTGACAATGGTTTTGGTCATCAAGGTCACTTCAAGGTTGCCGTCAGCACTTGAATGAAAAAACACTCTCAATCAAAAAGGAAGGTTATTCAGAGAGAAAAATGTTTGAATCGAATAAATATTCGTCATCACGGTCACTTCGAAGATGCTGTCAGCGATAGGATGAAAGACAAGAACAGTCAAAGAGTGCGGTTATTCACAGAAGGAAATGTCTTCATAAACAAGCTTTGCGTGAGTTAACGGTGGCCTTGGTCATCAAGTTCACCTCATAGTTGCTGTCGACGCTAGTATTAATGACCCTCACAGTGGAGGAGGACAGTTCTCCAAATAGATTACTGGATTGATAGTAGTATGAGAGCAGACAGCAGATTACAACTGTCATCTGATGACAAAATGACATATCTCAACTAGCATCTCCAGTCACAGGCATTATTAAGGTATGTTCATGCTTGTACGAATTCCGCAAAATTTATGCGAATAAAATGGCGACTGCGAATATCGCAATGAAGTTGAAATATTTGAACTTTTTTTGCGAATTCGCATGGAATCATAACCACATAAAATGTATTGTTATTTTGATAACATCAAAATTGGGTAATTAGAGAGCAGACTGTTGAGTGTTGAGGTCGAAGAAAGACGAGACTAGACAATAGACTACAAGTAAGTACAGAATTATAATTAAAAATTCCATCATTTCTTCATTTGATTAAATTTTCTTCGCAGGATGGATTTTCTGGACGAATTAATTTTAAAGTATCATCTGTATCGTCTCTATATAGAACTAATGATGTATCCAGAAGCATAAAAAGGAGCTGTACTGTTCGAAGCATTTTCAAATGCCGAAAAATTAATGGAGATTAGTACAGACTCGTTCGATAAAGGCGACTGAATGACCCTAATAAATATTTTCACTTTCGTGTAACGTGCCTTCAATTTGATGAACTTCTATCAATGGTGGGACCAGAAATAAGGAATTTAATATCACAACAGAACCCTTATCTCCTGCATATTTTGTCGCATGAGTATGAACGTCAAATTCTGTCGGAAATTTCATATTTTCCGATTCGCATAAATTTTGCGGAATTCGTACAAGCATGAACATACCTTTACTCAGGAAACCATTACCTTTGTTCAGTTGAAATAACGTAATTGTCACCTAGGTATTCCATCAATTCATAGTGGATTTCACAGTGATAGTCATTCAAAGAGTAGAAGTGTCGTAGTTTCGACTTTAGATAATAACTCCACAAAGTGGGGAACTCCCTAGGCTTATTACGGAGGTAATATTCAGAAACTATCACTACTTACAACGACTCATGAGGTTTCGCAATTTTGAGTACATTATGTCGGTAACGTTTACCTCCCCAAGGAAGCTTCACTGTAGCAATTACTCTATAATCACGACGGAGGTATCTACGACAATGTCGCTACTTCTCTACTACTACTACTAATCATCTCTCATCTCTCATCTCTCATCAAACATATAAAGGATAGAAAAACCTATACAAAATGACCTCA
The DNA here is from genome assembly GCA_918026855.4 of Phaedon cochleariae. Taxonomy (NCBI): domain Eukaryota; kingdom Metazoa; phylum Arthropoda; class Insecta; order Coleoptera; family Chrysomelidae; genus Phaedon; species Phaedon cochleariae. The sequence goes on along the minus strand of OU896723.1, from coordinate 272,455 downwards.
TTCTTGAAATTATTTTGTCCATCATATTGTCGTCTTAATAGGAGTGACCAAAGTTTGATCAAATTTTGAAATCAGTATGATCATCTATTCAGTATATCTATTCATTAATTGATCATATTTATTATATTATAATTATAATATTAATTTCATTACCTTTCTGTTTGTTATCTTCACAAGGTTCCTGTAATATTTCCCGAGATATTTTCTTCATATGTATGTATTATCTTCATGATAAATAAAATCCTATCTATCTATCTATCTATCTACTTCATTCATCACCTGATAATTCAGTTATCTCTTGGTCATATAAGAAGTAACATATTGGTGATAACCAAAGTTACTTTCTGTTTTAATACCGATTGGAAGCCAAATTGATTCATGTCATCTATTGAAACAGGATTGAATTTTGGTTCATCTGTTGATGAATATCGTTATATAAACAATATTATCAATTGTTCGTTAACAAATCGTATAATGATAGATTTGAACATAATTCACAATGATTTTTGGACAAGAGCCGAATGAAATGAATAAAATGAAGCTGTATTTCGTTTATCGAGAAACTGGCTTTTTTCATGTACAAATATCAATCATTCGGCGTGTTTGAGTTTGCATTTCTCATCGAGTTATTCCCTTCATGTTTATCATTCGTATGTGATTTCCATCGTTGAAATAATGAGGAAAAAGGATCATATTTTTGTGAAGTTGGAAAGAAACAGTAGGAAAATCAACCACAGCTCTACGTAATTTCGACGTAGACGGCATATGCAATATGTAATTGTGGGAGTCCTACCTATGTCGGCAAACCATCATCAATACGTTATATGGTACCCATTTCGGTTGTCAATACGTGATGACTACGTATTTATACCGTAACCGTTAGTTCTGGTTCCCACGAAAAGAGATATCCTGTTATGTTCAGAGAACATCGTGGAAATCAAGGAAAATAAAGTAGGCATCGGTGTTCACTTTGAATTTCTACAGGTTATATGTATGACTCAATAGTCCACATAATAGTCGTAATAACGTAATCGCGGCTATAAATGCTAGTTGGGATATGCCAAAATAATTTGAAAATATTGTATTTCATCGAACGGCACCTGTGCAAGTCACTATCTGGAGCAGAATGATTGAAGAATTGCACTTTCCTGTGCGGTTATTTATGTTACATTTTGTGATTCGATAAGGATATGAGAATTTTGCCACCAGATACCAAATACATGGTTGATCTCGAAATCATCTGTGCCACCCTTCGAGTGAGGTCAAAGAGGATGAAGCCCTCCTTCGTGAATATTCGAACGTACCGCGATTTGAACTGATCTAGGGTAGTGACAGAGCATCAATACCTCCCAAAATATTTTGACCTCTTTGGTGAAGTTGTGTTATCGTTTTGAAAGTTATCTTGAGATTCAATAACAGACACTGAGAAGAGATGTCTGCGCCTCTTTGATGCTATTTCCTGCTCTGAATAACCTCATTTTAGTGATTTTTTGTCTTCCAAACCATAACGAATCAGTCGTCAGACATTCAACACGGGAGATTTTATTCTGGTTCTCTCTGCGCTTGGGGTACTTTCGTTGACTTTATATTCATCGTCGGAGAATATCTACATCAGGAGGGATGATTTTTTCCTTTGCATTTTGTGCTGTGGTAATCTCGCTTGATTTGTAGGAAATTTTCAACATTGGAATCAGAGGAATAACGGATCATCACTCCTTGCTTATTACCCTATATTTCCGAGGAACTGCCATATTTTCACAAGAACAAATCCAATATTCTCATGAATTGATGATGGATATCATATAAGATTTGTATTTCATGTAGATATTTTATCATCAAATCATGGAGCACTTTCCGCTTATCAGCTATCATCAGTGCTATACCTGTTATTATGTAATCTTTTATATGAAATGTTGATGGAGAGTTTTGAATAACTTACTCGTCAGGTATTCACGGGAAGGTCTACAATTATATCGACGACATCAGTATGATACAAACGGTAGTGAGAACAGACATACATTTTGTCAACAATTGTCAAGTTATCTACAACTAATATCAACATTTCAGATGGATCGTTACTGACTTATAGATAGAGCACTGATGATAGCTTATTATCCGAAAGCGCTATGGAATTTGATAGTGAAATATTCATTTCGCACTAGGTAACAGTACCATTTCCAGGATCGTGATGAAGTTTGTATCCCTTTAATGCTGCCGCTATTTCGCGCACCACTATTCGATGTTATTTCGATTCCTTCGATATTGCCGCCGTATCATAATATACCTACTAACTGATTGATACCTTTTTGTCATCTCATATAAAGTTAGCACCCCAGTAGTGAACGACATTGATCAAGTGAAGAAGAAACGAGCATCAAGTTGGTCTTCTATGGAAGGATGAATATATAATGAGGAATAGGAAAAAACTACAGAGAATAGAATAGCTATGCAGGGTTGATGAAATTCGATGACAGATGAATAGAAATGTCTTATTGCTTCAATTGATGTGTGATCGGATGGAATGAAAATTTGCCAGGAACACATTTGGATAGTATTCGAATTTCAATCGTTTGCTGAAAAAAAATCAATTCCATTGTGTTAGTTGATAAGCAAAATCATTATGAGGCACAGACACTGAAATCTGCATTCCAGATTCCAACTCTTATCGACATTTTTTGTGATAAGGCGGACATGTTGGTAGTTGAATTGACCGATTTCTCATGAGCACAGTGTTGGTAGTTTTTGGTCGGTCGATTTCAATGGTTCCTGCTGCTGCTTTTTCGCGGTTTTTGGCGGTTCTCTGCAGTTTTAAGCGGTTTTCGGCCGTTCTTGGCGGTTCTTGGCAGTTCTTGGTGGTTCTTGGCGGTTCTTGGTGGTTCTTGGCGGTTCTTGGTGGTTCTTGGCGGTTCTTGGTGGTTCTTGGCGGTTTTTGGTGGTTCTTGGCGGTTTTTGGTGATTCTAAGCGGTTTACGACAGTTCCTGGTAGTTACAGGTAGCTGAGGTTATAGATAAAGAAATCACCATTTTCATGGAACTACGATGACATTCACGTGGAACAAAGAAGCCACAGTGAAAAATAGGAAAATCAACAGAATTCACTGTTTTCGAAATTGTTCGATGAAAAACACCATTTCATTAACCATGTTCACCCACCAGTGACTCATCTTCTGTTAATTCCTCCATATTTGAAACCCTCTTATCCATAATAATTTCACTTTCGAAGATCTTCAGGATAATTGATCACAATTTCTGCTCTACCCGATCCACGTTTCATTTTGTTCACTGCGAGGGTTCATCAACGAAATTATGAGAATACGATTATATTATGAAATCGATCGATAAGTTCAAATAGGCAGCAATATCAAAGGATTATTCTGGAATCCTCGAAATGTTTTTATTTGCGAGTGCGACCAACCCATTCATAAGTCAATGAGTAGTTGGAATTATTATAAGTTTCATGCTATGTACAAAAATGTATGTACAATTCAGTATTCTATCAACATTCCGGAACATTATCGTGTTTATTGTGTTTTATGTGGCTGCAGGCATCTCAGTACAAGCAACTGGTTCAATAATGCTCCATTAGGTGAGAATTTTGACTACGATTGTCTGGAAATGATCATAAATCTCATTCGAACACTATTTTGCTGTCTGGTAGGTCATCAAACCGATTGACTGTACCTTGATTATGTACAGGGTGGGCAAAATTGGGCGTTTTCGCCGTCTATCTCAATAACTAGAGGAGTTATCGAAAAACCGATATACATGTTCCGGGTTCGATTTTGGAGAAACCTCGAATGGCACAATCAAAATTTCGATATCTTCATTCGTTTTAGAGATACAGGGAGAAATTGAAAATTTGCCGATTTCGATTTTATTTTCTGACTACTTTACGGTGAGAGGTATCAGAAAATTTCAAACGTATATTCATACAGTATTATGCGTGGAATCCATTGGCATCATCAGAAATTTTATACAGGGTGACGTTGAAAAGATACGGCAGCCAATTATGTTTTTTCTAATGGAACACCCCGTATATTTTGGCACAGTTGAATAGTCCCAGGCGGTCTCATTACAAATATATATATAACCCTGCCTTTTCCTTCCACAATTTCAGATATATTCGCAACAATATATTCAGTGTGTCACATTTCTTATGGTTACACCCCCGTATCTTCTGTAAAAATAATTGAGGTAGGATTCAAAAATTCGCAACTGTCAGAAAGATACAAATGATACACTCATGGAGTCATGGACCAAGTGGGATCATCTCCAATGATAACACTGCTCGCCAGCAGCTATGGAATCATCGATATTTCTGGATAATGCTATCAACAGGCAGAATCGAGGTTGAAAATGACACTCTGTATATATTCACCAAAGGTGGAAAATGAATATCATAGGGAATGTTATTTCCAGACAAATGGATATTTGGTGAGAAATAAAATGGGAAATTATTCGATTTGATATCATTGTTATCAAGACATTTGAGATACAGAAATAAGACCAATAATTTACTCAATTAGGAAATCAGTAGGTTGCGTTGAAAAATATAGCCTTATAGAAGATGTCCAAATTCCAGATACCTGCAGAAGATACGGGGGTGTAACCATAAGAAATGTGACACACTGAATATATTTTTGCGAATATATCTGAAATTGTAGAAGGAAAAGGTAAGGTTATATATATATTTGTAATGAGACCGCCTGGGACTATTCAACTGTGCCAAAATATACGGGGTGTTCCATTAGAAAAAACATAATTGGCTGCCGTATCTTTTCAACGTCACCCTGTATAAAATTTCTGATGATGCCAATGGATTCCACGCATCATACTGTATAAATATACGTTTGAAATTTTATGATACCTTTCACCGTAAAGTAGTCAGAAAATAAAATCGAAATCGGCAAATTTTCAATTTCCCCCTGTATCTCTAAAACGAATGGAGATATCTAAATTTTGATTGTACCATTCGAGGTTTCTCCAAAATCGAACCCGGAACATGTATATCGGTTTTTCGATAACTCCTCTAGTTATTGAGATAGACGGTGAAAACGCCCAATTTTGCCCACCCTGTACAAGCTGAGCATTATAATACCAACAACTGGTTTTTCAAGTCTGTGGCTTCTTTGAGAGTAACATTACCTACATTGTGATTGATATGTTTCAAAAAGTGTTGTTGTAAATTATGACCACAATCTATCAATGAGAATTTGGATTCGTAAAAATGTTCACCTGATTCAATATTTTGGGTTTTGATATGGAACAAGAATGCAGTCACTACTCACAGGATTCTCCGAACTATTTATGAACAGATATGTCGAGACAAATAACATTTTCGAAATCCGAAAATCGAATTGTGGAAAGGAAACTGAATGTTCTATAATCGAGAAACAAATAATTTAAATAGATCAACAGAATGACAACAATATCTAAAATACACTATAATCAACGAATGGAGTATTTTCGGAATGTGATATCGTTAGAGTTAATTTGTATGCACGAGCAAAATTAATGCGAAACCCTGTTGGATCGATCGATCCTGAATAACATTTTAACAAAAACATATCATGATATTGATCATTGTACTTTCAATTGAACATATCATCCAGATCAGTTATTCCAATTGGTTTTGGCAGATCATGATAATGCAATCAATGTAATTCCAGAGAGTTGGAACATCAAAATATAATTTTGCATAGCAGAGCGACCATTCAGAAAATTTTTATCGAACTGGTCTTATCCACAGCCTCAATAAATGTTGAGTAAAAGTGGGAATGATTGAGTTGCTGTGTTTATAGTTGGATAGGATGATGTAGTATTTCAAGATCATACAATGTGTGCTTCGTTTTTGATACAAAATCTGCTATCCAAACCAGAGACTTGATGAAAAAAATAGCCACCCATAAAAGCAAAAATAATATTTCATTTTCATTACTGTGATTTAGTCGTTATGAACATAAATGCATGCACTATTTATTTCGTCGTGAGCTCATATAGACCAATCAGTGCAACAAACAACATTTTACGATATTCAATCAGTTTGAAAATCTTTCAAGTATAGTGCTTCAATGATGAGGTCACAAAAATGTTTGCACTTTCTTGTGATGTTGTTGCTAATATGACGTCGAATCTGGGGGATGAATTTCTGATATTCCTTTATTAGTGGGGAACCAAAACGAATAGGAGCCATTGAGACATTTCATGAGTTTTGTTCTCGTTTTGGCATTGTATCGCTCTTCTGATGCATCTATTTCCTGATTTCAAAATATTCCATTCTAGTCAATACGTTGGAGAATGTTTGCACGAACGATGGTAGTCTGTTACTCCCAAGACAACAACTCCAGAACAATTTCGTACCAGGGTTTTGTAAGTATTGATATTTTTGAGGAATGAAGTTTGTATAGTATGGTTTCTAGCAGATGACCGCAGGAAAGAATGTGATCATCAGCAGACTGATAATTTCAGAACGTGATTTCAAGCGCACCCTAGGAAAGGTGATATCAGTTCAAAAGTGCGGTGAGTCATATCGTTAGTGACTTGATGAAGGCGACGTCATCAATGAAACCCAATTGTGAATATACTCTAGGCTCCGAGGACTTAACGCCTTCATCTTCTTCCTTTTTTTCCCGGACTTCTTCGGCAGGTCTGAATGTATTTTTTCATTCCTAGGGTGATGATTTCTATTCTTCCCTATATTTCCGCAGCATACTGCGAAGGATACTCAAAATCGAAGCTTACTCTGTACCAAGGGAACTCGAAGGAAAATATACGCAGACACTTCCGGTCTATTCGTCCTTCGTCCTACCAGACGTGAAGGTGCTGGAGCAGTTGAGGATTGTGTGGGCAGAATTGTCAGGAGGTGATCGTACATCTCTCGAATGAGATGCCAGATTATTGCTGAGGTATGAGTCAAGGATAATTTCAGAATGGCTAATGACTCAGGGGTTTCGTGAGGTGTTCCTTGATAAGTTATTCTAAGCCTCGCGTGATGACAAAGGCTTGTCCATGATGATGATCATCTGCTGGATGGTTCTGTTTTGTTCTGTGCAATTTGGATACAAAAGAGATATTTGATTGGATTATCGCTTCTTAGGATTGCTTTTTCGATTATATGAGATAATTATCTTTCAAAAGAGGCAGAGACTTTCCTAACCTGTAATGTTCAACCCTCATTTGTCACACCACGTTTATTTTCGAACACATCACTGCACATAATGGTGACCCAATGATTCTCTAGTTCATCAAAAATTCTCTGAATCATGATAGTATTGATATACAATATACACGGTGTCCCGTAAAGACCACGTCAAACCTAAGGAGAATGTAGATCAAAGGATAACCCACCTGCATATGACGAATTTTACAGTTTTCGAGATTTTTTTGAAAATATCCATTACAAAAATTTTCTATAAAAATATGCCTCACAGCCCCCGTTCGAAATGTTCGGAGAATGTTCAGCAATATTCACTGAAAAAAATTAATCAAGAAAGTGTGGAATTGTAGAAACCGTTTAGTCGAAACTATTGAGAGATGCAGAAATTCATTATTTTCACAAAAAAATGGAACGGTAACACTTTCATAATGAGAATTTTGTCATAAAATGGGTCATTTTTTGATATACATTCTCCCAAGGTTTGACGTGATGTTTACGGGACACCCTGTATATTATGATATATTATTCAGTGTGTTTGTTCATTATTTGAACATTTTTGTTGACTCTTCCTCACTTTTATTGGCTGTGCTGTGTTATGTTCTGCGAATATGTATTTTCCTATCATATCTTATAGGTTACTTCAATTCGATATTATCAGAACTTTGTACCTTCTATCCTGAAAGTATTTTGGAACTAGTTGATAGTATATTATTCAACGAGCGCATAATGATGGCTATCCACGTAGATGAAAGTGGCAGTACGAGCCAAAGGGGAGTGCTGCAATCATCTGATTGGGTAATAGTCATTCTGTGCGAGTAGAATAATATACTTCATCTAAATCTATTCGAATATCAAAGCAACTCTGAGAGAACAGATATATATCTTTGGAAATATTGAAAAATGTTATGTTGCAAAATTACTAAATCTGATTCGAAATACTCATCAATTTCACCAGGAACTTATTGACAGGATAAACGATCGAATTTCAATAATGTCGATTGTGAAAATATGATAAACAATGTTGTATCTAACTTTTATCAATATAAAAAAAGTCAAGCAATCACATATCAGTCAATCTCACGTATTATAAATGCCATATCACTTTTCAGTTTTGAAATAAATAATTTTAGTACCCTGTCTCTAGACGCTAGTAATCAACAATGAAGTGCCATGGATCTGATTGGTCTGTACTAATCTATTCGGATAGCCCGCACATAAGTGTGAGTCAATCTGCAACTATCAAGTGTCAATTCCTATTTTATGGCTATGGTTACTCATGATGTTCACTGTTGAGAATGAAAAACAGTGAATTCTTATTTTTTTGTTCATGTGTAGAAAAAAAGGGATTGAAACTATGAGAAATATGTAAGGTGTGTCTTTCGAATTTGCGTGAATTTCACAAACAGTATAGTATAGGGCTGTGCAGAAGTAAAACTAGTAGAATGAATACCCACCTAGTTGGATTTCACAAGACGATGGGATGTCAGATTATTACGCTATCCTACTGTCATTACTCTTATTACTCGATTCATCACAACAATGTATGTCATTGAATGTTGAGAATCGAGTTAGCAATGTATATAAATGACTCCATAGTTGTATTGAAGGGGAATATTCTCAGATATATCAATGAACACAAAAAAATGGATATCAAAGATATATGAAGAAATTCATTGAGAACTCGCATTCTCCATGTGATGAGAATATTAATTCTCTTTCGGTTTATTCAACAAGAAACAACTACTTTTCTGGCTATATGACACCCCGAATATTGAATCACATCTTATAAACACACGATGAGAATTTGAGAACAAAATCTTCTCAAGTAGGGAATTTGCATTCTCCTTCACATAAAGATATGCATATAATATCATTCTGGATATTCGACAGAGAACAACTACTTTCCTGGCTGTTTGCTACGTCGAACATCAAATTATATTCATTAAATATCCAAAAAGAAAGCATGAATAATATAAATCCTCTGATATCTCTCAAATCGAATAAGATGATATAAAAAAAATATAACTCACATCACATCATTTTAATCGATTCGAGAGATAATGTCAATTCTCGATATCAGAGGATTTCGATTTTTCATGCTCTCTTTTTGGATATCCAACAGATACAGTCCAATGTTCGACGCAGCAAATAGCCAGGATCTTTGTCGAATATCCAGAATGATATTACATGCAAATCTTTATATGAAGGAGAATGCAAATTCTCATGCATATCTTCATATGAAGGAGAATGCAAATTCTCTACTCCAAAAGATTTTGTTTTCAAATTCTTATTGTGTGTGTTCAATAGATGTAATTCAATATTCGTCGTGGTATACAGCCAGGAGAGTAGTTCTTTTCTGTTGAATGAACCGAAAAATAATTGATATTTTCATCACATGGAGAATGCAATGTATTTCTTAATATACAATATCCATTTTTTTGTATTCATGAATATATCTGACAATATTCCGTTTCAATACCTCCACCCAATCAAGAGTTTGAACCTCTCTTGAGCGATGGAAACTTGTTATTTTTATAGACCTCAATCGCAGATTCGTGATTAGGTTTTCTCAACTGAGAATCTCTATCCACGTCCTGTATGATGGATATCAATTTATCATACATTCAAAAATCCGTAGTTGTAAATGAATAATTTCACTTTTACACCTTCCGATTGGTCTATACGGTTCGCCGACACTAACTTGCACACACTCGTAACAAAACTCAAACTAGACAAAGGGACAAACTAGACAAAGGGACAAACAAGATGGTCGCATGCGCATGCTCTACCCTTACCCCTCACCATGAAACCGTCGTAGGTCCAGCTGCCGAACTTGAGCACGCAAGTCTGCTCGTCGAACGGGAAATACTCGACGTCTATTTCGCACGAGGACTTGTAAATCGCAGGCGGCTTCCACTCGACCAGGCCCTGGTGGTAGATGGTGGCTTTGGTGGCCAAGGTCACCTCGAAATTGCCGTCCGCGCTGCAAGTGTGGGAACACCAACTAACGAGCGGAACGGCACCGAGCGCAACGACCGATCGACCAACGGAAACCACGAGACTCTAATAGTCGGAGAGGTGAGTGGCAAATAGTTATTCAACACGTTGCCCAGATAGCACAAGTATTTCTTATGGACGTCCTAAAGACATACGCTTCGTATATTCGGGACGCCCCAAAGACTTCTATTTAAAGTACCGACGTATTTAGAAAGTCCATAGGACATATGATGTAACAAAACCAGAGGTACATTTGACGTCCGATTATGGTACGTTTCAGGTCTGAACTGGCCCCATTCGGGACGTGAATCATACATATAAAGTTGATTATTTTCAACAGCAATCGAAGCAGAGAATTGGTTTTGGAATTAACCATTATTTGTTTCACTATATAATCGACACTATAGAAGTTTGTTGAAAAATTTTGAGCAAATAAACAGCTTGTGACAATCTTTATGACACCATATTTTGAGTTGCACTCTATATATTTGAAAGTACTGATGGCATTTTGAATTATATATGTGATTTTGATGATAAAAACCATTAACTGAAGGCGAAATTCTTTAATTATTATATTCATTCATCAATATTGAAACATATGGTGAGACCTTAGCTGTGGCACTTGATATCTCCAAGGCATTCGATCGAGTCTAGCACCACGGACTCCTCGTCAAGCTTATGGCTTGCCTCCCCAGCCTAAGCAACTTCATGTCCCGTACACAGCTTCGCGGATGATAAAACCCCCCATACCGCCTTCCCTTCCAGGGCTTCAATACCAGCCAGGCAAATCAGAAACGAAAGAGGGAGAAATGGAATAGGAATCCAATAACTTGGTGGATTTCACTGCAAACAAAACACAAGCATACCTTTCTTCTAGGAAAGCCGATCTCGCTGTGCCAAACATGAGCCTGTCAGGAGAAACCATACCTTTGAAGACATCCATAACGATGCTTGGTATGACTATCAGCAATAACCTCGCTTGGGAAAATCACGTGAGATCGATTATTGCTGAAAGTTCATCTCAAAATCTTGGTTTTCTGTTTCAGGCCAGGAGCTATTTCACTTCCAGTCAGCTGCTTATGATCTATAAGGCACAGATCCGACCTGTCCTGGAAAACTGTTCTCATATTTGTAGTGCAGCAGCCAGTCATACCCTGAAACTGTTAGATTCTGTCCAAAAAAGGGCAATTCGTTTCGTGGGTGATGCCTCGCTCACAAACTCACTCACTTTTCTGGAACACTTCAGAAAAGTTGGCGATCTGGCTCTTTTTTATAGATATTTTCATAGACGATGCTTTTCTGAAATATAAACAACTGTTCCTCCTTTGACAGTCCCCGCGAGATTTACCCGTCGAGTTGAGGCTTCGCACCCGTTCGAGGTCACTTTGGAGTCCTGCAGAACATCTCTTACCAAACGCTCGTTCATCCAACGAACAGCAAGGCTCTGGAACACATTGCCAAGGGAGGTATTTCCCGAGGCATATAACCTCCAGGAAAAAAAAAACCAACTCCTACCATATTCACCTTGTTTTTCACGATGTTCTCTGAACATTACAGAATTTTCCTTTCCGTGTGAACCAGGACATGAAAAAAATCATTACAGGTATATTTAACAACAACGAAAATGAAGTAAGTACATTATTTTTCGACGTACATATTCAAAAGCTAGGAATATGTTGGGATAAGTACACCCAACCTGGAAAAATCACTTTCACTCACGTCTAATGAATGTAATCAAATAACTACCCACCATTAGTATCACTGAGATAATTAACAGTCATGATAATATCTGAGTTGCAACAATTGAAACAAACATAAAGGACAGCATCAGAACACCAATTATTTAAGAATTATACACAACCACACTGCACCACAGAAAATCGTGAAAGGCGAATGGGCCTCGGCAAAATGGCGGTCGATAACGGGATTAGGTAACGGAAAAAATAATGTTTCATTTTACATCATCAAGTAAAGTTAAATATGAGAATGTATTCATCTGAGCTGTGACGAAGAATGAAAGAATCTGCGAGATTGAAAATAATTAGCTCAATATGATTGAATAGATGATATATATTGATTTCGACCTGAAATGTACGTCCCCAGAACGTTCCTGTCGTAAGTCCTTGAAGCGTTTGGCGTTCTACGTCCTCAGAACGTCTAAATGAGAGTCTGGGATGTTCGGCCATGAAAAATATATAAAATAGACGTTCTCGGGACGTCCTGTGCTATCTGGGTTGTCGAGCGTGTTATGTAAATGATCTACGTTACGCGCTGTTCTATCGAGTGCTGACAGCGTATGTTGAAAAAAAGGACTGACTATGTTTATTTCATTTCTGTCATTATCAACTGGTATACCAAATTTTACATTCTGAAAAACAGTTCCACTATCAACCATATCATTTTTATGACTTTGACGTGCTGCTGACACGTCTCGTAACAATATTTCGAAGACTGACGGTTTTGACATCATTTCTTAGTGAATTCACCATTCACAAACTGATTTTCAGATTCAATATAGAATATCCTTGCAACATTCATGGTATTTTGACAATATTCAAGCCGCCTCCACGCTATCTACTGGGGAAACTGGCTGACTGACGGCAGGCTATTGCTATACACCCTAAATACTACATAATATCAAAACTCCAGCCTCTAGAAATCTGTTGTTAATTTTTGCCACTCACCTCTAAGTCTATGAACTTCACGAAGCCTTCCCTAACACAAGCGTATAGAGAGAGAGTACTACACAAAATAATCATTGCGGTGAGGAAAATTCACAGCATGGGTACAGCGACTAAACTCTTCTTTTTACTATAATTCTCAAGTAAGCGCATAGCACAGTTGATTTTGTGTGAACCGGCAAGCTGGGTTCAGTGCCTGCGACCGTCAGCTATTTCTGATTCTAAGTCGAAGCCCTGAGGGGGCAGAAGGATGATCTAGCCTTCATACCCATCTAGTGGCTTAAGTGCAAGGTGTATAGGTAGATTCATCAATCATACCATGCGACTAAGTCGTGCATATAGACCCCTACGTCTATATGCTCACAGAAAAGACATCCATGTCAGATTCTGTGAACTATCGCAACACCTGTAATTCTCAAAGTGGTTCAATGTTCCACTGACAGTTGGTGATAAACCTAGAATCTGAAGACTAAGAGATTCTAGGGAAATAACGTGAATCGATTGTCAGCTGATGCAAGACAGACTGTTTCGACTTGCCATGAGTCTCATCAGTTGCACTGGCCAGCTGACAATCGTTTCACGAAGGGTACCTCCATATATCAAACAAGTCGAAGCCCTGAGGGGGGCAAAAGGATGATCTAGCTCTCATAGTCATCTAGTGGCTTGAGTGCAAGGTGTATAGGTAGATTCATCAATCATACCTTGCGACTAAGTCGTGCATATAGACCCCTATGCACGATGGCTATGAAGGCTAGATCATCCTCCTAGATCATCCTTCTGCCCCCTCAGGGCTTCGACTTGTTTGATATATGGAGGTACCGTTCGTGAATCGATTGTCAGCTGGCCAGTGCAACTGATGAGACTTATGGCAAGTCGAAACAGTCTGTCTTGCATCAGCTGACAATCGATTCACGTTATTTCCCTAGAATCTCTTAGTCTTGAGATTCTAGGTTTATCATTTTCAATTCTATTCCTCAAGTGATTTTCAAAAAGATATACTTCTCTGGATGAAGGTTCATTTTGGCTGATTGAGGTTAGATTGTTCGGACAGACTAATTTATCTACTTATGGAGTAAAAACTTTCTGTTTCTTTCCTGAAAAAGGTACTGTGGAGACAATCAGTATTGGTGCCTACTGTGATTCGCTATTTCACTGATGTATTTTTTCCGTAGACTTGATAACACGCCATTTCGAGGTATTGGTTGCAACGTTTGTCCCGCGTATTGTTGGGTCCCACACCGCAATGATCATCTGTTGCACCCTGTCTTCAAATGCTTATTGTCAGATCTCTAACAGTGGATCACGTGATACATTATAGACGCATGTGAAATCGCTCGCAGATAAACTAAGGGTCTCGAGAAGAAAGACATACACCAAGGTAGTGAAGAATGGCATTATGATCCAGGGACCAAGATTATATTCCGAGGGCCAACCAAGGGTTGAAAGGTCCCAGGGTAATGACATTATTCACTATCAAGGTGTATGTATGTTGATGTGTTTTCACCTCTAGCAATAAATTTTCATCTATATAGTACTGTAAATCTGAAGTATTGACATATGGTCACTATAAAAACACTTTTATCAATTCCTATTGAAGTCTAATAGTCACGGCCATGACAGCATATTATGACAAGTCAATAGTGGAAATTTGATATCTACTATATAGATTCGAGTTCTATACCTACGAATCTTGCATCAGAACAGTGAATGAGGGTTTCAACAGAGGTGCATGGCTATATCTTTATATGAACTATGTAATAGATCATAAAATAATTGGAGTTACCTAGGTAGAAAAGACACACTCGACTTCTTGAATAGTATTAAGTACATCATGATAGGTTCTACAGGGTATCCCTGGATGGTCTTCACACAAGCCTACCACATTTTATTAACTAGACCAGAACAATTCGATGCAAGCAAACTCACTTCAGTACAAAGTTATTCAGCTCTGACGCCAGACGGCTCTGAAGTTACAATTTTCGAATTGTCGGAAAGTTGAGATGAATTGAAATGTGATATCAGCTAGTTTTTGTTGTTTTTCCCCCGGTTTTTCCTTGTACTGAGTGAGCCAGTGAGGTTAGTTTGCTGGTATCTATTTTTTTTTCGTCGTATTGATCTTCCTGTCCGTTTAAATTACCAACATCTTGAAAAAAAATTTTGAAATAACTGTTATAATCGTTTCAGTGTTGACTGAATTAGTGAAATTTGAATTTTGTCTTAAACATGAGAGAAATCGAATTCAATCAGAACCTTTTTCGTAGCAAGCAATCTGAATTTCATACTATGAATCCATTTCTTTTCATTGGCGTTGTAGTTTACGATGTGTTTTCACTTAAAAAAAATAAACCATTTTACGCCTATTCATCATAATCATGACATGAGTTTTATCCTCCATTATATTTTATTTCCCAATAAAGCTTCGCCATCGTACTGAATTTGAGTGAAATCACATCAGCCGTTTCAGAGTTATGAAGCGAAAACTATTTAAAAATTTCAACTTCAGAGCCGTCCTAATAGAGCCCAAGCTGAGCAACTTTGTACTGGGGTAAGTTTGCTTGTATCGGATTGTTTGGGTCAGAGGAATATGTAGTGATTTTTTGTAGACCTTCGAGAGACACCCTGTATAGTTGAAGGTGGTGAAACATGATTCATATCAGTACATCACAAATGATCACAGTAGACTTACGCCGCAATTCCCTTTCGAAAAATAATCATTCAAAAGGTACATGAATCTTAACATATCACGTGATGGGAATTCTTCGAAAGATTAGACTCTTCTCATCATCATCATCATCATCATCATCGAAATTTCTATATGCTCAATGAGTGTGACAGAGAAAAATTGTTTGATATTGCGCCGTCACACCCATTGAACCAGATGGAAGCTTCGAATGCAAATATTTTCGTAATCGTTGAAAATAACCCTATCAAACCTGGTATCGTCGAATTCGCTAAGATTATGACAAGCCGATTATTAGATAAAATACAGGGTGTTCTATTCGAGAATCTAAAATTAGCGTGATTTCTGGTCAAATCAGAAGTAGATATGTCAAGAAATGGTAATTGAATTATAATTTTGAGTTTCGTTCCACTATAATCAATTACAAAGAAGTTATAGGATGACATGATGAACTCCTCGATAAATCATTCTAGTTTCAACGAAAAAGTGGAATATTGCTAGTAAGAGGTACTGTTCTCGAACGAATATTTTAGGACATTGAATATTGAAAAACATCTATACAGGGTGTCCCTATAAGAGGTATGTATAAAATTCCAGCACATATTACCTCAGTGCGAACTCGCTCTGTTTCCGAGATACAGGGTGTTCAAGTTAAAAAATGAAAATAGACCAGTACACTCCAAGAGATTATTTAGAGAAAACTTTTTTTGCAACGCTCATAATATACTGACCAAATCACATTAGGTAACAGCAACATCTGTTATTCAGAATTATCGAAATATTCCGCTGCAGCATCGAACACTAAAAACCGAGATACCTCGAAATCGGCTTACTTCAGCAGATTCCTACACATGTGTTTTTATTGTTTAGAAGTGTTCAGACATTTATTTTTTCGACAAAAAGAGTAAACTACACTGAGATGGACGTTATGGCTATTCTAAATCATGAAAAGTGGTCACAGTTTGAAGGTATTCATATTCGAGTTTCACATTCCAAAAATCTTCTTGACACCAATTCATGAAGGAAACCGTTTGGGAATGGTCATAAATTCTGAATAATCATAATTTTATTTTTCAAATTCACCACCCTGTTTATCGGTAACGGAACAAATTTTCACTGAGGTGCCTCCAGAAAAATGTACTGAGGTTTCCACAGACCATTCAGAGACTCCCTGTATTCAGGGTGAGTCCTTACTATTGGGGCATAGGCTGATGGCGAATTTTTCGGACCAAAATACATTCACCGGCAAAAAAAAACCGGCCACCAAAAAATTTTGACAAATTGTTCACCCTGTAACTTTTTCAATTCTTGTCCGATTCCGGTTAAATTTCAACCAAATCGTATATACATGTTGTGGAATGTTGGCCTGGATATGGTACTAAGAAAAGTTGATGGCTTTGATCATTAGACAGGAAAATACAAAATTATCTCTTTCACCCTTAACTTCTTAACGCCCTGTGGCAGAGGTGAGTGGTTGAACTGAGCTTCATCATGTCTTGAATTGAAGTGTTATCCCTTCTTAACACAATGGTTCTCGATTCCTGTCGATAACCACTTTTTAAGAAAAGATACGAGTGTTTTGGGAAAGTATGGATTTTTTTATTTTTATTACCAATAATTCAGAACCAGTCTTCAACCTTCTGCATTATCATGTTTTGAATTGAAGTGTGATCCTTTTTCTACCCTTCTCAACACAATGGTTCGAGATTCAGGTGAATATCTTATACAAGTCTTATACAAGTCTTTTAAAAAAGTATGGTTTCTTCAAATTCTCATCAACAATAATTTAGAACTTATAGAGCATCTTGGGGATGAACTTCAGAGGCTCATTCGCCTCAGTTTGGCCATGTCAGAGACTATTCAAGAGCTTCGATTCGCCCTTCGAGGAGATTTTTAGGCAATTCTTCAAGACTTCTTTAGAAATTTCATCAACTCGATTCCACGGCGGTTGAATGCCTCGTTGAATGACTCGTTATCAACTATATACAGTTCTGCTTTTTGTTTATTCTTGTAATTGAGATTTTGTGCTGAGAAAATGAGATATGAATATGTGATATTAATTCTCCAAGTTGTTATCAATTTTATTATGAGTGTTAATGAATTATTCCAAATTTTTTGGGATTTTCTCTCCTCGTTTCTATAAAATAAAAATATGAATATTATTTCAATATACGTGTAGTAAGGACAAATCAGATGATTTGCCCCAAAATGTCACTGCGTTTAAAGAATTTTCCTATCAGAGAGCCTAAAAGAAAAATTCACTAGCTTGTCAGTGACAATTTGTATTGAAAAAATTTTTGGAGAAGGGAAATAAAGGTATATAGAAAAAATATCAAATTTTCACTTATCTTTGGACGTTTCGGGACCGGTTCTGCTCCCGTTTTCAACATAAGAAGAGATTATTTCGATAGCGAAGTCGTATAATGTCTAATCATCTGATTTGTCCTTACTACACGTATATTGAAATAATATTCATATTTTTATTTTATAGAAACGAGGAGAGAAAATCCCAAAAAATTTGGAATAATGAATATACCACCTCCTCGATTAACCTACAGACAGTATTTAGTGTTAATGAAATTTGAAAAATGCCATACTTTCCTAAAACACTTGTATCTTCTCTCAAAAATAAGATATTGACATGATTCAAGAACTATTGTGTTGAGAAAGGATCACACTTCGATTAGGAGCATGATGACACCAAGTTTAACCACTCAATTTATTCACAGGGCGTTAAGAAATAAAGGGTGAAATAGTGACTTTGATTTTTCCTGTATAAAGATCAAGTCATCAGCTTTCCACTCAAACTGATATTCAGGCTAACATTCCGGAACATGAATCTACGATTTGATTGAAATTTCACAAGAATCGGGCAAGGATTACAAAAGTTACATGATGAACAATTCTGGCAATTTTTTTGGTGGCTGGTTTTTATTGCCGGTGAGTGCATAAATATAGGATCAAATATGCCTTGCTGAAATATTGCTGTGAAAAAAGATACATGGCATTGAAGCTGATTTATTTTTCATGTTTTGCTATCAACTTTACTGGATACCTACCTATTAATCAATTGTTATCAAGAACGAAACGAGGGATGATTTCATACAGGAAATATTATTTTATCAATTCCTTTTACAGACATGAAAGATTCCTGATGATTCTCATGTTAACTTTCAAGTGATTTAGATAAGACTAAAAAATATAACAAGATGAGAATTATTCATACATAATATTGGTAATCTTTTGCAAACACGATTTTGTCTTCTATTTCCGAGAAAAACCCAATTGAAGATTTCATAGTCTCGGAAATGGATTTCAAATATCATTTTACTCATAAAGATTGGGCTTTGAGCTGTCAGATTATCGTTGCTGATGAATTATATTTCTTGTCAGTGAATGAGTTTTGGTGCGACTTCATAGTGAATAATATCTTTTTCTATATCAATAATTCTTTGACGTATAGATATTTGGTTCTATTGCCATTTTTTGACCCCAATTCGTCCTCAGCCTATGTCTCAATAGTTATAACTCACTCTGTGTGATGAAATATATTTCCACACGGGATCTGGAAGTGTATCAATGGAATTTGAAATCAAATATGAGAATTGATATATTAGCCTTCACTGGTAAAAACAAATACACCAATGACTCGCTACACCCTGTAGATGCATTTTCCAACACATTAATTACTATATGAAGTCGGTGAAGCATCGAATCTAAAAAAAGAAGAAATAGAATTGGAAATCCTAGAATGGAGTTGGTGTACCAATGGAACTACAGTGAATATCATGAAAAGTTCAGTGAAGAATAATCAATATGATTCATTAAATTCAAATAAAATCAATGGAAATGCATGCATAATCCAACGAAATATCGTGAAAGTATTTCCAGCTCATTCTAAATATTCCGACACTCATCGATTCACAGATAAGCATATTTTCCCATGAATGAGATTCCTAAAGTAAGAGCAAACTTTTCGAAATATAGATGCAAATTCCAAATATTTGTTAGGAAAGACAGACAATTTCGTAATGGTTGATTTTATTTTCATCTCTTCGGAATGACATAATGATCAAGAAATTATGTACAGGGTGAATGTTTATATTTCAGTCAATAGCTATTTCAGTTTATATTGGTCTTACTCTGGAACGTTGACATAATCAAACGAAGTATTTTTCATCGTTGTAATGAAGCATTTTTGACCAGCTTCATTACTAGACTAGTTCTGATCAGAATCTGATTACCTGAGCCTGTTCGAAAGCTCGACACCTGAAAACCTGAGAGAGCTGAGTAATGCATTGATTCCTGCCTTCCCAAAGCTTTTCCTGATAGTTAACTCTGATAAACATCATTACAACCCTAGAGACTGCAATATTTTTCAACCCTTCGCTTCTGATATGGAGTTCGATTGAATTATTCATCAGTTGAAAAAATGGATGTTTACCTGGTCATAACTTTCTTGTTATTGGATATTTTCTAGTCAAATTCATTCAGTAGCATTTAGCAAGGGTATAGTAGATTCTGTTCCTGTGCCCATATAGGGTTGACTATCAATCTTTCCGCATTTTCGTGAGTTTAAGAACATGTGCTTTTGGATGATAGTTTCTGCAGCCATAGTTGAGGATTCCGACCAATAAGAACCTAGGATGGAGCTGTCCTTGTATCGAGGTCAAGGGAGGAATATAAATACTGAAGAAAGCTAAGGGATCACTATCTCCTCTGGTCTCTTCTCTACAAGTCTACACTACCTGATCTACGTTATACACTCTTTGCTCTTCAAGTCCCTGGTTCTCTTTTTGATCTCTTAGTGCTTTCATAGTCCATTAGAAGCTAGTCTAAAGTATCAATGTATAGTGTTTTCCTATTGCACATGTGAGTTTGTATCATAGTTTTCACCATCATTATTCATCCTGTTCATAGATCCAATTCATTTCTGTTGGTTTTCATACTGATACTCACCCGACCTGTGTAAAGAATCCAGAACTTGGTATTTGCGAATAAACGGTTTTTGTGTTTGCATATCTCATATTTCTTTCTCTGTTGTCATTGTTTTCAGTTCCGAATAGTTCCAATACTCTATTGATCATTTCAGAATTACGTCATTTGACAGGTTGCTGAGGGGGCAAGCATTGTATCTTGTCAAGATTTGTCACATCAAACCAGAATTAGTGGGATCGTTTTCCTTGGAATCCGAGTTGGAACCAGAACGAATTCCATAATTTTGTTTGGTGAAACTGTTATTATATTGTGGATGTGGCAGGGACGGCCAGGGCAATGCTCATCGAAGGTAACCTAACAGATATAGTTTGTGTGCCCCTCAAGAAACCATGTCAAAATCACGTGTTCCAGAATGATCAATTCAATGATTTTCAATATTTTCATTTGTCAAAATGGCAGATTATTATTATTGACTGACGACTGACACCAGGTAGACTTGATGCAATAGTTGAGTACATAATTTTCCAGACCTAACCTAAAAATACCACAGTCCCGAAAGATATCCACTTTGATTCCTGTGACTCTCCAGAATAGACAGGGTTCGTGATCAAAGCCTACACTCTCTTGGCTCCTTATTGATTTCAGGTCGATTCAATACCATTGACCCCTGGTTTATTCTCTAGGTACTGAGGTAGGTATACCTCCTGTACCTTTCTCCACTGTTGCTACTTTGGGCCTCTGTACAAAAATTTTTTGTGCAGAGCAGGTTGAGTAAACTACCTCGAAAACAATCTGGCGCTCGAGGAATCCTCTCACCCCCCCGTCAAATACCAGAGTAGTCTCCGTCCTGAACAGAGTGTTGAGGTAAGGACCACAGAAATAAAGGCCGTTACATCGTCACCTCGACTGCTATCTTCTGCTCACTACCGCTCCGCGCGCAAACATACCTGAACACCTGTCGACCTCCAGAAATGTTCTCAGTTGCCTATCTATCTGGCGCGTTCCAATACAAATCCAACAATGAATAGAATTCATTCTTCGAAAACGGAAATGTGGGATTTTGCAATGCTACACCATCCCTCTGCTGATATAAAGATATTTGGGACACTCAATTATTTTTACCTGAGCTGAATAAATAGTTATTTTTGTATCTAGAGCGCGAAATGCTACTTTGGTGATCGAGATCTGATTTTTTTAACGAGGCGTAGCCGAGTTAAAAAAATAGTCGAGATGACCAAAGTATTTCGCGCTCGAGTTGCAAACAAAATTTTTTCTACAAACGTCAAAAAATATAGTTCTAAAGTAAAAATATGCTTAGCTAGATATAAAAAATAGTGTTGAACTGGCTTTAAAGGCCTCTCCCTCTCCTCCCTAGGTACGCACGATGTTCCACGAACATAATACGAATTTCCTTTCGTGCGCTCAAGAGATAAAACAAAGTTATTGTTAAACATTCAGAAATAAATGATTTCATGGATGTTTGCTCGATTGAGGACTATATAGTTGGAATATAAATATCTCATTAATTTCACATTACAATGCGCGAAGTAGGTACTTCGCGCACTGTTTTACTTCGCGCATTGTTATGTGCAAGGTATCATGGTAACGTAGGAAACTGAAAAAAAGTGTCACTTCGCAGTTTGTTATCAATGCGCGAACCTTGTCATTTTTTGACGTTTGTAGAAAAAGAATATTAATAACTAACTGTACTCTTAACCTGTCGGATTCATTAGCTGAGTTTTGATATAGTATCTTCATGTACCATTCGTCCTGAGGAAGATATCATCGGGAAAGGTCAAAGCCTGTACATATACTCCAATCCGAACAAGAAGTCACAATCAGAATATTGTCTCTCCAAAATCGCTAATTCGCTTTATACAGATAACGGAGCTATCTTTTTTACTAAACACTGAATTCCTTAACCTACCTAGATGAGTTCAAAATTTCTACTCCCCGACTAAAGACACGTCAATTATCTCCAGCGAATACACTTCACGTGAAACCTCCTTCCTAACAATAGACAGGATAAACTTTGGAGTTAACTTTGCCATGATCTGATTGGCAGCCTCCGATGATACTTTGTTACGTCTCCAAACCCGTTCGCCTACCTCGAAAGTTACATCACGTTTTCGAAGACTGTAATATGTAGCTGAGTTCCTTCCATGAGCTTCGTGGAGCTTCCCACGAACATTTTCAAAAATCTCTTCAAGGCCGACCAAACCTTCAACATATGTACGTCGATCGCCAGATAACAATTCCAAATCGATTGTTGATTCAAACTGGCCATAATAAGCTCCCGACAACGGCACATGTCTCCCAAAAACTGAGAAAGAGGGTGAGAAATTATTGTGAACTTCGTGCTTTGCTGAATTAACCGCATACTGAATTTTGGGCAGTTCCTCATCCCAATCCTCGTGTTTTCCATCGTAGCACCAAATTGCTGTTCCTACTGTCTTATCGATTCTTTCCACGAAATTGCATTGGGCCGCATACCTAGGAGTGAACCAAATCTTCTGAATTTGATAAGACTGCTAGTTTTCTGAAAATTTCAAAGAACTGAGTACCGTTGTCGCATACAATATAATTATTATGGTACCCCATAGGATGAAAAAACCTTGTTTTCCATCAATTTCACAATAGACAATCAATCATGATATAATAAGAATATCATCTGAAATAAAAAAGTTTTCATTTATGTCTCCAATATGTGACATATGTGACACAATCTATCTTTTTTATCTATCCCTTGTCTCCATGTTACAGAACTATTGAAACTCTAGATTTATTATCATTACTAGATACATAATGATTATTATATTGATATATATCATCATAACATGCTCTTTTTTTCAAATGAACAAACCGAATTAGAAACCGAAACGTTGAGGAGCCTTTATAATTCTACCATATTCAGATCTTGTTACCCTGTTTTCAGACTCTATTATATTTCTTCCATTCGAGGTCGAAGTCGATGGTTTACTTCTATCATAATCAATATCTGAATATGCGGAGTCAATAATTGGTTCATTTTGATCTGATATATTTGAGGAATCTGATTGGGTATCTCAAGACATTATTTTTCTAATGCTGTAAATGTATTCTATTTTCTATTCAATAATTTATGATCTGGGCCCTGTATCATTCAAAGATTTTTCAACAATTGCAGTACTACATGTACTAGTTGGAGTTAACTTGAACATTACTCTTTCTCCAATCGATGAATCAGGTAACTCTTTAACTGTCTTATCGTGATGAAATTTCATCGTTTCTCGATGTTTTTTCACATTTTCGATATGTTCTTCAAAATTTACTACTTTTAGTCTCAAGTTTGATGCAATCACAGCAAGTTCTGATCTGATTTGTCTAGACATGAGTTATTGAGAGGGAGAAAACAAATCACCTTCAGGAGTGTTTCTCAATTGCAATAAGGCAATATATGGATCCGAGTTCAAGTCAAGGCATTTTTTCAACAGAATTATCTTTACTTTGACGAAATTCTCAGCCAGACCGTTAGATTTGGGATAATGAGGACTAGATGTGATATGTTTGATATCTCATTCATATTCAAAGTTTTTGAAGTAAGCAGAACTAATAAATGGTGGTCCATTGTCTGATACCATTTCTATTGGTATTCTATGTCGAGCAATAATTGATTTTAAATTCGTAACAACCACCTGTGCTGTTGTGGATGGAAGCACAGCTATCTCAATGTATTTTGAGGAATAATCTACGATCAGAAAGAATTTTTCATCATAAAAATCGAAATAATCGTTTCTCTCGATTCCGAAATGTCCTTCATTTATCAAAGATAATATTTTTTCTCTAAGAGATACAGGAACGAATATGCTAGTACCTTCAAAAATAATCCCATTCGAAACATGAATTTCATCTTTTACGTTGAAATAGAATTTAGCAGACGGGTGAACCTGGCTTTCGCTATTCGGCCAACCGTTTGAACAATATATTTGAAGTATTTGTTATCTTTCGTCCTTTGAATTTTCCTGGCTCAACTTCTGTTTCATATCTGGTGAAACAGCAAGACTATCGAATGAAAGATCAACATGAAGTTTGATTTCATCATCTAAATCTGACTATGAACGCACGATGTTCTTTGAACATTATAGGGATTCCCTTTCGTGCGCTCCAAGCGATAAAATGAAGATAATGTATCATATACGTAACTTTCCATGCTTCTTTTCGTGAATCTTGATTATTGTCCAAGATTTCGATCAGAAGCGTGAAGAATAGGTGGGGCTAGAGTTACTTCTCCCCCATCTTCTCAAATGATGTAATTTTTGACAGTTTGGCCAGAAAATTTCTGAATATCGCTGTCTCCACTTGAAACTCAAACCGTTTAGTTTTCTTTCACCTACCATACATTCGATTCATTTTCTTGCCTCCTCATATTTTATATCAAATATCAAGACTAGATATTGTGAGTAGACTTATTTCTCGTCAAACCGTATTCATTTCGAAAATTCTGTACCCTTTATTGAGGAAAGGCACTATTTTCATCACGCAGCCGAATTCCAACATCGATTCATCTCAAGAATAGTGAAAGCTATCTCAATCAAAGTCAACCATTGTTGAGCAAAAATGTTGTGATTTCCACATTTCCTGGTAAAACTGCATAAACTACATAAACAAAAAAGTTTTCTCAAGCCCCTGGTCGGAGTTTCGAGCAATGCCTAACACCTCCAAGGTGGAAGGGTTATAAAAATATTCACAAAAAACCCTCATCTCGTGCTCGCCTTAAGATGCCTATAGCTTCCCAAGTAGCCATTCATGGACCAATGTTCACATATTTCCGTTCCTAGAATACATGATTGAAAATCTTTCCAAGTAATTCATATTGCAGAGATGTTCGCAGCAAACTCAACTTCAGATTCTCAAATCGTCTTCCGTCAACGCATTATCAGACGAATTCTGCTTGGTCTCAGAACGAATAAGGCTAACGGTCCTGATATAATTACAATTACTGTCTCGTACAGGTCGGGTATTTTTCCATCATGCTGGAAGACAGCAAGAGTCCAACCAATCACCAAAAAAAGCGAACAAGAACCTGCTCAACAACTACAGGGCCATTGCCCTTTTATCAGTAATCTCCAAAGTGATGGAGAAAGACATCGATATTGAGCTTACCAAATATCTGGAGACCTCAGGAATCATTAATACGGCTTTCGCCACCAAAGATCTACTGGAGATCTACTTGCCTATGTCACCCATTTATGACAAGCTTCATCAGAAAAACACAGGGAATCTCTAGCTGTAGCGTTGGACATATCAAAAGCATTCGACCGTGTTTGGCACGAAGGACTCCTCCACAAACTACCATCATACGGCTCAGCACCTCAGCTATGCCATCTCTTAACGAGTTTTTATTCAGGCAGATCGCTTCACGTGGTGGTGGACGGTGTATCGTCTGATACCATTGGCATCAATTCCGGCGTTCCACAAGGATCAATTTTGGCACCAACATTATTCCTTCTTCATATCAATGATCTGTTGGGAGTAACAACTTGCCCAATCCACAGCTTTGCAGATGATAGTACTCTCCATACTGCGTTCTCATCCAGAATTCCCATTTCTTCCCAGGAAACTAAGAACTCACGGCGCAGGCAGGTCGATGCTGTCAATTAGGACCTTGCTGAAATCACAGCCTGGGGAACCAAACAACCTAGTTGAATTCAACGCCACCAAACCTCAAGCCTATCTTACACCTCAACAGCTTCTCATGATCTACAAAGCGCAAATACGGCCTGTTCTAGAATACTGTTCCCACATATGGGGTTCAGCACCAAAACATACGCTGATGCTCTCAGATTCTATCCAGAGAAGAGCCATTCACCTGATGGGTGACATCTTGACATCATTGGAACACATCATTGGAACACCGAAGAAAGGTATACTGTAAATACAATTTTTTGACGATTGTTCTTCATTTTTCGACTTTGTTTGAGTCAGAATTGATCTCATTGTATTTTCAGTTTTTAACACAGTTTTCACTTGAAATTCATCACCAACACGTTTTATTTTTTCTGATATGCCGGGAATGTATGGTATTATATTTGTCCGAGTATTTGTCGTTATATTATTCATCAGGTGAAACCAAGAGACCTCTTTCAGTAAGGACGAAGGAACATAATTACAATATAAAGAAAAGAAACATCGATAAATCGAAACTAGCTGCACATATCCTTACTGAAGACGGGCAACATATGGCAGAGTGGAATAATATTGAAATCATTGGAAAAGAAGACAACAACCAGAAGAGGAAAATCAAGGAATCTGCTTGCATTCTTCTGGACGGAGACAATAGCATTACTTCTCGTTCAGTTGATATAGACCGCCGGCTTACGCAATGAACCAACATAATGCGTCAAACTGAAAGTTCACAATAGCTATTTCTAATAATTAATAGATAGAGAATATATATCTCTTGTTAGTTGTTCCTATTTACTTGAATAATTGATTGAACGATTCAATCAATTTCCTACGCTTGTAGAAAAAATATTGTTCCTAACTCATGCGGAAAGTTTCTTTCCCGCACTCGACTGCTTGCCCGAACTCCGCTTCGCGTCGTTCGTGTCAACGGCAGTCACGTGCGGGAAAGAATCACTTTCCGCACTTGTTAGGAAAATTACTATTAACGCAGTGACATTTTGGGGTAAATCATCTGATTTGTCCTCAGTACACGTATATTGAAATAATAATTATATTTTTATTTTATTGAAACGAGGAGAGAAAATCCCAAAAAATTTGGAATATTGAATGTACCAAATATCCTCGATTAACCTACAGACAGTATTCAATATCTTGTTATTTTGAATCGAACAAAATGATTGTTTGGACCAATTCAATATCTATTCATAATTCATGAATGTGCTTGATTGAATGAGATCCAGAGTTCATGCAAGACATCAATACTCGATTCAAACTTATAATTCGCTCTGAAACAAGATATAGATTTACCCATTTCAAGATTATATTTTGTCGTGCATATATGACACCTATATTTGCTCAATTCAATTCAAGTTTGTTTGATTCAACAATCCTTTTTTTTTCGTGTGAGATGGCGAGTTACTAGAAAATCTCGAGACTTTGTTTTGGGATGATTGTGAAATCTTGACGACAGAAGATAGAACAGACAGGAGACATAAACTGAAACAATCAACTCATGAGGTATGTTTGAATTATTTCATCAGCCAACTTTTTTCATGTGGAGGTTATTACCGAATCTGGTTTATTTATTTCAGACTTCACAAATACGGTTCACATTTCGACGTCCTCGTTCAAATTCAAAATCATTGAGGGAGTTCAATCATCATCGATCATAGAATATCACTCATTGTGGAAAGATTTCCTATTCTCACACACAGTTGAATCCCGGAAAGAATTTCAATTGAGGTTTTTGTTCATCACAGTTAGCGTTATACCGTGTCAAGTATTCTTCACACTCATTGAAGGCATCATGTTTGCATGGAGGTTTTTATTTACGAAGCCCTTCGACCCTAGAAAGTTTCATTTCAATTTTAATAGGTGAGCTTTCAAAAACTCTGTCCTCATTAATACAAAACGACAGGCGTCCTGTTGAATTGCATAAAAATAGAGGCTTTCGCAGTCACTCAGAATTCGCGATTGAGCTATCTTTTATTTCTTTTATATATAAGTGCATAAGGGGAGCTGTGAAAGCTAGATGTTTTCTCTTGTTGTGAAAATCATAAAGTTTCACAATGTTACAGAAGTATTTGAAGTGATTCACAACATACCGGGTGGCTACGAAAGTATTGCCTACGGAATATCTCAGTTATTGTATGAAGTAGGTTTGGGAAATTTAGAGCGTCGATATAATGACATAAGAGCTAGAATTTGAGCATATTGACATGTCGAAGTTAACTTCCGGTCTGACCGGAAGTAACATCAACTTTTTTATTTGGATGGAAACCCTATTTTTTTTTTCTTTTCGCTTTATTCAGCATTCAATTCCCTTTCTAATGACATATCACAAGTTGGTATCTAACCAGAAACTAGATCAGAAAAAAATTATTATTGAAGTTCACCGAAAATAATAATTGGATTTTCTGATCTTTGACTCTGACTTTGACTTTCTATTTTATCATTAGAAAGGAATGGTTGTGCTGAATAGTACAGGCAAAAAAAAGCTGTATGTTCCTATTTAAGTTATGGACCTACAGAGTATTGTTTTTTTACCAATTTTTCCAATATTTTTTTGGCGGCTTTTCATAACGCCGACGAATGAAAATGAGATATCACAGTAGTAGCAACTGTTATCAAGTGACGTATGGTTTCCATAGCCAACTTTTCAATTTTTGGCTTTCATTTTGCTTCCACGACCTACTCGGTGAATTTCAATAATACTTTTTTTCTGGTCTAGTTTCTGGTTAGATACCAACTTGTATGCTGAATAAAGCGAGAAGAAAAAACAAATAGGGTTTCCATTTAGAATATAAAAGTTGATGTTACTTCCGGTCAGACCGGAAGTTAACTTCGACATGTCAATATGCTCAAATTCTAGCTCTTATGTCATTATATCGCCGCTCCAAATCTCACAAACCTACTCCATACAATAACTGAGATATTCCGTAGGCAATACTTCCGTAGCCACCCGGTATATATACGGATATGTAAATTACCTCATAGCACCAGAGCAACATGACTAGCAACATTAGCTAAGCTGGCTTTTGAAGTCAACCACAAAACATTTTTGATTGAAATCCGGCGAAATCATTATATCCATCCGACAGATCACAATATGATCAATTCAATAAACATCAATCAGGCATTTTTTCAGCTCTATTCTTGGCCAAAACCTCTTTTTTCTGTTTGTGAATAACAATGGTTATTATATGCAGATGACTCGAAGTTGAATAAAATAATAAATGATGAAAATGACAAACATTCCTTTCAACAGGACCCTGATAGGTTCTTTATAAATATATATCAATTTTTGTATGTTCATAATTTATCGGAGAATATTCCTTTTCAACTATATCTGAGAATATTCCTTTTCAATACTTCCACCCAATCAAGGGGTCCAAACTTGAACAATGGAAACTTGTTAAAGGGCTTTCACACAGGGTTGATAGTGACGTCAATATGTCAACACATACAGTGTTGCCAGTTGAAAGGAAATGACCAACCGCCCGAATATGGATATGTCTAGTGCTACGATCGTCGAACGTTATAATGTGTTTTGGAACAAACTCAAAAGCCGTTTATTTAGGTTTATAATCCATCCAAAACAGCCTGGCAAATAATCAACGATATGACAAACAAAACGAAAAACAAAAGATGAAATAAATCTTCAATATAACGATCGACTAATAGAAAACACAAATGAAATTTCCAACATTTTCAGCGAATTCTTTCACAACGCCCCCTTAGAAACATTAAACAAAATAAACAATAAGTCCGGTAAACACTTCTTGCAGAATATAGATCAGGTCAAAGAATCTATATTCTTGACTCCCTTCACTGAACTAGAATTATTGGAGCTGCTTAAATCCAAACTGAATAATAAATACTCTTCCGGTTATGACGAAATACCCACTTTCATCCTGAGAAGGGTGTTAGATTCGATAGTGAAACCAGTCACATATCTCATTAACCAATCCTTCGTATCGGGGATCTTTCCAGATTGCTTGAAAATTGGAAAAATATCTCCTATATATAAAAAGGGCGATCATCACCTAATGGAAAATTACAGGCCTGTTGTAGTACCACCGGGACTTTCTAAGCTCTTTGAATATGCCTTCCTTCACAGACTTCTTAGTTTCATAAGAACGAATGAAATTATATCTGATAATCAGCATGGTTTTACTCAGAAAAAATCAACATCCTCAGCAATTCAATCATACTACTCGGAAATAGCAAACTATGTAGACGTAGGCGAGTGCCCTGTAGGAATCTTTATAGACCTGAGCAGGGCATTCGACTGCGTAAATCATGAGATTCTTGTCGAAAAACTGTACAGATACGGAATAAGAGGAATCGCTCTAGCATGGATATCCAGTTATCTATCAAATCGCTCACAATTTGTCTCTTTGAAGAATTCTCGGTCTAATGCCAAGAACGTAACCCTGGGAGTGCCGCAAGGGTCCATCCTCGCTCCGATACTTTTTAACCTCTATACGAATGATATAAATCAATTGAATGTTCCAGCATCCCTCACCTGTTATGCTGATGATACCTCGATAATGATCTCTGATAGGGCTGACAAAGAACTAATAGGCAAAATTGACAACACTTTCTCTATTCTACAGGAATGGTTTGCAAACAATGATTTGTTTCTTAATAGCAGCAAGACTTCATCAGTTAGATTCCATACGAGACAAAAACAATGTAATGATCTGAGCTTTAGGGTTGGTGAGTCAACCCTAAACACGAATCAGGAGGTTGTTAAATTCTTAGGCGTATTTTTTTATGAATGTCTTGCCTGGAATAAACACTGTGAATACATTGTGAAAAAAATTAATGTTATGAATTTTCAACTCAGAACTCTGAGAAATACCTTGAATCTACATCATCATCATCTACATCAGCAAAGGATATTTTTCTGGCTCAAAAAAAGGCTTTAAGAAGTATGATGGGCATTCAGAGAATGGATTCCTGCAACTCTTTTTTCATAAGGTTGAAGATATTAACGCTGCCCTGCCTCCTTATATTTGAATTATGTATCTATGTATTTGTTAACAAGCAACTGTTTGCTCGCAACAGTGATAAACATGATGTGAATACTCGCTCGAGGAACGAATTCTATATTTAACCAAGCAGAACAAATATTTTGAGTAATACACCAAATATCCTAGGTCCTCGAATATTCAATAACTTACCTGAATATTTGAAAAACGCAGAAAAAGTATCTTCTTTCAGAAAATGCTTGAAATCATTTCTCATAGAAAAGTGTTTCTACTCGCTCAACGAATATTTTCATAAATTACCATGTTTCTCTCTTTTATATAATAAATGTTCGTCTATCTTATTATGTAATCTGTCATTTATCTAGTTTTATATTTATATACTTGTAACAACCTGACTATTCCTATACTTTTTTAGAAAGTCCAAAGGAAAATGAAGATATTTATTTATTTATTTTATATGTTTCAAAATCAGCACTTGAAGTTGATGAATGAACTTCAATATTTTTATTTAATGAACCATATGAACCTAAAAAATATACTGAGTATGAAATTTAATGATAATGAAATTCTTATAAATAATAATAACTTGAAGAATGATTCATTATATAACATCAACAAACAATCACAGATATTCGCATAAAAAATAACTCATTTTTCTACCAATACACAATTATGTCTTGAATTGATTTTGTTTAATGAAACTGATTAGTATTCACATTTACTGAATGAACATAATAAAAACTTCGAATTCAATTTTGAGGTTATCTAATCGTTTTGAATATTTTTCAATCACTATAAATTGGTGAAATGAAATAGAAATTCGATCAATTGATTTTATTTCGTGGGAAAATAAATAATGGTGCATCTACTTATATTGGAAATTATGAAATAGGCAACAAGAGTTGTTCTTACTCCAATATTCTCAATATAATTCATGAGGAAAACCCACAAAAACTCATGAACCACCTTGTCATTACAATAAACTAACATTATATAATATAATTATTCTCTAACCCTAATCTACAGATATAATCTTACACTGAATGATACAATTTTCTAACCCCAATATATAGCACACTAAAAAATTTCAAATGTCATTCAATCTTCTTCACTGTCATCGAAATCATTCTCACTATCTCTCCTACATTTATAATCACTGGTGGAATATCTTGTAAATCCAGAATATTTTTTCTCTCCCACCAGAAATGTAAAATAAATCTGGCATCGATGTACAGTTTTGCCAACTCAAATCGATAACGCGGTTCGCCCATTTCGAAAGTTACTAGTATTTTTCGATGTGCAGTTTTGGCACGACATTGTTACCAAGTATTGCGCAACTATCAACCCAGCGTGAAAGCCCTTTATCTTTATAGACCTCAATCGCAGATTCGTGATTAGGTTTTCACAGTTCAGAATTTCTTTCCACGTCCTGTATGATGAATATCAATAAAAAAAAATGACTTAGTGTGCCTCATTTCCTGGAAAGTTACTCACTATTCACTCATATAATGTGAAGAAAATATCATGTTACGAAGAGGAAAGCAATAACAAATTCAATATGGTCTCAAAAAAAATAGAGACATACCTTGTGAAAACATCTTCATTCGGCGACGTTACTCCATAAAGTGTATAACTCAGCCATCTCTATTTATCCTTGTATCTCACGTATTTGGAAGTTTCGATATAAAATTTCGCCTGTGGCAGCCAAACAAGAAAGGACGAGAGAAAAGCGTCTAAATCCACCATAATGGATACCATCTAAGGGAAAAAGTTTGAAATTGAGAGCACTCAAAGGTCTCGATACCGGTATTATAGAACGAGTTGTGAGTACGGTTTCAATTGATAGGGTAATAATTTATTCTTACTGAACTATAAACTTAGTTTCCGTTCAACTTCAATGAAACGTTCAGAAGAGTGCTCGAGAATTGATGATATACAGAATTATTGCACAAAATGAACCAAATCATTATGAATAGTTTGTAATAATTGAGTATTATAATTCCAAACAGAGAATGATAAGTACCCAATGATCGGTATCTTTTGCACTTTGAATAAATTTTCTTTCCATGATTCATGAATATCATTTCAATCAATCATGAACAATTGCTCGATTATCATGTTCATTTTTTATGACTGACTGCATCCAGAATAGGAGTAATTCAATTATGTAGGAGATACTTTGCATCGAATAATGTGATGGATAAAGACAAATTGATACCCAGGAACGCTGTGTTAGACGAATATGAGTACCACCATAAACATTTTTTTCATGTAATTCAACATTTTCAGAAATGTTTTGATACTGTATTTTCTCTAGAAAGGCGGAGCTCAGTATGTCCGACATTGTGATGTCTGGCATCACCATCCCCACCAAGCCTACCATATCTATGCTCGATATTTCCATCAACAACACTCTTTCATGGGATAATCATGTCAGATCCATCGCAAAAGCTGCTTCACAGAAACTCGGATTCTTGTTCCGTGCGACAAGCTTCTTCATAGCTCAACAGCTCCTCATGATCTACAAAGCGCAAATACGGCCTGTTCTAGAATACTGTTCCCACATATGGGGTTCAGCACCAAAACATACACTGATGCTCTTTGATTCCATCCAGAGAAGAGCCATTCGCCTGGTGGGTGATGCCACACTCACTCACTCTTTGACATCATTGGAACACCGTAGAAAGGTCGGCGACCTTTCACTTTTCTATCGACACTTCCACGGAAAATGTTCTTCGGAAATCTCTGCTATCATCCCTTCACTAGCAATACCAATCAGACGAACTAGACAAGCCCAGTCAGCACATCCTTCCGTTGTCAACCTCGAAAGATGTCGAACAGCACTTCATCAAGACTCCTTCATCCATAGAACGGCTAGGCTCTGGAATTCATTGCCTGAGGAAGTATTTCCAACAACATATAATCTCCAAAAGTTCAAAAAAAATTCTAATACCTACCTCCTGTCCCTATATCCTCCCTAGGAACGCACGATGTTCTTTGAACATTTGTCGCAGAGTGACGCCTCTGCTATGAACACACAGTAGTTATTAGGGATGAGATTTTCCTGTCAGTTGACAGTGGCAGAAATCAAGAAATTAAATTATCCTTCAAGCGTGGAGTTTTCATAATTTAGTTGTTTTTGCATTGAAACTCGGCATGGATATGCCAACGAAGTCGCCTGCTGCAACCTCCTTCCCAAGGAGAGGGTCTCGGGTGTTAAATAACCTGAAAGGTTTCACACCGGAAGGTGCTGCTCAGAGTACTCCTTCATCAGTCTCACGACGACATGGCGCCCAACAAAATGGTAACAACGACCCACAAATCGAATGCCCTGAGAAGAACGAATCACAGTTTCGTAGTTCTGAAAAAACTACGTGGCGCCCATCTACAGAAGAAATCCTTCATGAGGTTACTTCATTAACAGCTCAGCTGTGGAATGAAATAAGAACTGACAAACTAAAACCAACATTAGCTCAGATAACAAGCTTTTCTGGTTATGACTGGGAATCTCCCCAACATTTTCTCCAGGAAATGAAACGATACTTTGATCAAAATAATATACCAACAAGACACCAAATGATGCAAGTACAGCAAGTTTTGGAAGGTGAAGCAAAGAAATGGTTTTCTGCTTTTCATGGTAAGCAATTGCACTTCGATTCATTCTGTAATCGTTTACTGGAACGTTTTGACAACGCATCACTTCATGGAAAGTTGTACGCAAAACTTTATGGTGAAAAACAGAGCAATGAAGCTGCTGCTGTTTTTTTGACTAGAAAACTCAGTTTGTTTCAACGACTCGAACCCAACCTTCCAGAGACTACCATAATATCTAGAGTGGTTGAATTACTGTTACCAGAGTTGCGCATCAACTTGAGAAGTAGGGAATTCTCTAGTATAGAAGAGCTTATACAAGGTGCTTCAGTGATAGAAAACGATTTGAAAGAAGTCAAAAAACCGACACAACCAATAACAGATGGTCCCAGGTCACCATGCCATTATTGTAACGGTTGGCATTTCAATAGAGATTGTCCGCAAAAGAGTCGTCGCAATTTTTCAGCTGAAAATCATAGAAACATCAGTTCCCAGGAAAACTAGATCAGGGTCGGTGTGAGCCAGAATACCCGACCCCTCGCCCGACCCTAACCACACTACATAAGACCACATACGACCGAAATTCAACTCATATCCGAATTCTCATCAACGACCAGCCGGTAGATGCATTGTTAGATACTGGAGCAAGTCATTCCTTCTTGAAATCATGTTTCGTCAACGAATCAAATATAATAAAGAAACCGACTACTGTTAGACTAGCAAATTCCATCAACACGTTGAATACATTAGGAAATGTTGTAGTTCCAGTTTTGGTTCAAGGACAAGAATTTGCTACAATGTTCCACATTGTTGAATCTTCATCTGAGGAAGCGATATTGGGACGTGATTGGCTGCAAACGCATCAAGCAGTGATAGATTTCGTTTCTGAATGTCTCTACATGGGGACACAAAGAAGAATAACAGTTCATTGGAATAGGTACCAACATGCGGAGACAATAACTAAAGAACCATTGAGATTCAATCCTGGACAACTAAGTACTGAAAATACAGGAAAATATGAATATTTATTAAAATCTTTTCAAGATTTATTCAAAGAAGGACTCCATCAACCTACCACTAAATTGGTGGAGCATAGAATAAGACTCAAAGATCAAACTCCTTTCAAAATAAGGAGGTATCAATATTCTCCTAGGAAAAGAGAAATCATACATGAGGAGGTAAATAAAATGCTGACAGCAGGTGTGATTCGTCGTAGTCACTCTAGTTACTGTTCTCCTATCGTGATCGTCGAGAAAAAAGACGGATCTCCTCGTTTTTGTGTTGATTATCGACAGTTAAATAACCAAACCGAACCAGAAGTGTCACAATTACCAGCTATTCGAGACACGATCAGAGACTTGGGAAATGCAAAAGTATTTTCTTCAATTGACTTGAAGAGCGGATACTGGCAGGTATCGATGCATGAAGGAAGTATACCGCTTACAGCTTTCGGAACCCCTGATGGAGCTATGTATGAATTCCTTGTGATGCCATTTGGACTGAGAAATGCGCCTTCAACTTTTCAAAAACTCATGACTGAAGTTTTGGCTGGATACATTGATCGTTTCACGAAGGTTTACTTAGACGACATAATCATTTATTCAGAAAATCATGAAGAACACCTTATGCATCTGGGTTTGGTATTGGAAAGATTACGCATACATCACCTGAGATGTTCTTTCAAAAAATGTGTGTTTGGCTCTTCTGAATTGGATTATCTTGGACACAAAATAACGGATCAGTCAAACATTCCTCAAGAACAGCATATTCTTCGGGTAAAAACATTCACTAGACCAAGAACGATGAAAGAGTTGCAGTCATTTCTGGGCACAGCTAACTGGTTGCGAGAGTACATCCCAAATTTTGCTTCGTTAACGGCTCCGCTCACTGAACTTACAGGAAAAAAAATTTTCAAGTGGACACCACAAGCTGAACAGGCATTTAAAAAATTGCAAGAATCACTAAATCAACCTTTGATGCTACATCGTCCTAACCATGATTTGCCTTTCATTCTTCAGACTGATGCCAGCCAATATGGAATGGGAGCAGTTCTCTTTCAATGGGGTCCTGATGATCAGCGTCAGATTATTTGTTATGCTAGTTCAAAATTCAATAAATCAGAGAAGAAATACCACATCAACGAGCAAGAAACACTCGCTGTTGTTTGGGCATGTAAAAAATTTAGACCTTACCTAGAAGATAAACCATTTACGTTGATAACGGATAGTCGTGCACTCACTTGGCTGGATAGATTCAAGGATGAAAAAGCTAAATTAACCAGGTGGTCCTTACTTCTACAAGAATTCATTTTTACTGTACAGCATTGTTCAGGAAAAGATAACCAGTTTCCTGATTTTCTGTCCAGAAACCCCTCTGAAGATGTCGAGCCAAATGACAGAGACGAGTACGATGATCGACTGGTACCTCCAACGATAAGTATTTTGGATACGGAGCGTGGATTGTACGAGACTGTTGCAAACGCGCAAGTTTCAGATATCGCTATACAAAGGGACATCGCCACTTGGCGGAGAATTCAAAATTCATCGATAGATCAGCTGAAAAGAAAAGAACGCGAGTTGAAATCGAAATATATTGTGGAAGATGGATTACTTTTTTACATTGGATCAAATACGAAAGCTATAGAAGTTTCAACGGAGGTCAGAGCGAAAGTTATACACGACTATCATGATGCGTCTACTGCTTGCCATCCTGGAAGGGATGAGACATTTAGATCAATAATTCAGAATCATCATTGGCAAGGTGTTTGGCAAGATGTCCGTCATCATGTAAGATTATGCTTGATATGTGCTTCAACAAAAGCAGGTGCACCTCAATCCAAAGCATCAATCAAACCAAGACCTCCAACGAAACCATGGCAGACTTTGAGTTTTGACGTTATGGGGCCTTACCCAAGAACACTTCAAGGCAAGCGATTTATACTAGTAGTAACAGATCTTTGTAGCAAATGGTTGGAAGCGATTACGGTGTCCAATGCAACAACTCATTCAATTTTGAAGTTTCTTAAAAATGTATTCGGCAGATGGGGGTATCCAGAGTCCATTATCACAGATAATGGACCTCAGTTCCAGAACTCATGGAAATCATTCTTGAGAAATGCAAATATTGAACACTATACCACACCAATTTTCCATCAAAGATCCAATCCAGTGGAACGACGCAATCAAGAATTGAAAAAAGCTCTGAGAATTCAAACGTTGACTTTAGGTGCATCAAAATGGGATGAAAAATTTGATGAAATGCTTCTCGCCATAAACAATAGGACCAACAGAGCCACTGGTTATCCACCGAGTGTTTTGTTGTTAGGACAAGAGCTTTCTAAGCCTGGAGACTGGGCTAATCCAAATTTTAGACAAAGGCAATCTAGACAACAAGGAGACCGATTGGCAGAAGCTGAAGATAACCAAAGAAAATTTCGCACAAAATATTATTCAAGAAAAAATTATACACCTGTTGTTTGGGAAAGGGGACAAAAAGTCATGATGCGAGAATTTCGTCACACTGAGGACAGGTCTCTAGGGAAGACTTGGACTGGACCTCATACTATCGTTTCGAGACTTGGAAATGATACTTATAGTATACGAAGAGACGGATACACTGTTAAAGTTCATATCAACGATCTTCGACCGTATGTTGGTTCTGCTCAGCAATCGATCCATCATCCTATAGAAGAAATGTGTCCTGAGGAAAATGTACCAAACAATGATGATTCATCTGATTATGAAGGTCCAGTGACAAGAAGTCGTAGAAGAGGACTGCCAGTTTGATATTTGTTCTTGTGATGTTTTTTTTTTTTTTTTTTTTTTGAGAAAAAAGGGGGAAGTGTCGCAGAGTGACGCCTCTGCTATGAACACACAGTAGTTATTAGGGATGAGATTTTCCTGTCAGTTGACAGTGGCAGAAATCAAGAAATTAAATTATCCTTCAAGCGTGGAGTTTTCATAATTTAGTTGTTTTTGCATTGAAACTCGGCATGGATATGCCAACGAAGTCGCCTGCTGCAACCTCCTTCCCAAGGAGAGGGTCTCGGGTGTTAAATAACCTGAAAGGTTTCACACCGGAAGGTGCTGCTCAGAGTACTCCATCAGTCTCACGACGACACATTATAGGGATTCCCTTTCGTGCGCTCCAAGCGATAAAAAAAATACACCATTATGTCAGGAAGATGACTATGAAGAAATTGATCGAAAAAAATCCAGGACCATAATCAAAAAATGAAGTTGATGATGGCCGCTCGAAAAAGAATCGTCGGATTTTCAATTTGACAATCCATTTTTGTAGAGGAGGTGAAGCGACGATGATGAAGTGACAATCATTCTGAAATATCTTTTCAAACTAAGTAATAAAAGAAAACAATTTTGTTTAACTTCCCCATATTCCAGATATCTCCGGAAATAAATGGAATGTTCTCAATTTCGAAGCAGCATTTTTTGGGCATGAAATGGGGGCCGGGATTGGCGCAGTGGAAGAGCGTCCGTCTCACGACCGCAAGGTCGTGGGTTCGATTTCCAGCACGGGCAAGGAACTTTTTTCAATATTTTATTTACGAATTAAATATTGTAAAGTTTCGGAGCATCGGCTGGGGATAGTCCTGCACGATTCGCTGTTGCGTTTCAATTAACAGTGCTGCTCCTAAAGTGGCGCATGGAGTTAGCAACAAAGCCTACACAGAACACGCAGAAAGATATGATGATGTGGTTGTGAGCATCAGAGAAGAAGTAGGACGGTGTATGTAGGTGGGTGTGGAAAAACTACCAACTGAGCGTGAGAGCGGGCCAGCTGCTTGAGTAGACCTCGGTCTCGGGGGTTAACGATGATAGTTAGCAGGCCTGCCACTGCGCATATGGTAGTGAGTACATTACTAGCCTACAAAACACAGCTGAAAAACTCTGAAAAGAGAGCTGATGGGCGGTGCCTGAAAAGGATGTTAGCCAGCTCTCTTGAGCGAACCACATATCAGTCATTGAAAACACTTGGAGTTTGCAAAAAGGTCCCATTGGGGACTAGTTGCTGACGTGGGAACGTCCCCCACCAGTACCAGTACCAGTGGGCATGAAATGGTGTAACTTTGCTATACACTACATAGTTTAACCACTAACCAAACCGATTTTTTAACGCCTCGACATGTGTTTCGCTAACTATGTTAGTGTATTATCGTGCCAAAGGTTCCAGTCTTCGATATAACTTTGCTATGATTCAACCTACTCTGTATCTCTCAAGGTTTCCGAGATTCACATGTTTAGCAACGAATTTGTAACACCCTATATAAAGGAAGCAGTAAAAACGTTCATCAAAATCCGCGTAAAGTTGTATATCCGAATGTTACCGGTATCAAAGAACCAAAGCAGCTTTAAAGTTCAACACGCTCACACAAAAAACAGTGTGCATCCATTTGAACTCTCAGATAACTACTTGGGGTGAATTTTTTGCAGCTGGACGTGATTTGAAAGCCCGTATAAACATAATTTAGTTCTGATAAAACTTCCATACAATAGTGATTCTTTATACAAGGGGAAAAAGTGTTTGATTTCAGCTCGATGTTGCGTGAGCTAAAATCAAATATTCCTCCCTTGTATAATACACTTTTTTTGTGTGACAAAAACAAGGACGAATCAAGATCAAGAATATATCACGTTATATCGAAATCAGGAAATTATTTTGGTGAAGTTTGAAGTATTTAACAGGAATGACACCTGCCGCATCTTCATAATTCTTCTGAAGTAATCAGAAATATCTGTCAGTCTTATTTTGTCATTTGATTTCGAAAAATTGGTTGATTTAATCCAAGTAACCACGAAGTTGGATGAAAGATGAAAGGACTTTTTTTCGGAGACGAGGTATTTGTCCCATGTTTCGAAACGAGCATAACAAAATCCATCAACAGTGCATACAGGGTATCCTAAAAGTCAACGTCATCCTTTGCAGGGCTGATAGTCCAGCTCATGATGACTGGCCGCGATATATAAATATGACCTCAGTTGAATATCTAGAGCTTTGGATTTTCGTGAAAATCGAGACTAGAAATATCTATTTTCACCTCGATTTTCACCAAGTGGAAGATAGTGAATGTTTTATCATGTCAAAAACTACACCGAATGGGAATTTTTTTTTAAAACTTGCAGGTTCACTTGGTGATTGTGTTCACAGAATGAAGAGGATGTGGGGCAATCAAAATAAATTGTATCGTGAATCTGACAAGTATTTTTGTATGTCCAAAGATATTGCACCAATATTTTCATTCTGACTTGTTATCAATAAAAGGGTTATCACCGGTTGCATAAAAAATTAGAATCTCAAACAACGAAGTTTTGTACATGCGGCACTTATGATACTGATCAAAGTTACGGTTTTCACGAAATTGTCAAAAGTGCCAATATCTCGAAAATTGTCAATATCTCACAAAAGTGGTGATATCCTGGTCAGTCATGAGCTCGAATGATCCTTAATATTATGGAATTGACCATAAAAGGTCAGGCACATGTACAAAATCTGCTTATTTCATCACAGGGGGTTTCGAGAATATTTACAAAAAACATCATCTGGGTTCTTCCTTCAAATGGCTGTGACGGCTCAGGGGCCAATTCTGAACCCATGATTATACATTGTAATTCATAAAGTTGGCATCATATGGAAAGCATTTTTGATGATGAAAATGTCGAAATTCGATTTGAGCCTGAAGTTTTGAAAAATATGGAAGATGGTCTACGCGGTCGCAGTCACGAGACTTTCGCTACATGTCAAAAGTTACATTCACATTCACATTTTCAAATTCCGAAAATGTTCACGGAGAAGAGTTGTTTATTTTCCAATTTCAGATATATTTGTCTAAAATTTGAACCTTTTATTGCGACTTCAAGTTGTTGATATTCTTCGATTTATTTCAATTGTAACTTCGACAGAACTGCCCTGAACTTTGGTAAGATACGTGGAGTAGATGACTTTTGCATCATTCTAGTTCTGAAAAGGACAATTTGAATAAATGTTGCTCCTGGATGATCGTGAATTATCATATTTTATAAAGAGGATCATATTTCTGTCGAGAATCAGTCAGAAGCATAATAGAAGCTATTTGAATAATATAGTTTTGTCAGTGTTGATTGTTCTATATCACAGGCAGTTTGTAGAAATTGCTGAAATATCAAGAACTGAACGTTATTATTGAAGGTTCGAATTTAAGACACATATGTTGAATTGGAATAGAAACAATTTTTCTTACTGAACTTTCTCGAAATTCAAACTAATGAGCCCATTTCTAGCAATTGATTTGACAAAATGTAACTCCTGAAATGTAGCCAGAGTCATGTGACTCCAACAGAGTGATATATTCTTGATATTATCTCAAGATGAACCCAACGCTCAATTACGAGATAAATCAATATCAAAAGTTTTTCCCCTAGGATACCGACTCCATGAATGCCACTGTATAAACTATTTTCATCATTTTCGGTCGTAGATTCTGTGCTCGAAAGTTTCCAATGTAGTTTGAGGGTACACACAAAAAAAGAATCTCTTGTATTGAGCATGACTGCATTGGTCCAAGAAAATGATTTGTTTGTATATAACGAAGGAGATGATATTCTTGTTCCGAAACAATGATTTATTCAACAACTCTCTTGTAGGAAAATCAAGATATGCATGGTTGGAGGCGTTTGTTATGTTGAAGTGAGAATTGAAATAATTCATATTGACAAAATCATTTACTTATTTCAGGAAAACCATAATTTTGAGATATGAAATCCATCCACCAAATGAAAAAAATCATTTTCTCAATTTGCAACTATGGATTACTATTATTGAGAATTGTTCTATTTCATTTCAAAATGAACGATTTCTTCAAGTCAAAATCCCGTAAATTTTCAATCAACACATTGATATTTTCGATCCGAATTCATAAGTTTTTTAAAATGAATATTGAGCTCATTTTCTCCAATAGAACTATTTTCTTGTATCAAAATATTGACTGCTTGGATAAAAATATAAGAATGTTTTTGATTCAAAACTGTGAATGATTCCCAATGAGATAACTAAACTCCACAGAATATTCGTGAAGAAATATATATTTGTTCCTTCAGTTGACAATAAGGCCATGTATAGATATGTACATCTTGGATCAGTATTGTCCATCAAGACCCCAAATGGTTATAGAATAATCACATGCCTTGATTTCGTCTTCTTGAAGTTTCGCTGGAAATGATAACGATTACAAACTATGACATAAGTATTATGATTGATTAAAAACTCACCTCTATAATATGTAATATCGTGACTCCATCAGTTATATCATGCCTTCTGGAAGATATCGGGTATATAGATTCGAGATACTCGGCAGGAAACTTTCTCTCACCTAATGTCAAGGTCTGCTCAAGTCTTTGCAAGACATTTGTAGATAATACTTCTTCATTCATCAACCAGTCGTCATTTTGCTACAAAAAAAATTTCGAATGAATTAA
This sequence comes from Phaedon cochleariae, assembly GCA_918026855.4. NCBI lineage: Eukaryota > Metazoa > Arthropoda > Insecta > Coleoptera > Chrysomelidae > Phaedon > Phaedon cochleariae. The sequence goes on along the minus strand of OU896723.1, from coordinate 229,283 downwards.
TAAGCATATTTTTATAGCAGAATACTACTAAATCCCTATTATTTTGATTGAAAAATTGTTGATTCACTCACAATGACTATCGATATTTGGAAAGGTACCTACTTACCAAGGGAATTCAATGTTATACCTTCACCAGCTCTCTACAAGTTCTGCATTTGTTACATATTTATATTCTGAGACATTTCCACCTATACACACTCAATAAAACATTCAGAATTCTCAAACTTCGCAGCTTAATGCCGTTTCGCCGTTGTGGGCCTGTCAAAATGATGTGAGCATGGTCAATAATGATTGAAGACTGAGGCCTGAGTTTTGGCAACAGGATTGCTTACCCCTGATTTCCGAGGGCATATTATTTTCTTCCAAAGAAATACCTATATTCATAGACTTGAATCAAGTAAATAAAGTATCGAATCAAAATGTGGCTTCTTCAATTAGAGGAATTATTAATATCATCAAGTTCATCAAGTTGAAGATATTATATTCCTTTCATTTGAAAAAATTGATATTCATATCTTTGAATCAAGTAAATATGGCATAGAATAAAACTATCAGGAGTCTTCGATTTGAAGAAATTATAATACCAATATGATGAAATTAGAATGCTTCATTTGAAGAAATAAATATTTATATTTTTGTTTCAAGAAAATGGCGTATTGCCTCAACATATTAGGTTTTTGCAATTCAAGGAAACTGAATATGTCATTCGATGAAATGGACATTCTTTGATTTGAAGAAATGTATACTTATATTCTTGGATCAAGCAATAAATTTATTGAAACAAAATAGTACGCTTCTGCGAATTGAAAAATCGTTTAGATTGAGTTGAAGTAATTAATTTATCAATTCAATGATTACATTCTTGGTTTGAGAATATATTTCAATAATATGACTCTATTTTCTTGAACATACCAGATTTCTCGACTCAAAAGAATATGCTCAATTCAAAGAAGATATACAATTGAATTTCCAAGAGAATGGGTTTTCTCATTCGAAGAAATTTTTTTTCTGTGTGTATAGTTCGTTCATTGTTTCTTCATTAGAAATATGTTGAGAACTGAGTTGGTGGTTGGAGATAAGTTCTTTTATAAACCCTGAGAGTAAAAGTTCAAGTCTGGAAAAAACCGTTGGTTCACCGTATATAAGTTTAGATATATCATTGAATCGTTCCACTTCACTGAAAGTTGACTGTAATGCCGAATAGCAGGAGAATCCTTCAAAAACTAAAATTGATTTTGTTGAAGTCTTCTTCGGAAGTTACGTTAATATAACGGCCTGCAATGATAAAACTTCCTGTATTATATTATGACATTATATCAGGATCCGTGGTCAATGTCATCTCCCACATATCGACAAAAACTTCATAAAATGTTCAATAGAGGAAACTCACCATGGAAAAATGAACTACATAACCATGTTAATCCGTCATGAAAGTGTTCCAAACATTGATGATATTTTTTCTGATTTAAAAGTGCATTGGGGGTCCGTCCGTTCATCTTGAAATCTGATAACAAATCAAATACCTTGATAGAAGACTTAGACATGACATGTTCCACCTATTCTAAAACTGTTCTAGAACTGTTGCCTTGAAACAAACAGCCTACCATCGCTGGCGCGAAAACCCTAACCTCGCGACTAGAGCAGAATACGTTGATGCCAGGATTAACTACAGCCAAACAATGAATGCTTCGAAAGAAAAATACAATGCCAAGATAAGATCGAAACTCATAGATTGTCCCAATGGCTCCCGTTCGTTTTGGTCCCTTGCTAAAGCGGTCGGAAGGAATTTCACTAATAGTTCATTTCCACCACTGTCCAAATCCGACGGCACATTAGCAACATCATCGCAGGAGGAAACAAATATTTTTGCAGAGATGTTCGCATCAAACTCTACTTTAGATTCCCAAGGAAAAGTGCCGCCAGACATTCCACCGGTTGGGAGTCGAATGCCCGAAATCGTCTTCCGTCAGCGCACTATCAGATGAATTTTGCTTGGTCTCAAAACGAATAAGGCTAACGGTCCTGATCGAATTCCACCCATTATCCTCGAAAACTGTGCACCAGAATTAACACCGATTCTCTGCAATTTCTTTACCGTCCCATTGCCCATTGCCCTGTTATCAGTAATCTCCAAAGTGATCTTATCAAATATCTGGAGAGCTCAGGAATCATCAATGATAGACAATACGACTTTCACCATCGAAGATCTACTGGAGATCTACTTGCCTACGTCACCCATTTATGGCAAGCCTCATTAGAAAAACACGGGGAATCTCAAGCTGTCGCGTTGGACATATCGAAAGCAACATTATTCCTACTTCATATCAATTATCTGTTAGGAGTAACAACTTGCCCCATCCACTGCTTGGCAGATGATAGTACCCTCCATACTGCGTTCTCTTTCAGAATTCCCATTTCTTCCCAGGAAACTAAGAACTCACGACGCAGGCAGGTCAATGCTGTCAATGAAGACCTTGCTGAAATCACAGCCTGGGGCACCAACAACCTAGTTGAATTCAACGCCACCAAAACTCAAGCCTGTATTTTCTCTAGGAAGGCGCGGAACTCAGTATGCCCGACATTGTAATGTCTGGCACCACCATCTCCACCAAGCCCACCATATCTATGCTCGGTATTTCCAATACCTACCTCCTGTCCCTATCCTCCTTAGGAACGCACGATGTTCTTTGAACATTATAAGGATTCCCTTTCGTGCGCTCCAAGCGATAAAATAAAAAGCAACACTATTTCATGGGATAATCATGTCAGATCCATCGCAAAAGCTGCTTCACAGAAACTCGGATTCTTGTTCCGTGCGAAAAGCTACTTTACACCTCAACAGCTTCTCATGATCTACAAAGCGCAGATACGGCCTGTTCTAGACTACTGTTCCCACATTATGGGGTTCGGCACCAGAACAAACGCTGATGTTCTTAGATTTCATCCAGAAAAGAGCCATCCGCCTGGTGGGTGACGCCACACCCACTCACTCTTTGACATCATTGGAACACCGTAGAAAGGTCGGTGACGTTTCACTCATCTACCGATACTTCCACAAGAAATAAGCATCGGAAATCTCTGCTATCATCCCTTCACTAGCAATACCAGTCAGACGAACTAGACAAGCCCAGTCAGCACATCCTTTCGTTGTCAACCTCGGAAGATGTCGAACAGCACTTTATCAAAACTCCTTCATCCATAGAACGGCTAGGCTCTGGAAATCATTGATGCCTGCGGAAGTATTCCCAACAACATATAATCTCCAGAAGTTCAAAAAAAATTCCAATACCTACCTCCTATCCCTATCCTCTCTAGGAACGCACGATGTTCTTTGAACATTATAGGGATTCCCTTTCGTGCGCTCCAAGCGATAAAAAAAAGATACCGCCAGCTTCAGAAGATTTCTCAGAAATGCTGATTGTATCCACAACTTCACGAGATCATTGAATTTGGAGGACGCACTGTATACAAACTACAAGATTCATACATTCTCGAATCGAGCTGCCGTAGATTACCCTGTATATTCGATTTTCTGTCATGAATGTGACTGATGAAAGAATGGACTTGTTTCAGGAGACTCCTCAGAAATGGATGATCTGGCAAAAAATGAATGTATTCAGTACTTTATGATAGCACTGTACATATCAAATGAATGTTTGATAATCATAAATCGGGATCACTGATTATAAAAAAAGTTGCTCATTTAATGAAAATCTCGAAACGGTATAACATATGAGGTTATTCCGAACAGCAACATTATTTTTTTTTCGAATGGGTCGCGTTTTTCAGAAAAATGTAATAACTCTTTAACCATCAATAATTCGATAACCATATATTATACCGTTAGCTTGATTACAAATGACTCCCACTACTACCCTGTATATCTAATAAAATAAGTTTTTCAGTCAAATGCTTCATTTCTATACCCACATTTCTTGGTTCACCTGGAAATCAAAATTATATGTTGAAAATTAAAAAAAAAAGGATCTTGAATAATTTTTCTGATGAAATGATGCAATTGTAGGGTATCTGATATTGGACTAATAACGGCTTTTTGCATTTTTTCCTTCGAGAAAATCAGAACATAATGTTGTATAATGGGACTCTATTTCAAACCTTTGGATAGATGTACCTTCGTTAGCTTGAATATTTTATGTAAGCAATTTTTGGCAAGAAATTTTCTGGTGAGATATATATCCTGTTCAAACAAGCTCACTTTCAGAGCCACCCAGTATAAGGATGAGTTATTCCGATAGAGATTTCAATTCTTCATTTCAATACGAACAGTCTGTACGGCACCAAACTCTTTTCGGACCCCCGACTCTGACTTGCAGAAACTGGAAAGTATTGTGGAGAAAGTCTCTCCTGCGGAACGTCGTGAAAACGATAAATCAGTTTTTTTCCCAATATGCATGTGCCTTTGTTTGTCGTGAAATTGGATTGGAATAAAGATATTTATCGCCTTGGCCGGAAAGGCAGGAGGAAAGTGCTGCTGCTGCTAGATGAACAGGGTGTATCGATAAAATCCCTCGAACCAAATGCAAAACATTTTTCAATGACCAAAAACCATCATCGTCATTTATCATAGAAGATGTTGAAATATATATATAATTCTACTGAATTGATTTTCAAAAGGTGAATTCTTGGGAACAAATGAAAATGTTGCAATTTATTCATACAGGCTGATTTTAAAATAAGTGCATATATTTTAAACACTAAGAAAGCTTGAGGTACCTATACTACCAAATAGCACTATTGAAAATATTATTAGGATCAAAATAGATTTGGGGCAAAATACCCTTTTTCCGCAAAGATTTCTACTTTTGTCACAACTATCGTTTGCGATCCGCAGTCGACCGTTATGAACGAAGCGACGTTGCCACTCTACATGGAAATTAGGAGATATTAAATAAAATGTATAATCGAGAAAATGTACATGAGGAAGAAGTTAACCATGGTCTTGAATTTCAGAAAGATAATACAAAAACTTTAAAATGGACTCACCCAAGATTTCTACACATAAGCTCGAATAGCGTATAACTTAACACCTCACGGTTGGAGGTTCTTTTACTGAAAAATCCGTAAGACCCTCCCTTTCACCTGCTCCTTGCATCGCTACAATTTCGTGTCCTTCGAGGAGTCTCATGGGCCCCGCCCAATAACGACCCGACATAAGAACCATATCATTCAGCTCAATGTTTGAGAAATGCATCGTCACATTCCGAGCAAATTGTCAGAAACAAAACTTTATATTACATTTACTAGTATCACGTTTTGACGTTTTCCAAAATAACATACATTCTCAGAACAACAAACTGCTGTCAAGAAAGGATCTTTGTTTTGATTGTTCTTATGGCGTGCTACCAGCATGAATTCAGATGACCATGAATTACTAATAGGCGACTTTTACGGACCAATCAGATACAGCAAAGTAGTGCCTGCGTGGTTGCGATTCACCCTGATTGGGCATAGCTGATTGAGATTACTGTATTATAGTAAGAAAGGATCATCTCTTTGAATAAAAATATCATTTTCATAATAACTAATTTGGTAAAAAATTATATATATATGTGTTCGATTCAATGTAATGATCCTTCCTGATACCTAATTCTGTTTTGAAAATAGTATGAAATATAAATCTTCTCACCTGTGAGATCTATATATACAAAACTTACATCAAATGTTTGATATTTCTAATACTCGGTATACCTAATTCAATTTGTTATAGTCCATTATTCTCGTGTTTTTTTAATCAGTATTATGTTAACTAACTCATTTTTTGTTGTGGTAATTTTGATTGTATCAGAAATAACATACAAGATCGAATACGGCATACTATGCATTTCTATATCACGTACAAGCTGGCCTACAGCTTCTGTGATTGTCATGTTCATTCTGCTAATGTTCACTCCCAATTTTCAATTATCATTTTCGTTTCAGTATTGTATTTGTATAATTACTCTTACCTCAATTTTATATAGGTATATGTATATGTTCACCATTAGGTTTGTATATTGACACTTCTTATACATTGCGAATAAACATTATTCTATTCTATTCTATTCCTCACTATATGCACTAATCTCACAAATAAAATCAGCTGTGTCCAATCAGCTGTGTCAACATCGTGCGTTCCTAGGAAGGATAGGGACAGGAGGTAGGTATTGGAATTTTTTTTGAATTTTTGGAGATTATATGTTGTTGGGAATACTTCCACAGGCAATGAATTCCAGAGCCTAGCCGTTCTATGGATGAAGGAGTCCTAATAAAGTGCTGTTCGACATCTTCCGAGGATGACAACGAAAGGATGTGCTAACTGACAAACGGCCGTGGGCCTACCATGTACTCACGGCGTCGGGGTGGGGGTAGCCCCAGGTAACTCCAGACACCACTGGTTAAAAGCTTGAGGTCCCCACTCTTGTCATGGGTAGCGGTACGTGGGAAAGACCGCGAACAGACACCCATCAAACGGGACTGGAGGATTCCGGTCGACATGGGTAGCTGGGCTTGCTCAGCGAAAATTGGAACTCTGATGTACCTTGTAATTCAGTTCGTCAGGAAAGGGACAGCCCCAAGCGATCTTACCGCTAGTCATCGTGGACAAAGCTGGGTCCTCTCCTGTAAACGAGGTAGATGAACGTGTGAAAGTCCTCGAACGATCACTCATTCAACGGGACGAGAGGATTCTTGTCAATATGAGTAGCAATCAGGCCCCAAAGCCTCTTGCGACGGCAACCCATCAAACGTAACAAGAGGAATCCTGTTGACATGGGTACCTGGGGTGATGAGGATAGCCCCATCAGGCCGTACATACGGCCTGGTGCCTCACCAATGGGGTTGAACTCCAGGAGGCAGCGGTTTCCAAAAACACCACCAGACTACGGTAGAGGAGGTGAAGAAGAATCCCACTATGGGTAAAGCGGGAGGATATCTTGCCTGCCTCGGTGGGTGAGCAGCCTCTTCTGCTTGGGCACTGACACTGCAGAGCCAGTAGTCTGTCTTATCAGACGGCCTCACCATAAAAACTCATTTCACATTTGGTTCTTTATCTCACAGAACGATATTATATGATAGATGGGAGTATACGAGTGAATAGTAGACAAGGAGAAGTTGTTCGATATCGAAAACAGTCTTTAGTTGTAGTAAAGCATAGTATGCACAGTTAATTTTTTTCACAAACGAAGTCGATGTTCGAGGCCCAACTTACATTACTGTCAAGCATTACACCTAGAAATTTCGTTACAACGGAGGGATATCCTCTCTTTCTACTTCCACAGTGAAGTTATTTGCAGAGAACTGCATGACCACAGTCTTATAGTAGAGTTCACAATCAGGGAGTTTTTTCTGCACCACATAGTGAATTTTCCAGCTGATAGATTGTGCTTATGGACAAGTTCGGTGGATGATTCAGCATCTGCTGCCAGAGTGGTGTCATCAGCATACAGTATGGTATAATCAGCGTTTGTATGTAAAGGGAGGTCATTCACATATAACAGGAATATCAGAGGTCTTAAGATGGAGCCTTGAGAAACTTCTTGCCCAACATCTATGAATTCAGACATGCTGTTCTCGATGTCCACACATTTTTTCCTCATATTGAGATGGGAGGATAACCAGTTTGAAAAATTTTCCCTGAAACCCAGTGCATAGAGTTTGTTTTCTATAATTGAAATATCTATGCAATGAAATGCTTCAGACAGGTCGAAAAATAGTGCCCCAGCAAACACAAATACATATCTGATACATAACAACCACATATTTCTGTTCTCATCCGATGTTGCAGACATATTATCTGTACAGTTAATGTATCTTGCATGTAACGTCAAATTTTTGCCTCCCTGAATATGTCCTTTATATATCTGACATATGTTGAACGTTTTCGAAGTAACATTGCATGCAGGTCTCAGATACATTATAAGTAACGAATTTGTTCTTATAATGATATACTTGAATGAATGTTACAGAGTAATATATTTGAGATGAATCCAAAATAATGTACTTGATCATTTCGAGAAATATACAGGAATTTGAGTGTGGACAGCCATATTGATAACTTTGTTATTATTGAAAATAGAAAATTGTTCAAATCGACAAACTCTCAGTATAGGTACATAGGTATTTCTGACGAAAGAAGAAAATGTCTCATTATATGTTTATCCTTGTTCTTCCACCATAAAGAGCATTGAAAATACTGCTATATAGTTTGATAATTTGAACAATGTTTTATATTCAACTATAACAATGTTACCTATGGTGGACACTCAATATTTGGATAACCCTGTATACTTAGGTTGTAGTTACCTCCTCGTTTGTAGTGTTTCATGTCTGATTGTTTTCAGTACCTAGTCCTAGAGAAATGGGAGTCATGGTTTCTAGATTGAAAATCAATGGAAATTATTTGAAATTCAAATTTTGAACACATCACTGAGAAAACATCATACCTATGTTGATAGAGACAAAATATTGATAAAGATGAAAATTTTATTATCAATTTGAAATGATCCAACATTTCTGACACCAAAATGGAAGAAAAGGTACTTCAGTGATAATGATAGGTAAATTGAGTGGTAAATCACCTATATTCATATGATTCTATATCAGGTGTATATCCAGGAATGTATTCTCTTTTGAGAAAAGCACTGCACACACTATATATAGCACTTTTGACACACCAAAATGGTTTATAATGTCTCGGTGGAACTTTGACCATACACTATTGATAGGTACACCTTGGTGTTTCTAGCTGGGTTCTAGAGTTCTACTTCAGAGGTTAAAACCTACTTTGGAAAATGCACTTGAAAGTGTAGTGGAATATGGAAAGTTTGATTGTTTGATGACCCAATATCTTCTGTCATAGAATATTCTCTTTTTTCATGCTTTTGAATTCCCTAATCCATCCATATTGTCCCTGAAAGTCACAAATGAAAACACCATTACTTTCAACATCCATTTGAGCACATTCTTCAGGTTAAGTTGTCAAAGAACAGCTGATTGTACTTACATAGATGAACAAACATTGGAAATTGCACATAGAAGTGTCATGGAATATTCGATGACCCAGAAGTCTTCCAAATTGATCTTGATAGTCACAGATAAAAACTTCATTCAAAACCCCATTGGGCATCTTCTTCAGATGCAGCTGCTTTGAAGTGGCTGGTATGGTACTTACATGGATAAATGCAAATTAGCAGTGTGATCATGTTGAGACAGATATAATTAGGTAGGTAAATCAGTTTCATTTGTGATATTACACCCTCGATTCTACCTCTCTGTCTTGTAGTCAACTCGTGAACATATTTTTGAGATATTTCAATATCACTATGAACAATCCACAATAAACACAATACACTATTTGAATTTTTTTCTGAAAAAATGTGTGGGACAAACATGCAAAGCATAACATAACCTTCAAAGGAAACTAACATGAAGTTCTCTCCATCAACTAGGTACCAACTCCTATGAAACAGAACGTTTCACTGTTATGAATATGTTGATGATTTTAGAAATAATCTTGTATAGTTTCGAGACATAAGTGAAACATGCGATTTTGTTTCCTTCACCATACATGTATAATTCAACTGAACAATCTTTTTTCATGGCATTTGAAACATCATATATGTATATGATATATTTCCTGTTATGTAACCACCTGAACGAGAAAATATATTGCATGAAATGTAATAGCTTTGTAGCAGATATGTTACACGGTGATGTTTCTCCGGAACCCTGATGAACTCCATTTGCCATATGGCAGACATATGTGTGTTTGCTGGGGCGCTTACATACCGCTTTCCATCAAGTTGTTGTTGCACTTTCTGTGGACCTGTCAGGAAGAAACCCATGCTGGTGATTTGACATGATATTGAATTCACATGGAAATGACATCATATGTTAGTAGTGATACAAAGCCGATTGATCGTCAGAGCCTCAATAAAATGCCGCTAGTTAGCGTTGGCGCTGGTGTCGCTGGTGTCGCTGGTGGCGCGAAGTTCAAATTTGCAGATGGCGGCGGCGCTGATGGCGGTAAATTTGAAATTGTGAGGTTATGACATCTTAATCATGATGAATTTTTAAATAAATAAATTAAAAAAAGCTGTCACCGCCGGTGGGAAAAATTGAACCAGGGACCTTTGCATTATGAGGCAGCGTATATACGCACTGCGGTATTCCGACCTCCGTGATATTTCAATTATTTAAATGCTATTCAAACGGGATATCCATTGCTGGCGCGCGCGCGCGCTTATCTTTGCAACGGATCCATCGAGGTAGAGTGAAGCGAGAGATGCATTCCAGAGATAAGAAACTTCGAGTCGAAAATAATATCCATCGCTGGCGCGCGCGCGCTTATCTTTGCAACGGATCTATCGAGGTACAGTGAAGCGAGAGATGCATTCCAGAGATAAGAAACTTCGAGTCGAAAATAATATCCATCGCTGGCGCGCGCGCGCTTATCTTTGCAACGGATCTATCGAGGTAGAGAGTAAGGCGGCTCGAGCGCGCGGTGCTGCAACGTTGTCGGACGTATGTGTTTGGATGTTAATATTGTTACATTATTGTGTGTGGCAACGCTGTCTCGCTTCATGGCGTTCGAAGATCTAGCAAAGCGAGAGATCCCTTAGAATGATAAGCGCGCGCGCGCGCTCGTATTGGAAACAAATACTTGAATAATTAATTATTTATTTTATAGTGGGTGACGCGTCATGCTGTTGTTTTTTCTTCTGGTAAAATGACATCACGTGACGTGTGTGGGTACTCTCTCTCTCTCTCTCAAAATAGGATTTTTTATGGACAATTCTCGGAAATGTCAATATATGCCTATATGCAAAGTCGCATGGTTTGAGGGATATCGTTCTACCATTGACATATGTCATTAATGGTACATAAATGCGAAATGAAACTACTACTACTACTACGAGGAAAATTATTGATAGATAATCAATTTTTTTTTTATTTCACAGTAAAGCTTTTTTACAAAAATAGCATGATTCTTGAGAAGATGGCGGGCCATCCCAGTGAGTAGTCCAATCAGGTCGGTTATAATGGACGAAGCACGGCAGCTTGATTTGGAGGTTGAAGTTGCCACGATATTCTTGAGGAAGTTTGTGCCACACAGCCAATAGCCCACAAGCATTAGCATATTCAATGAGGCATTCCACTGGAATGTACTGTAATTCTTCTTCAGTGAATTTCACCAAAGCCATTGCAGGAGATTTCAGAAACTCTAAGAGCACAGCTGATTCAGGTTTCATTATTTTGTTTGTTTTTGAGCAGAGCAATATGAGTGTATGCTTCTAGTTTCAAGTCAAGTTGCAGACTGATGAAATAACAACACATTCATATTATTCATAGCTTTTTTATTTAGGCAATAAATTACATAACCAATTATATAAAGTATCGACATTGTGAAGACTGCACTGGAACTTTCTTTCACCACCACCACCTCCTTGGATATGATGCATGCATGCTGGGGTTGTGGGTTTGAATATAATCGGTGACCACCATGAACCATCAAAGTCTTCCATATTTACGATCTCGCAGCATATTTCCAATTCATCACACTTTCGCTTCAGGAACTGTATCTTTTGATGACCTCTAACATAGATCAAATCTGCTTGATGGAGGGTATCTAATAGTATTCGATTCAGCTCATCAAAGTCCACATAACCACCTGAGTAACTCAAACCGTGGCAGTATCGTTCAACAAAGTTTGCCGTCTTCTTCTCATTTTTGCTCAAACTAGCAAACTCCACAGATGGTTTGAATAGGAAATGGCTCGTCTTTTTACCAATGCGGACTGTCAACTCTTTCGGAACGAATTCACCGACCACCAAGAAGCCTTGAATGTCGACCAGTGCGATCTGCATGATGTCTTGGAATAAACTGATGTATTGATAGGGTTGAACTTTCTGTTATCAATCAATGATTCGAACAATTTCGCTGAGTGGGAGATGTTCCATGATTTGATCGTGAATGATGATGCAATAGGCCTTGGTGCCTGCAGGAAAACCCGTAGTTGCTTCAATCTCCAACTTGATGTCGACTGTCGATGCCTTCGGACCGAGACTTCTTCTCGAACAATCGATGACGAACATAGGATGTGTTTTGAATTCGGAAAAGTTCACCAGAGGACGCTTCTGAACACAATTTTGATTGCTTTTGTTGAATTCAGAGTAATTGAAGTGGGCATCGGCGTATTGATTGTTGGAAAAATCCAGGAGTACTCGTTCCTGCGGATAATAGTCGCTATTCAGAGCCAATCGTAAGGATTTGATGTTGGCGTGATCAAACAATGTGACATCCTCATGTATATCATCAATCTTTTTCGTTTGAAAAAAGACTACGATATATCTGGGGCTCTCCATTGCCGAACAAGTTTTCACAGACCAAACTTCGGTGGTGGAGTTTTGCGTGAGTGCTGGAAGCTCATGTAGTTCCCATTTACGAAACGCTACTATCATAGGCTCATCGGCTCGCACACGTTTCAACAATTGAAATTTGATGTCATTGTTCGGAGTGAGATGCGGTACCTTTAGAGTAATGCTGTCGATTATGATTCTGGCGCTACTTTGCGTCAGAGGAGCTCCTTGGATAGAATTACTTGGCCTTTCAACAACCTTCACACTGTTGGCGTCAGTGCGTGATCGAACTAAACGAATCGACTGTTTTCCTAACGTTGCTACCTGATGATCATTGAATATGGAGAACAAATGTTTCAATGGAATGTTCATGGTGAACGTCTTATCGGCATTAAGGATGGGAGCGTTTGGGTAGTTCCACCCTGCTATTGCTAGGTGGTGTGAATCTTCAGGAGCATAACATAAATATCCTCTTACGGTACTCGTTATTCCTGGATATCGCGCTGCATCCAATTCCTTATTGCACAATTCATATGTGCAAGAATCAAAGAGATATGCGCCGGCATTGTGAGTTAAAGTGCCCGTACCACCTCCAACAACTTCTAATTTGGCTTTTACGATGAGAACACCCTCGAACATAGCGAGCCAGACATCTGCCTGATTAATAGTAATGTCTATGATGTCATTCTTCTCAAACGATTTGACGTACGGGTGATAGGTACGCCACTCCACTTTAGTGATGGATTCATCGAACCTTGGCTTGCGAAAGACGTCGAAAACTTGGGCTGTCATCGTTGACAATAAAGCCGATTGATTTGAGAAATAGGATATTGGATAATGTCAACTGTTTCTTCGAACGATGTGGATGATGACGACGATGGTGCACGTCTGCTTTGCTGGATGACGTTCTTGAGACTGATGAAGGAGTCGGATAATCGTTCGATTTATAGGAGTAGTCAAACACTAGTCCCATCTTCCAAGTTTCCTTAATTCCAATCGGATTATTATCTCTTCACCTCTGAAATTTACCTCTCTCAAGTCCTGATCTAGTATTCGAAGCGTGATATTTGGTAGCTCCCGCCTGCTAACTATGGGTAAATGGATGAGATTCCTAGGAGTTTCGTCTATTGCGTACCCCGGATCGACTGCAACTGCAAATTCGTAGATCGTATGTGAAGGTCGATCGTTGTAAAGAGCTCCAGCAGTGACGTTGCTGTCAATGTGAATGGTTCTGACTTTGGTTATGTTAACGGGCAGATCGGAGCTGTGAATTTTATTGGCTTTCAACAATTTGTTCGAGAATCGCAACACTTGAGCGATACTATCCTTTGGTTTGAAATCAATGTCAAACCTATTGCTGGAGATCTCGCACTTCAATGTATTGTTGTTGGGTTTCAATGAGAATATATCTTCAACGTTTTTCGCAGTAGAAATACCCAATTCTTTTCGAATGAATGCTTCAATGTCCACAATGTCGTAGGAACCTTCTGGGATTTCGATGATTTTCTTTGCCTTCGACGATTGGTCTTGCAAGTAAAATTTGGATCCCTTATCGATGTTTGGTATACTGTTGTATGAGTGAAATCCTAGCAATGCTAGACCGTAGTCTGATTCTGGATCTAATTGCAGTGGTGTAAGAAAGTCTATGGAGAGCGTAGAAGTGCGACCCTTCAGCGTTAATATCAAAGACATGACTGACGTTGAACCATCTAGTTACTTGTTTTTATCGAGGAATTCCAAGCAAAGACGTCCACAATTACTTTGATTGAAATTCTGATATTGATCATTATTGTAGAAGATTTTCACATTTTCACCCGAGTATCGAGCCAATTCTTCGGGTGGTTTCAGCATTCCATAACTGTCAAAATATTCCACGACATTATCGTGTTTCTTATAAGCTACCCAATGTGTACCAGAATGATTTGAAGTATCCAAATTTATGATTGCACACTCACGACGCCAGGGACGACGACGTATGGGTAAAGTGTCACGCATAAAAACACCTCGAAAAAATGGTATTTTCAATTGTTTGGCATACTTTATTATTTCTGAATCGTACATGGATTTATTGGGTAGCTTGGCTACTAGTTTTTTTGCTTCTTCAAATACAGCCCGAATCCTTTAGACGTCTTGCGCAAATACAAGCCAGAACCCTGCTTTCCAATGGCTTCCATCGCTTTGTTATGCCGATGATCTTCTTCTAGTTTTTTCGCAGCATTTTTAGTATCAATGACAGTCTTTGCCACCGCTCCCGCGCCCCCTGCCAATGATCCCAGTGCTCCCAAAGCTGCAAAGATCGGAATGAGCGGGAAGATGCCTCCACTCTTCTTATTCGAATTGAACGGTATAATTCTTGGAACGCGGATCTTTTTCTTGCCTCCAGCTTTCTTGATGGCCATTCTAGCTGCTCTGAGAGCAGCCAGTGTAGATTTTTTCAAACCACCACCTTGATGCCCACTACCACCACCATCTGACTTTGATAGTACATTTTTTATGTACTTGATCACGCTGGCGAATGATGGTCGTGACATGAGACCCATGCCGAGCTTACGTTTAGCCTTCATCCCAGTAGTAACTAGCCAGGCGGCAGCTTTCTCTTTGAATTTAGCGTCCTTTGCCTTGACACGTTCCCACGCTCTATTCTCAAGCACCCAATCGGCTTTATGACGATCCTCCAAAGACTGGTTCTGCGAATAGGCAATGTCGTGCTGTCGACAAGCGTCGTCCAATGGATTGATTCCAGTGTCCCCTCGAGCAAGTCTCTTCTCTAACTTCGTACCTGGCCCACAAAATCTGTAACCTGGTATGTGTAATTCGAAGGGCAGCTTATTGATTACAGAATTCAACACACCCTCACCGTGGTACAGCAACATGAACAATGATGAGTATGAAGAGCACCACCTACATTTATATATTAGTGTACTTCAAATCATGCTATCACATGATGAAGGTCGTTCAACAAGAACGGACGCTACCTATCGAGAATTTGGATGAGGTTCTAGCCAATAGTCAGAGGAATAGTAGTAGTAGTAGCGGTAAACATGGGAAACTGCTTCCACATTCCTTCAGAGCCATCTTCTGTGGACCCAGTGGATGTGGGAAGACCAACGCAATGCTGTCCCTGCTTTTCAATCCGAATGGCGCGAAATTTAAAAACGTTTACGTGTATTCAAAGTCGTTGTACCAACCGAAATATCAACTGCTGCAACAGGTGTTGGATTCAGTAAAGGGGGTCGGATATTTTCCATTCAAAGAGAATGATGAAGTCATAGATCCGGCGAAAGCAAAAACCAACTCGATATTCATCTTTGATGATGTATCCTGCGACAAACAACAAAAAATTCGCGAATATTTTTCAATGTGTAGACATAAAGACATAGACGTAGCGTACTTATGCCAGACTTTCAGTAAAATCCCCAAGCAGCTCATTCGTGATAATTGCAACCTAATTGTGCTATTCAAGCAGGATGAGGTGAACTTGAAGCACGTTTTCGACGAACATGTCTCACCAGATATGTCATTCAATCAATTCAAGAATTTGTGCTCAGAATGTTGGAATGGCAGTCAATTTGGGACACTAGTCATAGCAAAGTCGTTCGACATTAATGCAGGCAGATATAGAAATGGCTTCGATAAATATATAAAGGTATGATGATTACGCTAGGTCCATCATTGATCACGATGACGACAACCGATAAACATGGTGATATTTCTGATGCATTACGCAAGAGAAAAATTGGTGAACTGTCGAAATCGATCAGGAGAAAGTATTTGGCATTGAAGATGGGCAAGTCCGAAGATGATGAGGCTCTACAGAAGATATTTCAACCATTGACAGCACCTCTTAAAGATATCGTCAATACATCTAAAGTGATTCGAGAAAAGCTCGACCCACTGCCACTTGTGAGGAAAAATAAAAGAGTACCGAAAAAGGCAGCAGCGGCGCGTGGGGAGGAGGTGAAGGAGAATAAGCCGCAGCTGCCTTTTTCGGTACTCTTTTATTTTTCCTCACAAGTGGCAGTGGGTCGAGCTTTTCTCGAATCACTTTAGATGTATTGACGATATCTTTAAGAGGTGCTGTCAATGGTTGAAATATCTTCTGTAGAGCCTCATCATCTTCGGACTTGCCCATCTTCAATGCCAAATACTTTCTCCTGATCGATTTCGACAGTTCACCAATTTTTCTCTTGCGTAATGCATCAGAAATATCACCATGTTTATCGGTTGTCGTCATCGTGATCAATGATGGACCTAGCGTAATCATCATACCTTTATATATTTATCGAAGCCATTTCTATATCTGCCTGCATTAATGTCGAACGACTTTGCTATGACTAGTGTCCCAAATTGACTGCCATTCCAACATTCTGAGCACAAATTCTTGAATTGATTGAATGACATATCTGGTGAGACATGTTCGTCGAAAACGTGCTTCAAGTTCACCTCATCCTGCTTGAATAGCACAATTAGGTTGCAATTATCACGAATGAGCTGCTTGGGGATTTTACTGAAAGTCTGGCATAAGTACGCTACGTCTATGTCTTTATGTCTACACATTGAAAAATATTCGCGAATTTTTTGTTGTTTGTCGCAGGATACATCATCAAAGATGAATATCGAGTTGGTTTTTGCTTTCGCCGGATCTATGACTTCATCATTCTCTTTGAATGGAAAATATCCGACCCCCTTTACTGAATCCAACACCTGTTGCAGCAGTTGATATTTCGGTTGGTACAACGACTTTGAATACACGTAAACGTTTTTAAATTTCGCGCCATTCGGATTGAAAAGCAGGGACAGCATTGCGTTGGTCTTCCCACATCCACTGGGTCCACAGAAGATGGCTCTGAAGGAATGTGGAAGCAGTTTCCCATGTTTACCGCTACTACTACTACTATTCCTCTGACTATTGGCTAGAACCTCATCCAAATTCTCGATAGGTAGCGTCCGTTCTTGTTGAACGACCTTCATCATGTGATAGCATGATTTGAAGTACACTAATATATAAATGTAGGTGGTGCTCTTCATACTCATCATTGTTCATGTTGCTGTACCACGGTGAGGGTGTGTTGAATTCTGTAATCAATAAGCTGCCCTTCGAATTACACATACCAGATTACAGATTTTGTGGGCCAGGTACGAAGTTAGAGAAGAGACTTGCTCGAGGGGACACTGGAATCAATCCATTGGACGACGCTTGTCGACAGCACGACATTGCCTATTCGCAGAACCAGTCTTTGGAGGATCGTCATAAAGCCGATTGGGTGCTTGAGAATAGAGCGTGGGAACGTGTCAAGGCAAAGGACGCTAAATTCAAAGAGAAAGCTGCCGCCTGGCTAGTTACTACTGGGATGAAGGCTAAACGTAAGCTCGGCATGGGTCTCATGTCACGACCATCATTCGCCAGCGTGATCAAGTACATAAAAAATGTACTATCAAAGTCAGATGGTGGTGGTAGTGGGCATCAAGGTGGTGGTTTGAAAAAATCTACACTGGCTGCTCTCAGAGCAGCTAGAATGGCCATCAAGAAAGCTGGAGGCAAGAAAAAGATCCGCGTTCCAAGAATTATACCGTTCAATTCGAATAAGAAGAGTGGAGGCATCTTCCCGCTCATTCCGATCTTTGCAGCTTTGGGAGCACTGGGATCATTGGCAGGGGGCGCGGGAGCGGTGGCAAAGACTGTCATTGATACTAAAAATGCTGCGAAAAAACTAGAAGAAGATCATCGGCATAACAAAGCGATGGAAGCCATTGGAAAGCAGGGTTCTGGCTTGTATTTGCGCAAGACGTCTAAAGGATTCGGGCTGTATTTGAAGAAGCAAAAAAACTAGTAGCCAAGCTACCCAATAAATCCATGTACGATTCAGAAATAATAAAGTATGCCAAACAATTGAAAATACCATTTTTTCGAGGTGTTTTTATGCGTGACACTTTACCCATACGTCGTCGTCCCTGGCGTCGTGAGTGTGCAATCATAAATTTGGATACTTCAAATCATTCTGGTACACATTGGGTAGCTTATAAGAAACACGATAATGTCGTGGAATATTTTGACAGTTATGGAATGCTGAAACCACCCGAAGAATTGGCTCGATACTTGGGTGAAAATGTGAAAATCTTCTACAATAATGATCAATATCAGAATTTCAATCAAAGTAATTGTGGACGTCTTTGCTTGGAATTCCTCGATAAAAACAAGTAACTAGATGGTTCAACGTCAGTCATGTCTTTGATATTAACGCTGAAGGGTCGCACTTCTACGCTCTCCATAGACTTTCTTACACCACTGCAATTAGATCCAGAATCAGACTACGGTCTAGCATTGCTAGGATTTCACTCATACAACAGTATACCAAACATCGATAAGGGATCCAAATTTTACTTGCAAGACCAATCGTCGAAGGCAAAGAAAATCATCGAAATCCCAGAAGGTTCCTACGACATTGTGGACATTGAAGCATTCATTCGAAAAGAATTGGGTATTTCTACTGCGAAAAACGTTGAAGATATATTCTCATTGAAACCCAACAACAATACATTGAAGTGCGAGATCTCCAGCAATAGGTTTGACATTGATTTCAAACCAAAGGATAGTATCGCTCAAGTGTTGGGATTCTCGAACAAATTGTTGAAAGCCAATAAAATTCACAGCTCCGATCTGCCCGTTAACATAACCAAAGTCAGAACCATTCACATTGACAGCAACGTCACTGCTGGAGCTCTTTACAACGATCGACCTTCACATACGATCTACGAATTTGCAGTTGCAGTCGATCCGGGGTACGCAATAGACGAAACTCCTAGGAATCTCATCCATTTACTCATAGTTAGCAGGCGGGAGCTACCAAATATCACGCTTCGAATACTAGATCAGGACTTGAGAGAGGTAAATTTCAGAGGTGAAGAGATAATAATCCGATTGGAATTAAGGAAACTTGGAAGATGGGACTAGTGTTTGAATACTCCTATAAATCGAACGATTATCCGACTCCTTCATCAGTCTCAAGAACGTCATCCAGCAAAGCAGACGTGCACCATCGTCGTCATCATCCACATCGTTCGACGAAACAGTTGACATTATCCAATATCCTATTTCTCAAATCAATCGGCTTTATTGTCAACGATGACAGCCCAAGTTTTCGACGTCTTTCGCAAGCCAAGGTTCGATGAATCCATCACTAAAGTGGAGTGGCGTACCTATCACCCGTACGTCAAATCGTTTGAGAAGAATGACATCATAGACATTACTATTAATCAGGCAGATGTCTGGCTCGCTATGTTCGAGGGTGTTCTCATCGTAAAAGCCAAATTAGAAGTTGTTGGAGGTGGTACGGGCACTTTAACTCACAATGCCGGCGCATATCTCTTTGATTCTTGCACATATGAATTGTGCAATAAGGAATTGGATGCAGCGCGATATCCAGGAATAACGAGTACCGTAAGAGGATATTTATGTTATGCTCCTGAAGATTCACACCACCTAGCAATAGCAGGGTGGAACTACCCAAACGCTCCCATCCTTAATGCCGATAAGACGTTCACCATGAACATTCCATTGAAACATTTGTTCTCCATATTCAATGATCATCAGGTAGCAACGTTAGGAAAACAGTCGATTCGTTTAGTTCGATCACGCACTGACGCCAACAGTGTGAAGGTTGTTGAAAGGCCAAGTAATTCTATCCAAGGAGCTCCTCTGACGCAAAGTAGCGCCAGAATCATAATCGACAGCATTACTCTAAAGGTACCGCATCTCACTCCGAACGATGACATCAAATTTCAATTGTTGAAACGTGTGCGAGCCGATGAGCCTATGATAGTAGCGTTTCGTAAATGGGAACTACATGAGCTTCCAGCACTCACGCAAAACTCCACCACCGAAGTTTGGTCTGTGAAAACTTGTTCGGCAATGGAGAGCCCCAGATATATCGTAGTCTTTTTTCAAACGAAAAAGATTGATGATATACATGAGGATGTCACATTGTTTGATCACGCCAACATCAAATCCTTACGATTGGCTCTGAATAGCGACTATTATCCGCAGGAACGAGTACTCCTGGATTTTTCCAACAATCAATACGCCGATGCCCACTTCAATTACTCTGAATTCAACAAAAGCTATCAAAATTGTGTTCAGAAGCGTCCTCTGGTGAACTTTTCCGAATTCAAAACACATCCTATGTTCGTCATCGATTGTTCGAGAAGAAGTCTCGGTCCGAAGGCATCGACAGTCGACATCAAGTTGGAGATTGAAGCAACTACGGGTTTTCCTGCAGGCACCAAGGCCTATTGCATCATCATTCACGATCAAATCATGGAACATCTCCCACTCAGCGAAATTGTTCGAATCATTGATTGATAACAGAAAGTTCAACCCTATCAATACATCAGTTTATTCCAAGACATCATGCAGATCGCACTGGTCGACATTCAAGGCTTCTTGGTGGTCGGTGAATTCGTTCCGAAAGAGTTGACAGTCCGCATTGGTAAAAAGACGAGCCATTTCCTATTCAAACCATCTGTGGAGTTTGCTAGTTTGAGCAAAAATGAGAAGAAGACGGCAAACTTTGTTGAACGATACTGCCACGGTTTGAGTTACTCAGGTGGTTATGTGGACTTTGATGAGCTGAATCGAATACTATTAGATACCCTCCATCAAGCAGATTTGATCTATGTTAGAGGTCATCAAAAGATACAGTTCCTGAAGCGAAAGTGTGATGAATTGGAAATATGCTGCGAGATCGTAAATATGGAAGACTTTGATGGTTCATGGTGGTCACCGATTATATTCAAACCCACAACCCCAGCATGCATGCATCATATCCAAGGAGGTGGTGGTGGTGAAAGAAAGTTCCAGTGCAGTCTTCACAATGTCGATACTTTATATAATTGGTTATGTAATTTATTGCCTAAATAAAAAAGCTATGAATAATATGAATGTGTTGTTATTTCATCAGTCTGCAACTTGACTTGAAACTAGAAGCATACACTCATATTGCTCTGCTCAAAAACAAACAAAATAATGAAACCTGAATCAGCTGTGCTCTTAGAGTTCCTGAAATCTCCTGCAATGGCTTTGGTGAAATTCACTGAAGAAGAATTACAGTACATTCCAGTGGAATGCCTCATTGAATATGCTAATGCTTGTGGGCTATTGGCTGTGTGGCACAAACTTCCTCAAGAATATCGTGGCAACTTCAACCTCCAAATCAAGCTGCCGTGCTTCGTCCATTATAACCGACCTGATTGGACTACTCACTGGGATGGCCCGCCATCTTCTCAAGAATCATGCTATTTTTGTAAAAAAGCTTTACTGTGAAATAAAAAAAAAATTGATTATCTATCAATAATTTTCCTCGTAGTAGTAGTAGTAGTTTCATTTCGCATTTATGTACTATTAATGACATATGTCAATGGTAGAACGATATCCCTCAAACCATGCGACTTTGCATATAGGCATATATTGACATTTCCGAGAATTGTCCATAAAAAATCCTATTTTGAGAGAGAGAGAGAGAGTACCCACACACGTCACGTGATGTCATTTTACCAGAAGAAAAAACAACAGCATGACGCGTCACCCACTATAAAATAAATAATTAATTATTCAAGTATTTGTTTCCAATACGAGCGCGCGCGCGCGCTTATCATTCTAAGGGATCTCTCGCTTTGCTAGATCTTCGAACGCCATGAAGCGAGACAGCGTTGCCACACACAATAATGTAACAATATTAACATCCAAACACATACGTCCGACAACGTTGCAGCACCGCGCGCTCGAGCCGCCTTACTCTCTACCTCGATAGATCCGTTGCAAAGATAAGCGCGCGCGCGCCAGCGATGGATATTATTTTCGACTCGAAGTTTCTTATCTCTGGAATGCATCTCTCGCTTCACTGTACCTCGATAGATCCGTTGCAAAGATAAGCGCGCGCGCGCCAGCGATGGATATTATTTTCGACTCGAAGTTTCTTATCTCTGGAATGCATCTCTCGCTTCACTCTACCTCGATGGATCCGTTGCAAAGATAAGCGCGCGCGCGCGCCAGCAATGGATATCCCGTTTGAATAGCATTTGAATAATTGAAATATCACGGAGGTCGGAATACCGCAGTGCGTATATACGCTGCCTCATAATGCAAAGGTCCCTGGTTCAATTTCCCCCACCGGCGGTGACAGCTTTTTTTAATTTATTTATTTAAAAATTCATCATGATTAAGATGTCATAACCTCACAATTTCAAATTTACCGCCATCAGCGCCGCCGCCATCTGCAAATTTGAACTTCGCGCCACCAGCGACACCAGCGACACCAGCGACACCAGCGCCAACGCTAACTAGCGGCATTTTATTGAGGCTCTGACGATCAATCGGCTTTGTATCACTACTTATGTTTATATATGCATTTTTTAACGACTTTACAAAGTATTGTAGGAACAGTGATTGGCCTGTAGTTATCAACAGCATATCCAAATCCTCCATTTCTTCCTAGAGTGCTGTCGGTATAAGTCAAGAGACAGGTGACCGGCAGTCATTTCCTATGGGAGTTTTGTGAGACTCGGTCTCACCCGTTGCTACTCCGGCAACATCATTGATTGATTGAGTTGACTGACATATATTGATTTTCAGTTTATGTTGAAGCCCTGCAGCCTATCAGATAACAATACTGATTGTTGTAAGCAACAGATTCTAGAAAAAAATGCCATCACGAATAACAATGAATGATGACGAAATTCCTAATGGAACGGATAATGTCTACCAATTCCATAATGAACAAAGTTTCGAGTAAACATAATTATTATACCTGACAAAACATTCAAAATACTCAATTAGAATTTTTTACGATCTGATTATCAATATCAGCAACCAATTCATATAGTCGTATTATGAGAATAACAAACATTGAGGAATGTTCTGCCAATACTTTAATCAGAGATATTCAGGAATATTGTGGAGTTCGGACTCTCATCAAGATAATTATCTGTTCTTGACATTCCAAGCGACTTCCAACTATAGTACAGCAGATTAGCTAAACAATTTCTGATAGGGGTACCAGATATGGCACAGAGGTAGATCGATATAATATGAACAAATTTGGAAGTTGAGCCACAGGTCAACTGCCGCCTGGCGACCGTAAGTGACCATTTTCCAAAATGGCCGCCAGTGGAGACCCGAAAGACATCAGAAGTTAGATGAAGTTTCCAACTGAAGGTTTGAGAATTCGAGATTTGGTGCGGCAGACGTCCAATGGACGTCTGCGAGACGCAAAAATGTTCCACTTGAGGATCAACTAGAAACGTCCCTGAGGGCTGTTCCTCGGACAACTACTATCGGATACGTAAGTCCTATAGTAATGCTCATGAAGCACTTCGAGGGACATCCGTAGGACATCTGTAGGACAACCTATGAGCAACGCTGAAAAATACCAATTTGATGTCCATAGGATGTCCCAGGGACGTACGAATTATTATTGAACGATATTTTTTTGGTTACCCCAGTTGAGTTGATGGTTCTTAGGAGGACTCACGTAAAGGACATTGACGGGGGAGTATTTATAGCCTATGAGCAGCCATTCGTCGGCAAGGTGTGAGTGGAGGTCCTTGTAGGAACTTGAATGTACCGACTAAGACGTCCGTTGGTCGTTTTTTCCGAAACATTGGAATAAAATGATCATTGGTTTGCGTGAAGGACATTTATATAGGATGTCTATCTAGAGTCTTGATGCCACTGTATACCACCGATGGATGTCCCCTGAAACACCTTACGAATATATCGTATCTAGGACATACCGTAGACGTCCTTGGAACGTCCATGAGACGTTCCACTCATGACATCTCATGAAATTATATTCCCTGAAACATACAGTATGATGCAAATGTATGGAATGAATTCATTATTTCAGAAATGGGCGACATTTGAAAAAAATCCAAAAACATGTGTTTTAATTTCTGAAGCCTCATCTCATGATATTCATATGAGAGATGTTACGTCACCGGTGTTGGAGTAAAGACGTAATGGACGATTTTTTCAAATACAAATAGGGGTCATGTGACAACTTGATTGAAAGGTCTACCGATCGTCTATTCAACAGTCAAAATGTTGCATAAAAAGATTGAAATCAAAATGGATTATCATGTGATTAATTGAATCTTGCAGAGGTCTGCTACTGAGAATTGAACATCGGAGGGTCGTCTAGTTGAAAAAATTCGTCGAAAAAAAGTTTTAAACTCTAGTTTTTGTTTTTTTTTTCGAAATTCGTCTTTTTTTGAAATGAATTCATTCCATACATTTCCATCATACTGTATATTCGTTCTCATTACTCAGATGAACATATAAATTATCGATAGGAGTTTTCCGATATTCAATGATTCGTTATTGACAGATTTCAACATTGACAAAATGTCATATTCTGGTGTCACCCTTGGAGGATGCACTTTCCAATATAATCATGAACGGTTGAAGTTGAACTTCGATTGTTCATGTCAAATCCTGACAGATTTAAAGTAATTTGAACCCAAAGGTGAAAAAGTCTTTCTCTGGTACCCCACTTTGTTCTCGTACTCGAACCATGATTCATTCTTAATTCTTGACTCACCCTGTGTGTTAATTGAGTAGTGATATACAGATTGCTTACACCCTATACGGAAGAGGCCTCTTCTGCGAGCATTTTGTTTATTCATTCATTGATTCATCTCTGGAATTTTTCGAATTACAGCTTTTTTGCTGATACCTTACGCTTATCCCACAAATTAAATTCATTGAAGGATCAGAGTACTCAAAATTGATTGGATTGTAGTCTGGTAGGATCACGCTCGGAGGGTCGGTTCTGGTCGCCCCCGAAAAACATCTCCAAGAGATGATCGCTTCCTGAGATTGCGGATTCTACGGAATAGATCAAATACTGCGGTAAATGTTCAGCAAGATCTTCGCCAAATTCGTGATGTTGCAGTAAGTGAACAGACGGTATGTAGACGTCTAAAATAAGTTAATTCAAAAGCTAGGAGACCTGCAAAAGGTCCCAAATTATTGCCCGAACATCGTGCTGCTAGAAGAAATTTTGTTGAAAATTATGGACAGTGGAATATTCCTGAATGGTCGAATGTCTTGTTCACGGATGAATCAAGGTTTTGCCTCAACATGGTGGATGGAGGAAGAAGAGTGTGGAGAAGAACTGGTGAACGGTTTAATCAAAATTTAATAAAAGAATGCAAAAGTTTTAATGGTGGGTTCGTTATGGTGTGGGGAGGGATTTCAATGAATGGAAAGAAACCCCTTCATGTTTTTCCGGTGAGGCAGTCGATGAATGCCCAAATTTACATTGACATTTTGGAGCATTGTGTCTCACCTTATGCAGAGTTAGTATGCAATAATTTTATATCGATGCAGGATAAAACCCGACCACACACCGCAGAAATATTGCGAAACTTCTTATAAGCAACTGGTATTGCCACATTACAATGGCCTGCGAGAAGTCCCGATATGAATCCTATCGAACATTTGTGGGATGTATTAGAGAGAAGGGTACGTTCTCGTGAGATGTCTCCGGAAACTCTTGCATAAATGGCAGATGCATTAGTGAGAGAATGGAAACGATAAGCAACTCAATTTCCAGTATGCCTCGAAGATTAAAAGTTCTTAAAGATGCTAGAAGAGGCAATACACGGTATTAAGCAGTCATCTCAATTTATAATTTCGTGAATAATAAAAATGTTTTTCGAAATTATTGGTATCAGTTTATTTCATTAGAAAATTGTTTCTCGATAAATTCAGAAAGTAGGTAATCTGCAAGGATTCAGCAAAAAAGCTGTAATTCGGAAAATTTCAGAGATAAATCAATAAATGAATGAACAAAATGCTCGCAAAAGAAGCCACTTTCGTATTGAGTTCGAGAACTCTCTATGCCATTACTCAATTAACATACAGGGTGAGTCAAAAATTAAGAATGAATCATGGTTTGAGTATTCCACCACCATCAAGGAGGCTTCGAAAAAATTTTCACCTCTAAACTTTTTTTAAAACAAATCCATCACCTACCAACGGAAGAAAGAAAAATTGAAAGCGGCCTACTATTGTTTTTTTTTGAAGAAGAAGAAGATAGGTCAGATATCAAGTGGGTCACTTTCTTTTTGGAACTGAGTGTATTTGCACAGTTACAGATATCTGAGAGATTCATATTTAAAAATCGTTGTCATTAGGATAGACATATCTGACATATCAATCAGTTTTCAATTTCCAAGGTAATCTGCAAATATCCAATGTTGAAAATGTCCGGATATCAAAATAAGAATCAGCCATCATCTTTGAGACTGCTTCAATAACCAATATCCAATGGACACTAGAATAAGCCTCAATGGTTGCAGAGAGCAAAATCATTGATGGAACCAACGGTACCATGGTAACTATCAGTCATTTTTTTTTTAAAAGAAGCATACTTTTACATTTGCTGTCAGTTAATACCATCGCAGATAACTCATTTTGTGTTCGATGTTATCATTTTACATCTCAGAAATATCACGAGAACTGTGATATCAAGCGATGAACTAACACATCAGAAACATAGATTTTCTTAATCATCCAGGAATGACCATCACGAACTATCTATACGCCGGGAGATGAAGTACTACTTTACTCCCGGTCGTGCATTAACTACGTTTTACAGTTCTTGATATATCCATAGGCTTATATTTTTAGTGATTCAATATTTCCATGTTAACTGCCGAATACTACGATACCTTCAACATCGAAATGAGGATTAAACATTATACCTACGCAATTTTTCATTTTGCCATCGAAGTTAAACGGCACATAAACTACGAGAGCAATCGAACAAAGTAACACTCTATCCGACATAAAATCGAAGTTTTACTGGCTGAACTGGCATAATAATGGCTATCGGCTACGGAAAAGTGTTTCACTGAACATTTAAATGGACCCACTCGGAGTTGTCATTTATCACGAGTGTCAACCGTTCCATTACAAGGGCCTTCTCAACAATAATACATTACAGTAATGCAAGAATTCTCCACTCGAGTTTCAAGAGGGAATTTGAATAGCAAGCTGGAAAACAAATCCAGATATTACGAATAACATCAAAGGAATTGAATATTTATTTCTATGGAAGCGTGCTAATGGCACTCTCCTTTGAACTGACTGAATGAAGTTCTTTGATGAGGTTGGATTTTTTTGTCTGAAGTGATGTGGAGAATTTTCTATTCATTATGAGAACCTATCATTGGTTAAACACGAAGGTCGAATCAACGAACACTATGGCAGTTGTGAACACTTATTCATCTACCAGCTCATGCAATTTATATGTATGTCACTTGCAACATTTCCATCTAACGAATCATGTCCATAGCTTCTTGGAAGTGAGACAGCAATCGGTGAGTAATTTTTTTTTCGACACAAGTGGGTGGTTGGACTGAAAACTTCACAACTAACATTCTCGACCAATTAAAAGCCTGTTCTCTGTATCGTTACCATAGCAACTGAACAACTTTTCGAAATTTTTCTTGGAGAAGAGAGCATGAAATCATACTGTATCTTCTTACGTTTATGTGTGAAATGACGTTCACACTCAACTTCAGATTACCTCGAATTCATTCCATGAGCTGATAAAATCCTTATAAGAAGTCATATTCCTACCAACTTTAACTAATTGAATCTGTGAAAAACAGAAAGATTGAGCTAATATCGATGTATTTTTTATCATTCCATTTGACTAAAGTCATTTTCTATTCAACCTAATAAAATTATGTGTGCAATCAATCAATCAATACTGTGCTCTATTATCCAAGAAAAATATATCTTATTGACAAAGCATGGTTTAAAATTATTCTAGTAGATTTCCACTGTGTCCAGAAAGAAGTTATATAATAATATGGTATGGCTACCAGTGACGCAATGTACAATGTTATCAAAAGTATTATTAAAAGACTTGATGAAAACAAAAAATGTATTGCAGTGTTCTTAGACTTGGGAAAGGCATTCGACACTGTTGATCATGAAATACTGCTTGATGTATTGGAGCGTCTTGGTATTCGTGGTGCAGCGTTGGATGTCTTTCATAGTTATTTAGCCGATCGCGAACAGTGTGTTAAAATCAATGATAGAATAAGTGAAACTATGACTGTAAAAATGGGAGTCCCTCAAGGAACCGTTCTTGGCCCAATACTTCTTCAAGCCTATTGCTCTGTTTAGAATTGAACGCAAAAATTATATCATACGCCGATGATACGGTTGCAATTTTCAGTGAAAATACATGGTCTGAAACTAAAAATACTGTCCAGTTAGGCATGCGGAAATGATTAATAAGTGGTTGAGTATGTATCGTCCCTCACTAAATGCTAGTAAAACCCACTATATCGCACTCACTATAACAGATACAAATAGACCAACATTTTCCAGTATTGAAGTTCCAGGTATGAAAGATGAAATCAAGGAAACAAACGAGATCAAATATTTGGGCATAATTATTGACAGGAATCTCAGATGGAACAATCATGTTGATTATTTAACAAAAAAAGTGGAGAAGCTAATATATAAATTTTACCAGTTACGACAGTTCTTGTCGAAAAGACTACTTATATTAATTTATAAGTCTCTAGCTGAATCACTATTTCGATATGGTATTTTGGTGTGGGGAGCAATGTATAAAAATTCTCCATAAAAATTGAATACAATACAAAATTATATTCTGAAAATAATTTTCAAAAAACAGAGATCTTTTCATATTAATCTTCTATACACAGAAGATATTAGTAATATCAGAACATTATATTTCCATAGTCTATGTATGTATGCATTCAAAAATAAAATACTTCATAATTCTTTTTGCACAGCATATTCTACTAGAAGCACAACAAACAAATTGCTACCCACTTCAAAATACAATAAAAGTGTTTGTCACCGTTTCTTGACTTACACTTTGCCTAGAACTTGCAATATTTCACCTTTAGAGATGAAACAAATAAGAAATCATAAAGCATTTTCTAGAGAATCGAAGAAAATCATATTCGAAAATTACTCTCAATTTATTGCAATAGTGGAACATCAATAATTCTATTTGCACTATGTCATACTATTATTTAGCTCTAGCTTTCTGCACACAACTGCAATTGTGAATTGAATGATATTGATCTGTAGCACAACACAAGTGTTAATAGTCACTTAGGTGCTATTTCTGTACACAATCCTTACCTTGTACCAAATTCTTCATGTATATATATTTTTTTGTGTAATGAGAGTGACATTTGTACATGTTTAAATCCTGTAAACTCTGTGATTTTGTATTGGATTTGTGTGTTGATGAATAAAATTATAAAATATGTATACATATATAAAACCAAATGAAGTCAACATTGTGAAAACATACGAAAACATACTAATAGGTGCATTATGTAAATTTGAACAAACACCAAAAAAGTAGTAAAATCATAATAATCTTGCTAAAATACCTATATATGAGTCGCAACCTAGAATTTCTCATCGTAATATTCCTGTAGGTGATAATATGCTCTTGGTGAGAGAAAATCATCCACACTTCTTCTGAATTTTTTCAAATTCTTGATTGCTTTGAAATGCTGTGGCAGATGATTATAAATTTTTTTGCTCTCGTATATCACAGAATTTTTAGCAAGCGTTGGTATTGGCAGTTTGATATAATTTCTATTCCTAGTATAATAATATACATTCAGATCCAGAGAGATTCCTTTAATTAAAGGCTGATTTTTGTGAATCAAACAAACAGTTTCCAAGATAAATAGGCACGTGAGTGTCAAAATTTCACAATGAATGAAGAGAGGTCTACAATGGTCACTAGATCTAGCTTTACAAAGGTATTTCACTGCTCTCTTCTGTAGAACAAATACCGTGGATAGTAAGTGTTGACTTCAAAAGCCCCAGAAAGCTATACCATATCTGATATGAGATTCTACTAAGAAAAAATATGTATTGTTAGCAATATCAGAGCCAAGCTCATTCGACACAATTCTAACAGCATAGCAACCTGACGCTAGCTTTTTTCTCAGTGACAAAATATGTTCATCAAATCTCAATTTCTTGTCAATGTGCAAACCCAAGAATTCAGTATTCGATTTGTTTCCAACGTGATGTGAACCAAGAGTGAGATTGTCAAATCTGAACCTGAAAGTTATGAATTTTGGTTTGTTGGTGTTGAAACAGAGATAGTTCGAATCGCACCAAGATTTGACCTCGTTTAAGTCGAGTTAAATGACTTCTTTGAGCGTAGCTATATTTTTTCCTTGCCATATCAGAGTGGTGTCGTCTGCAAAAAGTGTGAATTTTCCTGTAATGTTCTAGTGAGCTAGATAATTTACATACAATAAGAATAAAATTGGGCCAAGCACTGATCCCTGAGGAACCCTTAATTTGATGATTGAACGATGTGAGCATTCATTAGAAATTTCGATAATTTGTTTCCTGCCAAGTAAATATGATTCAAACCATTCCAATGGATTCCCTTTGAACCCATAATGATACAGCTTTACAGCTTGCAAATTTCATTGATACTGAATGTTACATAATCCGAGTTCCTTGTGAAACAATATACCGGGTGTGACATAAGACATGTAACAGCCTGTAGTTTTTTCATTTGGAGAGAAGAAAATTCGAAATTCATAAGGGCTATATTATCGATGATGATGCTTTCCTTGAACCCAATGACAATTTTCTTCAATCACTTGTTCGATCATAAGTAGACCCAAATTTTTATTTCTATGAGGCATCCTGTATATTCCAGCAGCTTGTTCCTATGGTATCCGTAACCACTGTGGGTTGCCTGAACAATATTTTTGCCTCACTCGTCGTTCACAGAGGATCCCTTCCAGGTGTTCATATTGGGTTCATTGTATTGAAGTGGCCCTTTTAGGTAAGATTCAATGGGCCATTAGGCCTTAGTGTCGAAGGAGACATCAGTCAGACGAGCCTACAAACGGGGTGGAGTGTTTTGTGGGTATACTGCAGAGTCTGGGGTTTTCTACAATATTGTAACGACCCAAGCCAGTTTGCTTGGTAGAATATTTCATCATGATCAAGAGTATTGATTTATTTTGGAAGTCATTTTTCTATTTGAGAATCACAGTTATTGCTTCAGTTCATGACTCCATCAATGAGGGTTCAATTTCTATGAGTAGTAAAATTTTTCATCAGAGGAATAAGTAACAAATCATCGCGAGATCATAAATTCTATCTCTCCAACTTTGGATTGTATCCCAGGTATGGTAAGACCTTGTTGGATACTGGATTATGAAGTGTTGTGCTTTATTACAACATCAGAAAGCTTGGTAAGTAATCTGGACTTCGATTTGTATCGATTTATTCCAGCTACAAAGGCAGGAAGAGTCTGTTTTGTGAAAAAAAAAACTATACCAATTCACGAACGTTTGACGCTGTCAGACGTTCATAAATTCACTTCAAATCTGAAGTAGAACCACAGGGACAGGCTCATAAGTATGTGAAAACAGCTACCTGATCTTTGGACATCGTATGTTCACAGCTAGAAGCCTCATACTGCAAGGAAGCACCCTGAAATTGGGCCAAAAAGGGGCCAAATCCAGGTTTGTTTCAATGAAAGAACATTAGTAACCATTGAAGTGGTCCTAGTGACAATCACAACAAACGGTTTCCCAATAAATAGCAGCCCAAGCCGCGATCTCGGCACAACATTTTCAACCTCCGCAGAAGCAACATCTCCAGAAATAATAGGGAACATGGATGATTACCAGACCTCCCTCTCCGTTAGCCCTAAGAAACGGGTTGAAGAACCAGGTCCCAGTATAATATAATATTATCACCTATCAGACTTTGCCACATAATCAATTCCAAATAGAGTGAATTACTCGCATTATAACTTTTGTGTTATATATTATTCATAACCTTGACCAGTTCATCTACGTAACTCGAAGTACTTATAGATGACAATGAGTGGTCAAATTGCTCGATGGTACTGTGGAAGCATATTCTCTCCTAACTTTCATCCCAGATAGCACACAATCGCCTAGGGTCATCCTCAATGTGTCGCCAAACGCCTAGAGAGGACGTTATGTTTTCTACAACCTAAGAACATCATCAGGCGTAAATTTAGCGCCGTAATTGTCCTAGAAAAGTAGAGAACGGTAACAGGAGGACGAGCTTGGGACGTAGTCAGGCTCGCCCTCGACGTCCTGAGGACATCATTGTGAACGCCTCAGAAGGGCCTCGAAAGGTATTTGTGCTATCTGGGATATGAACAGTAGGCATACTGATTTGGACGTCCCTGTAGTTGGTGTACACCTCGGAGTTGGCTTGCAACCAATCTTATTTTATCCCGACAGGAGACGACCCTTCTACTGAAAAAAGCCAGAAGGCAAACCGAGAGGAATGCAAGCATAGTCCATCTGAGCAATTGATCAGATAATACCAACATAAACTTTTGCTACTGAGTCTTGGTTGGTGCAGTGAAGAATGTTTGATTGCTTTTTGCTAATTCACTCAACTTCACATCGTACAATTTGCATTGTAAAAAGATGCGTGGTCAATGAATACTCTTGATTCATACTCGATTTTCATTTTTTTTCTGCCTTCACAGAACTCTGTGTCCACGAACTTAATAAAAAAAAACACAACGTGGGAACATGTTTGAGAGGTGTCGAATTGAATCTCGATACTATTATATATTATACCAAAATGATGTTCATGAAGGATTTCAAGCAACTCGACGAAAAAAAATATTTAAGAAAATGAAGCTAGTCAAGAATAATAGTTTGAACTACCAAGAGCTGCCTTATTACGATATTTTGCGTATCTAACATACTCTGGAAGTTCTCGAAATAATCGTGTTCTCGGAAAACATTCTGGTGATAATCAGAGCAGTCCTGGTATTATAAGTGAAAAAAAAAATACTATAATAATCTTCAACAATAATATCACGATGTTTTGAATATTCGAGATAGTTCAGTAATTTTGTTGTTCACGAAGTTGTTGAGCAACACAATTGGGTTAACAATGAGAGACAGAATCATGAAAAGATATTCAGAACGAAGTGGTATTCGAGTAGACTATTTCACGAAACATAAGGAACATCTGTTGTAAATGAACAAGGCATGTCATTACCAAAACGATTCATTCTGAAATCGACAGCTATATGTTTTTTTCATATATTATGTCAAACTGACAGACTCTGCTTTGCTTTCCATGGCTACATCGTTGAAAACACCAACGCTGGAAACTAAGCAGAATCAAAAGATATTTAGTGAGTGTTTTCGCTATGAAACAAGTTGTCTTTGGCTCATATTCGTTAGATTTAAATTTCAAAAAAACATGACCGATTCCAATTCTGATCTCAGATTTCAGAAGCTGATTTTTGGGTCTTGAGAATCATAAATTCTATAAACGAGAAATAGGGAGGATTAAAATTTCACAGGATGAAGAATGGCACACTTCACACTTGCGCCGAATGTGGAGTGATCGCATTTCATTCGAAAGATTGTCTCTTGTATTTTTTATACTCTATCATATAGAGTTTTATCATAGATCTCGAAATATTTTCCTCATTATTTTTATCGATTGATTGAATTTTGTTTTGTTTATTTCAAATCTTTGCAAATGGCTCGTTCCTAACCCACGCGAGGAAGAAAATTTTCCACACTTCATTTCATAGCGAATTGATAGAAAAAATCTGAAGATATCAACTATTCATGTGTCTGGTATAGCTATGTCATTTGCATTTGACATTATCCAGAATTTTATTACTCAGTCTATCATAATTATGATCATTAAACAACTCGAAAAACATCGTCATAATATAGAGTGAATACTTTCACGACATTTCGACATTATCACACGAACAGAAAACATCAAACAACATGCAGAGAAACTGATAAATACGCTACAGATGAATTAAAACAGAATCTTTGTTCATAGGTTTCTGAAAAAAACAATGGTTAGTTGTTCAACTACCTACGTGCTCTACACAAAAATTACATTCGTAAACAAATACCACCTAAAGTGATGCTACTAGACAGCGAAAAAAGAGCATACCCCTTCCAAGGCACACACGATGTTCCTCGAACATTATAGGGATTCCCTTTCGTGTGCTCCGAAAGATTAAAAAAAATCGATGGGGTGAACAAAACCTACTTGTTATAAAGTACTATATCCGGTCTCCAAATGTGATCCGATGGAACATGGAGCATGTGGACTCCTCCATATTCCTTTGGTTCCCATCGAAGTTTGTAATCGTACCAGGACTAGAAAAAAAGAATGAAGTTGACTCGCATAAGATACTTTCAAGTTTCAATATCAATATGTCAAAAACGGCATGTCTGTTGGTTGATCGATCATTCTAGAACACGTGATTTTGACAATGTTTCTTGAAGGGCGCACATACTATATACTGGATAACTCACGGTCGATGGTAGGTTATACGTTTATGGAGAACGCAACGCAGGATACCTCTGGAAATTTCGCATTTCACATTTCATCCCCTATTCTATTGATCTAAGATATTTTGAAATTGCGACGTTACCGTTTCTATCAAAAAGTCATAGCAACTTCATTATATTAAAGCAACACCCCGTATATTGATACATTTTCAGAATTGCCCACTCATTTCATCACTATTTTATTGATGAATCCCTATCCCTATCTCTATCGGTTCTCGAGATGAAAAATAATGTGTGTTATATAATATGATCCACAACATATCCCTAATTCTCCCTAACTCTATTTAATTTTTGTCTGAAGATGGCTGTTTAGCCGAAACTAGTCACACTAGCAATTGTAATATAATTTGTGGTCGACCGACTTTGTGTATTTTGTTTTTTCTTTGAAAAAATCTGGACCACTTTGAGAAGGATGGATGGTTTCCATGACATATCCCTAATAATTGAACTTAAGTGAATCAGGGCTGTCAATTCATGAAGAGTTGTTATTCAAGTGGTGGTTTGTACAGGCTTGATTCAGTTAATTCATATTGAGAAATCGCCTCCATATCATACAGGGCGTGCTGAAATTATTATTCATACAAGTGGTCAAAAGTTCATTATTCCAAATAGAACCCACTGTTTTTTCTCAATGAATTGAAGGAATAGAAAAATTGCTACAAGATGACATAGCATGTCGATATACCTAAATCATCGAACTTTCCTTACAAAGCCTCTTTTCGTGAAAAATATAATTTTATGAAGAAGTTAATTTTAGATAGCCATGGAAATATCAAACTCATGACATTTCGGTAACATTAATGAGTAATTCAGTGACTCTTATTGACAGTATTCCTATGAAGTTATTCATTATACACTGACAATGTGATCAAATCATTGCCAGAACTTGCAGAAAATTCAACCAAATGTATCCTGAATTGACACCAATGAACTAGAGGAAGTTTGTTAGATTACAGAATACTGTTATCATCTATGGCCCAATTTATAAACAGAAGAGTATTGTGATACGAAGGCAATTCTAAAAATATATCAATATACGGGTTGTTTCGTTTAATAAAATGAAGTTGCTAGGACTTTTTGATAGGAACGGCAACGTCGCATGAAACAGGCGATAAAATGTAAGATGCGAACTTTTCAGAACAATCATGCGTTGCGTTCTCTAAAAACGTCTAACTTACCATCGACCGTGAGTTACTCTGTATATGTTAGGTTACCTTTGATGAGCATAGCCCTGCCCGAGGAATCATTCTCTGCCCACATCCAGAATACAATAACAGACTCACCAAAATCCAGTGAATAGAGACGCACATAGAGGGGGTTCACCTTACAAACGGCCCGGTAGTTCTGGATTTTTGATATGTTATCTAGTATGGTTATTGAGTGTTCAGAAAGCGAAATGCACAATTCTCCCTCCTCCGCGCCCTCCGCCATATTGATAAAACCCGAAGAAATCGGCACTTCTTCCAGATTCTCGCTTATATATAAATAAGTTTTGGAATTATGTGAATGATAAAAAAAAGTAATAATAATAGTATTGGAAACTATGTATATGAAGAAAAAGAACTTGAAGACAATGAAACTGCAGAAGCATTTGCAACATTTTTCGCATCTGTATACTCTACTACTAAATCATCATATTCTGACTGTGTAAGTAGTAGAAACATAACAAATAGTACGTTCAATATGGAGTCAGTTACGCAGTCCGAATATGAAGATGCAGTGAAAAAATTGAAACCTAAGAAGGCGGCTGGAACAGATGGAATTCCACCCTATATACTGAAAGGTGTGAGCGAGTGGTTGAAAACACCGCTGCTACATATCTTCAACTTGATCTTGAGAACGAACGAATTTCCGAATTTGTGGAAAACAGCTGTAGTTACTCCCATCTTCAAATCCGGAGATAGAAAAGATATCGAAAATTTCAGACCTATTTCTATAATGTCTGCTCCTTCAAAATTATTTGAACAAATTGTTTATACGAGAATTTATCGACATGTTGAGAATAATATAGTTTCTCAACAACATGGTTTTGTTACCAAGAAATCTGTTAGTACAAACTTATTCAGCTTTGTGAGTACAGGATATGAAACACTTGAAAGCAAGTCACAACTCGATGTCATATTCACTGATTTTCAAAAGGCTTTCGATAAAGTCGATCACGATGTACTATTAGCAAAATTGAGTGAGTTTGGTTTTTCTGAAGGCACACTCAAAATGTTCGGAAGTTATCTTGAAAATAGATTCTTAGTAGTCAAGCATAATGGAAATACCTCAGGAAAATTTGAAGCTAATTCTGGAGTACCACAAGGTTCCAATTTGGGACCATTACTTTTTGTTATGTTCATCAATGACTTGCCCTCAATTCTCAGGTACTCGAGTTGTTTACTATTTGCAGATGATCTGAAAATTTTTAAAAAAATTGACACTATTAGAGATTGTGTTATGTTGCAAAAAGACTTAGAATGTGTTTGTGAGTGGAGCCGTAAAAATAAACTATCTTTCAATCTCAGAAAATGCAGTGTCATGAGAGTAACAAAGCTGAGAGATCCAATAATATTCGATTATATGATGCAAGATGAGGAATTACAAAGTGTTAGAGAGATGAAAGACCTGGGAATTACATAGACCATACGCTATCTTTTTCAAATCATGTGAGAAACATAACTAAAGCAGCAAACCGTTTGTTAGGCTTCATAGTAAGGCAGGCATCAAAATTTACTAACTTAGAAACTATAAAGATTTTGTATTTCACTCTAGTCAGATCTAAGCTCGAATTCGGTTCAGAAATTTGGTTAGGAGAATATCAAACTACACTATTTGAAATAGAAAAAATTCAGAACAAATTTTTAAGGTATATGTATTATAAAAAATATCGAATTTATCCCGACTACAATATAGTAAGAACTCTCCAATTGAGAAATGAGTTCAAAGTGATGTCTCTGGATGAACGAAGAAATCTGAATATAATAATCTTTCTATACAAATTATTAAATCATAAAATTAATTCCCCTGAACTACTATCTAGAATCAGATTCAATGTGCCTGCAAGACGAACACGAAATATTCTTATGTTCAATGTACCTCTAGTTTGTACTACCGCAAGGGCTCCACTTATAATCATGTTGCGACTTGCCAATACAATGAACTCAATGATAGATATAGATCGGACATTGTCAATGAGAGAATTCAGAAAAATCGCTACACATCATATCAACAATTTCAATTGAAATTCAACAGACTGTGAGTTATATTTGGAATTACTTATTGAACAAATATTATGTTATTTTGAAATATTTATTCATGTAATGAGGCCTTGTTTGGCCTGTTTGAATAATAAATAAATAAATAAATAAATAAATAAATAAATTATATCTTTGTTTTGGTGCATTTTAGCTACAAATGCCATTCAATGTTGAAAAGGATCAAATTTCCTATAATGCTCGTTTCTAATTTTGTTTCTAGGACTGATAGTTACGGAGATATGATTTTTTTATAAAATAAAAAGAACGCATGTTCCGGAATTTTGTCAAGTACGTTCAGCGACACTATGGCACCAATGTGATGTTGATTTTTGATGGCTACACAACAGATTCTTCTCAGCAAGGGACCTAGATTGCTGAACGAGCAAGAAGGTACAAGGCAGACTCATCATCAGACGTGGTGTTTGACAAAACCACTGTCAACACCGTACCTCAGGATAAATTCCTGGCCAATGTGAAAAACAAGGACCGGCTTGTGAAGCTGCTCTGCAATGAAATGCAAGCGTCAAATATAGTCACAGTCCAAGCTTTCGAAGATGCTGACAGGTTGATAGTTGCCACAGCTAAATGTCTGTCCCCCACGTACGACTCCGTCATCATTGTCGGAGAAGATATTGACCTACTCGTCCTACTGACTGGTACAGCACCTGCGGTGAACAATGTCTTTCTAAGAAAAAACAGACCAGACGCAATCTACTCCGCCTTCTCCTACGAGTACAATTGCAAAGGCTGTATCTTGCTCCTGCACGCAATATCGGGCTGCGACACCACAGCACCATTCCTGGTGGCAGTAAAGAACAATCGTTCTTTCCCTTTGCTATAGCAGATTGAAAACAAGTACCACCAAACTCAATCTGGCTAAACTACCTCCAACCAATGACTCCGCACATTTCCACTTCCTAAGGACATACCACCAGGTCATGAAGTGGATGGAGATTGTGAACTACAGCGTTCTAAAGTGTGAAGTTTGACAAATTTCTGGAAAATGCGATTTTTCACATTTTTTAAAAAGTGCATACCTCCGTAACTATCAGTCCTTGGATCAGAATTCAGAACGTCAATTATTGGAAATTCAATCTTCTACAATACTTAATGGGACTCTTTTGTAGCTAAAATGCACCATAACGATAATATAAGCAAAAATCTGGAGAAAGTTCCGATTGTTTTCGATTGTTTCAATATGTCAGTGGGCGTGGAGGAGGGAGAATTGTACATTTTGCATTTCAAACACTCCATAATCATCCTAGATAACATATCAAAAATTCAGAACTACCGAACAATTATATTCAAACTCGGAAACCGATAGAGACAGGTAAATGAATTTATAAACAGAAGAGTATTGTGATACGAAAGCAATTCTCAAATAGTTATTTTCCGGGATCGTTCATTGATGACCCCTATTAATGATCAATTTATCAATCAATGCACGATTGGCAACCAAACATACACCGCGTGCATTCATTGTTTATGCTATAACTTGTGATCCATGTCCATAGACATAGAATAAGAATGAAGATTCATTTGCTTCATATAGTTCGTGATACATGTTTGACACACTCTACACTATGTATTCTCGGTCCAGAAAGGCGTATAGTGTGTCGAACATGTATTATGAAATATTCGAAGAACATCAATCTACCTCCTCATTCTTCATCTATGGACATAGATCACACATTTATTTCTACCCTTTTTTTTGAAGGAATGTTTTGCGAAAATGTATACAATAAATTGTTTTTTTTTAACGAAAACGAAGCGAAATATTGGACAAGATGTTGACTTTTCTGTTGGTCAATTGGATATGAAGATACAGAAATCAAAAAAATCAGTGGAGCACATTTCATCGACAATAATATTCGGTAGGATGTCCTCGAGACGCCACTGGATTTCACAATTTCAATTCAATTATTGCTGAATCAGCCGCTCATGACAAACACTATCATCGGCAAATTCCAAGAGAATCGATGTGGGTATATTTGAGATATTCATAAGAAACTGATTTTTTTTTTAAGTGTAACACAGTGTATTTTGGAAACTATGCATTTCTGGGCCCACGTATATATGAAATGAATTTCTCGATATTTTTGCCTGGAATTCACTAGCAAATTACCTCTACTGGCATCACAGAATAGCCTACTACGGAGAAAAAATCCAGAGGCGGACTTGGAGATCTCTTCTTTTAAACCCCAAAAGTTTGCCTTTCTGGATCGTATAATTAAAAAATTTCCATCAGAATCAGGAAAATCAGGAGAAACGTTAGAAGGTGAAAAAATATCAAACGAAATTCTGATGAATATTTCTGCGATTTCATCCAGGTACATTACTATACAGTCTGTCCAAGATAAGGTTGAACAGCATGGGGATCTCGAAAACGGTAAGAGATACGAACTCGGTTAAATGAAGAAAAAGTTGCGCATTCGGAGGCTCATATCAAGAGCCTTCGGAAATTCTGAAAATTATTTTTAGTTTTTGAGTTTTTGAGTGAATTTTTGGAATTTCTATTTTTTTTTTCTCTCCGTTATTATCAGAGATACAGAAAAACTGAAGATACTTTTTCATTGCAACTTTTGGGGAGGTTTAATGTGGTGATACCGATTTTTTTATGCGACGTTTCGTATTCGTGGAACCATCATCAACTTTTGTTTTTTAAATACGGTCCTGATAATTTTTTCACAGATTCTGAAAGGTTTTTCTATTCTGAATTCAACCATGTACTATACTAGGTGATTCGAATGTGTTTCGACCTATTTTTGGCGATCATCAATGTTTTTTCGAAACTCCAAAGGAAGAATGCCATCAGTTCCACTTATTTTGAAGGAAAATTAGCCAACACACTAATGCCTCATCAATCAACAACCCATTACATTTTGCGGCAACTAAAAATTCCATCCATACAAATTCAGAATATGTCAAGCGTTAAAACCAGGCGATGACGAAATGCGCAAGACATTCTGTGAGTGGTATACTAGGAAATGTTGAAATTTTGCAGATTTCTTTCGAACAATCATCTGGACTGATGGAGGCATGGTCACTAATCATAGTAGCTTCGATAGAAAAAATACACATTATTGTTCACGAGAAAATGAACATTTATACATTACAGCGAGACACCAACACTGTTTCGGCTTCAATATGTGGGTTGCAATATTTGGCACACGAATTATTGTTCCTTCTATTTACCATGAAACACAGACTTCCGAACGTTATAGAAATCCGCTTGAGAATCATCTTGAGAAAGCTCTGGATGATTTACCCATTGCGGAAGTTGTTGGTTTCAACAAGATGGCGCTCCGGTACATAATTCCAGAGAAGTCCGTGCGTTTTTATCCCTTGGCCGGCGCGATCGCCTGATTTGACACAGCTGGATTTTTTCTTAGGGGGTATATCGAACTTCGTACACGCAAATAACTTTGATGATGAAAAAGAACTAAGGGACAGTGTCTTCGAAGCATTCAATAGAATAACCCCAGAAATGCTTAGCACAATGTCTTAGAAGCAACTGTGAGAAGAGGATAACTTTGTTCAGAAAATAATGATTATCATTTTGAACATTTGTTATGAATGTCTCTGTAGGTATTGTCAAAGTTAAGTTGTTAAAGTAATTCGTGTAAGAATTCATCAACAATTTTAAACGCTGCATTGATCGAATGATGTAGTGAAATATTTTTCATTCACTTTGCAGTATTGAATAACTAATCCATCAAGTTTGACACTAAATGATCAGAAATAAGTGGAACTGAGGCTTTTTTTCTTTGGAAGTTCGAAAAAACATTGATGATGGATAGAAATAGGTCGAAACATATTCGAATCACCTTGTATAGTACATGGTTGAATTGAGAATAAAAAAACCATACAGAATCTGTGAAAAAATCATCAGGACCGTATTTAAAAAACAAAAGTTGATGATGGTTCCACGAATACGAAACGTCGTATGAAAAAATCGGTATCATCACGTTAAACCTCATCGAAAGTAGCAATGAAAAAATATTTTGAGTTTTTATGTATCTCTGATAATAACGGAGAAAAAAAAATAAAATAGAAATTCCAAAAATTCACTTTTTTCGATATAACTCAAAAACTAAAAATAATTTTCAAAATTTTCGAAGGCTCTTGATATGAGCCTCCGAATGCGCAACTCTTTCCCTATTTAAGCGACTTCGTATCTCCTACCGTTTCCGAGATCCCCATGCTGTTCAACCTTATCTTGGACAGACTGTATACATTCGACCTGAAGTAGTCGAATCATTACTTCAAATATTGATATAATAATAATAATATTATAATATTCATTGCAAGAAAATGATTTAGGTAACATA
Source organism: Phaedon cochleariae (assembly GCA_918026855.4). NCBI lineage: Eukaryota > Metazoa > Arthropoda > Insecta > Coleoptera > Chrysomelidae > Phaedon > Phaedon cochleariae. Next base: position 186,914 of record OU896723.1, on the reverse strand, counting down.
ACAATTATCACACATTAGATACATTTCAGATTAGCTAATATTCATCATGATAATATATTTTCTTACTATGATTTGGAATAATATCAACAAGACGAGTTTAGAGGGCTAATTGCAATAAACAAAGACCCAAAGAAACCATGAATGGTTGTATATGGGCATGTATATGTTATGGTATGGTGAACAAGCAGCAGTATTGAGAGAATATATCATTCAATAAAAAAATCAGGACCAGCCTTCGTTTTTTGAAAGACCTACGAAACATTTATAATTCTCGAAATAGATTTGTTTGTTTCCTAATATTCTTCAACGAAGATTCTCATTATGTCCTCTTCCAATTCCTAAACATATTATGTTTCCACATAAACAGGATCCGGACTATTCAATAGGGACAGTTTTTCTGTTTTCCAAACGGTAAGAGATAGAAAGTTGATTGAATCAGACAAAACTTGCAAATTTCAGACTTCAATATAATATGAATTCATCAACAATCACATAAAATATTAAGAACGGATCAATGATTATTGATGAAAAGTCAATTTTATCATAAAAATTGAACCGAATTGAAACTTATGTCAAGACTATTGAGTCTAACACTGAATGAAAACCTTCAATGAAATTTATAGTATCTTGATCATTTGATAATTATATACCTTGTATTCTTGGTTTTTCTGTACATCTCCTCCATTTTTGCATAATAATGTAGCATGCCATTAATTAGGTACTATGAAGAAGTATTGATTCTTGTCATGACGACTGATATATTCTATTTTCTATTTATATGGTGCCCATGAGAAGAACAAAAGTTGCATTGTGAATATCTGAAAATGATGAAGATAGAATATCAATGATCTCATCCTCCTCTTCATAATTATTTAACTGATTACACAAAATTTCAACTGTTTTCTTCTGGTATGAAAAAAAAAAGGATAAAAACTGAATCAGTGATTTACAGTTTCTTCAAAATGTTTCTGGAACGGTTGGCATTTTTCCTAATTACTAAACATCATATTGAGGAGGTTCAAAAACTTTTGTCTGATCTAATCGACTCTTTATCTTTCATCGTTCAGGAAATAGCAATACTGTCCCTACTAAATCGTCCGGATCCTGTATATCGAACTCACCTTGACTCAGTCTACCCCTCATTAGGCTATAACTAGTTAGTCATGACTCACCCTGTTTAACAGAAAGTAAAGTGAAATAAAATTTCACTCAATTAGGTAGGTAAATTATGCTAGTTCTGATTCCAGTGATAAACATTTTTAATTATTGAACGTAAAAAATTCCGCGAATTGTTTCCATCCCATTATGTCTATTAGAGTCAATGTCGAGATTTTCTGGCAAATCGATTATTTCGTTAACCTTAATGAATCAAAGTTTTGCAAAAAGCCTCAACTCAACACCAACAAAGCTTGTGGCTCCGACGGAATCCCACCGATTGTCCTCAAGAAAATTTCTCCCGAACTAACACCTGTTCTCTGCAAGTCGTTCCACTACTCATACAAATTGGGGATATTTCCGCACAACTGGAAAATTGTGAAAGTACATCCAGTTCCTAAAAAAGGCAAAAAAACACCTAACAGCTACAGACCGATCGCACTGCTATCTATTATTTCAGAGATCAGGGAGGAAGCTATCAACATCGAGCTCATGAAATACCTGGAACATTCGGATATTATCAACGATAGGCAATATGGCTTCTGTCATCAGAGATCGACAACTGATCTGCTCGCCCACGTCTTACATATATGGCAGCAATTTATTGAAAGATATAATGAAACCCTAGCCGTGACACTTGATTTCTCCAAGTCATTCGATTGAGTCTGGCACCACGGACTCCTCGCCAAGCTTCCATCTCATGGCTTGCTTCCCCAGATATGTTCTCTGCTAGCTAGTTTTCTCTCAAACAGGTCTTTTCATGTAGTGGTCGACGGATTTTCATCTGACTCTCTCATCGTAAATGCTGGTGTTCCGCAAGAATCAATTCTAGAACCAACAATATTATCACCTCATATCAACGATTTGTTGGAAGCAACTTCATGTTCAGTACACAGCCTCGCGTATGATTGTACCCTCCATACCGCTTCCTCTTCCAGGGCTCCAATACCAGCCAGGCAAATCAGAAACGAACAAGGGAGAGATGTTGACAACATAAATATGGACTTGGCAGCAATTCTCGAATCGGGACCCAATAACTTGGTAGATTTCAATGCAAACAAAACACATGCATGCCTTCTCTATAGAAAAGCCGATCTCACTGAGCCGAACATAAGCTTGTCAGGAGTATAACCATTCTTATGAAGACATCCATTTCGATGCTTGGTATCACTATCAGCAATAAGCTTTCTTGGGCACGTAAGATCAATTGCTAAAAGTGCATCTCAGAAACTTGGTTTTCTGTTTCGAGCCAGGAGCTATGTCACTTCCAGTCAGCTAATTGGGATCTATTAGGCACAGATCCGACCTTTCCTGGAATACTGTTTCCATATTCGGAGTGCATTACCCAAACATACCCTGAAACTGTTGAATTCAAAAAAGGGGCAATTCGTCTCGTTGGTGATGTCTCGCTCACAAACTCACTCAGCCCTCTGGAACACCGTAGAAAAGTTGGTGATCTGGCTGTTTTTTATACATTTTTTCATGAACGACGCTTTTCTGAAATATCAACAATTGTTCCTTCCTTGGCAGTCCCCGCGAGATTAACCCGTCGAGTTGAGGCATCGCACCCCTTCGTGGTCACTTTGGAGACCAGCAGAACATCTCTGCCCAAAGACTCGTTCATCCAACGAACAGAGAGGCTCTGGAACACATTGCCAAGGAAGGTGTTCCCCGAGGCATGTTAGCTCCAGAAATTCAAGAAGAACACCAATTCCTATAGATTCGAATCGGTGAGAATTGCTTATCAATTATGTTTTTCAATAAGCCATCACTCAATGATGGTATCACAAATGTGGTATCATCTAAGTGGGTAATTGTCATCAAATTTGCAAGTTGATTCATTTATTCACAGCTTATCGAATATGAAAATATTACTATATGATAACACTAGTGATTTCTAGAAGATACTGCGTAGTAATTTTCTATGGCACGTTATCTTCCATAATATTTATTAGAATTGCTAACGAATAGAAAATGAGACTGATAGTACCTTCTACAGAATTCATTATACAAAATGTCAGTATTTACAATACAAGGGAGGTTCATTTTTTATGTGTCACAAACAAAATCACAATTCGAGGAACGATAGAGTCCGAATATGACGAAAACCAAAAATTCTTCGAAAACTCGTTCCAGGATACCTATATATACAGTGTGTCCATTTAGTGCGTAATGCTTCGATATCTCCAAAACCATAACATATAGAGAAAAACTTTGAGAAAAAACTTCTTCAGTTACTGAAGTTGCTCATTTCAAAAATATTTTCAACATAACTGGGTGTTTAATAAAAGCGGGACGAGTCGGAGACGGTTTTTTTCAAATGGAACACCCAGTATTGTTTATTCGGAATTCATTCCGCCGATGTTTACCTTCACATCGCTATGAAAGAATTTGAAATCGGTAACGGTGTTGCCAAGTTATAATTGATAAATCTATTTTTACCACTATTGAAGAGTCATGTTGAATTGGGCATGGTATATTCATTTGTTCAAATTTTGAAAATATTTTTGGCATACGGTAGTAGCAAGGTCTCACGTTTACCAATTCAGTGATTTTGCGACATGTTCTTCAACAGGGAGCTCAATTTTTCATTCAGAATTTTGCAAAATTCAGATGACATTCATTCGAATTCCGACAGCTTCTGCCTTTTTATCGCTGAAAGAAAAACGAAATTGGCTGCGGCGTTGTCAAGTTGTGGATAATTTCCTTATTTCTACTACTATTTCGGGTAATTTGTACGTCATAATCCTTTCATTCATTTGAATTGTGGAAATATTCCGTTTCTACGGTATAATCGGATTTCTTCATACATTTTTTTACAATAGGAACATTTACAGGCTCTCCAAGGTTGAATTTGAAACAGAGTGGGTTTTGACAAATTGATCCAAAATGCTACTTTCACAGATTTTTTTCAGACTATGAATTAATTTTTCCAAATACACTTCCATTATTTGTGTAATGACATGGCAAGAATCGCCACAATCAAATATATCTTGGATTTATTTATAATTTTGCTGAATTTCCTTCCGAAACCCGCGTAGTAAAAAAATATTCTTTGTATCATTATGTAGAGTTTACCTCCTTCAAGTTAAATGGAGATTTGGATTGTGGGAAAAACGACAATGAAAGTGGTCCAAAGGACCCCGCACTTTTTCTATATAAAAATGGCGTTCCGTCGAATTTCCCCAATTTTTGGTAAATGATAGTACTCGACATACTGATTGAATATGCCAAGTCCCAACTCAATCCTATGACTAGTTTACGAGATACAGGGTGTTGAAGTTGAAGAATACCTAATTTTTCTCGGCCTATATCTCTAAGATAGGACAAATGAATTCCAATTTTTCGGGAGCACGTAATAGTTATGCCCTTAGGCGCAAGAACTATATAGGTATTCGACCAAAACTGATTTTTATTACAGGGTGATTCTCATTTCAAATAATGTGTTTTTTTGAATATCTGAATATCAATGCTACAAATTGATAACAATTACAAAATGAGATTTATAGCCAAGTATGCTCTTCTTACATCAATTGAATTCGTAAAATATAATAATTATACATGGTGTTTCATTAATGCTGTTGATTGCATAATTGGTCTATCCTAAAGTTCATTGGGCCACCTCGTATTATCGGGTTGATTCCAGACATTCAAAATATTTTTGAAGTATGTATCCCAATGAGTTCCATGATATACAGAGTGATTCATCGATTGAAAAAATTGACAACCACGAAAAAATATTCAAAAACCACTATTTTTTTCATCACCCTCTAATTCGAAATTATTACCGTCGATGTAAGATTTTTTTCCACCAATATACTCAGTATGGATATTTCAATCAAATTGGGAATTTTCAGACCCATGCTATGACTAGTTTTTTTTATACATCGAATAATGTGAAAATAATTATGGAAAAGTAATTACATAATAACACGAAAAATTGCTCCGAATCGCAAAACTAGTAGTCACTAGTCAACTATGTCAAAAAATGTGATTTGTTCGTAAACAAAATCTAGTGGTCTTATTATAGGTCCGCTAGCAAAACATCTCGAAAATGTTTTTCAGAAAACATCAAACAAATCACAATATGCCCCCGAAAAAATCTCATCAACGACACAACTATTCTACGCACCCCTTTCATCAACTTTCAACTCATCAACGATCCCACTCATAAAAGTGCTAAAACTCATGAGCGTTCGAAGTCGACAGCGGTTTTTCCCAACTCAATCCTATGACTACTTTTCGAAAAAAGTATGAAACTAAACTTCCGCAAACGCCTAGTAAGAGGTGCGCGTTAATATATTTTGCAACTCTCCTATATCCAACCAACTTCCAATCTTTTGACCATACTGTATATTGTTAGAATCGAAGTTAGTATATGCACATCGCAAAGACACTAAAGTTGGAGTTTTGGTTATGTAGATATTCGTTACCGGGTTCAGTATAGGCCTGAAAGAAAAATGTCAATTAAGAATTTCAATCACAGATTTTGAAAAAATAGACAAACCAACTCGTTTCCCCACCACCTGAGAGGTAGAGTTTCAGGCGCGTTTTTTTTATTGTGGTATCCCCTGTAGGCCTAGTCCACGTTAGAAAGTGAAAGTTCCAATACCTATAATATGATTGTGTGTAGGCAGGATTGGCGCAGTGGACGAGCACCCGAGTCAGGACTGCGGGGTCGTGGGTTCGATTCCCAGACAGCGCAAGGAATTTTTCGAATATTAATATACGAATTAAATATTGTGAAGTTTCGGAGCATCGGCTGGGGATAGTCCTGCACGATTCACTGTTGCGTGCCTACATACAATATAGATACATGTTCAGAACACTATGGGCTAAAGGACCTCATTAGGGATCGATGGTTGGTTGGTATGTACATACCTACCAACGAAGGACATATACTACTACTACTACTATAATTATGTTTCACAAGGAACACAGAAATCAACTAATCGCCAGATTCAAATCAGTTCCGGACCGATGTTCATATTTTCAGGATTCAATCGATTTGCAGCATCGTCGATACAATTCAAAAGGCGATCAGATGGAAAGGTAATATTTCCTTGGTTTCTTGCGTATCCAAGGAACCATACCACACTGGCTACGTGTGCACACGTCCCTAATGTTCTAGCACCGGACCTACAAGTACAGTAGTACCCTAAAATGGGCGGATCTTGTAAATTATTATCATCGATTTCTCTGAATACTAACCACAGCATATGTTTAGTGGCATTTCTGAACCGAGAAAATACTCGAAATCTTAAAAAATTGGGTTCCTCAATGAGTTCGTCAATATCGAGTGTATTTTGTTCCCCTCCATCTCTTTGTATCGTGTCTTGTATGTAGGAGGCAGCTAAGTGAATGTGATATGACCCTGTGAGTGTTTTCAAATATTCTAAGTCAAGTCGAGGAAACGTCGGTACATGTCTATGGTTCAAACGAAACCATCGAACATTTCTTGTACGGAGGTTTTCAGCCTCAACTCGGGCCTGAACAATGTTGACTTCTTCGATATCATGCAACATTTGTGTAGCTAATTCCAATGTGCCCGGCATCCTTATTGGAGGATGGTATTTGTTTATTAGGGCGCCAGCAATCAAATAGAATTCGCGTAATTTTGCAACATGTGTTATTGATATCGCTCCTCGGAAAAATTTGAAAATCGATTTGAAATGCCCATTTCTAGCCTCTACAATCCATCTGGTGCTAGTAATTAAGCGTGCCCTATTAGTTTCGATTGTTGTGAGTTGTCTTTGGTTTGGTGGTAGAAATGGTGGCATATGGTAATGGAGACCAAGATCCTGTAAAAGACCAATAAAGCCCCTATAACCCCTATCGACTATCACTACATCGCCTTCTTGAAACCATGTCCTCATTCTATTTATATCATTCTGTAGCTCATGCTGCAGAATGGTGGCATCATTATTTCTAGCATCAGAAAAGTATGGACCATTAATTGCCAAGATGTAGCCATCAGGAGCGACCATAATTTCAGGCTTAACCAGGTGCTCATTTTTATGGAAGCAGTAGGATTGTCTCAATATCCGGAAATTACTACTTTTTTCTATTTTGTTATATGTACAGTCTATATACACAATTGCTTTTGGGATATTGGGAGAAGGGTTGTATAGCTGATTGGTGTATACAGACACGTGTCTATTAATATAATCGTCTCTTGTAATAGAGTCGAAACCAATATTATTAGTTACAAATCTTTGCATTAGAGATATCCTCACATTCGATATTATCAAGCTAGTTGTTTGTCTTGAAGAAAAATGAAACAAGATTTTCAAAAACTCATCTGAAACTCCATGTTTCATTTTGATTAGAAATGTCAGTAAATGTTTCTTTTTGATATGCCTTCTATTTCCCCCTTGCTCGATTGTATCACAAAATCCATAAAGTTCTTGAAAATCTTCTTTTGAAATCGACGTCAGAGCTTTGAACTCTTCTTCTGTAAAACTATCAATATCATCCCAGTTTCTAATACGTCTATTTTCATTGGCAACTGTTCTCATACACTGTAGAAATTGAAGCATATTTGATATCAAATAGGGTTTGTTGATAAAATTCAAACCTCCATGCAAATTATTCAAGAGAAATCCATGAGGGTCAAGATGATGACCACAAATTCTCAGAAAGTCCGGAACATAAATATTCGTTACAACAAAAATGTTCACCCTGCAAGAGTTATTCTCTGAACATGTTGACGAGCATTACAGATTATGCAGGCACGGCTCATTACTGGACTCAATACATTTAGGCGAAGACAGTTTGGGTTATTTTCCATCTCATTGATATCAATTATTACACTGTTATGACAATTGAAACAAACTCTGGTATCATCAAAAATGTCAATTGGAGGATTTCCAGCAGCTTGTCTTCTAAATGTTGCAATTTGCAGAAAATCAACATTATCTTCACGATTTATACGAATTGTGAGTCTAGGAATGAAATTCCCTTCGCATACATAACATCTTACCCTATTTGCAAATGCCATAATGCGCACTAAATTCACTAAACAATTACTGAAAACGACTTAAAAAACACTCAGAATAAAGATATACGCTGATATGATATTTTAAGATACTGACAACCCGAAAGTTGCTGGATGACAGACACATTTATTGATATCATGATTTTGTTTTCTAAGCCTACTGAAAAATATTCTATCTGGTTGCGATAATCCAAATTCGACTTCTACGAAGTAAAACATACTTATTAATTCGTGACAACCCAAGTTTCTAGACTAATTCGACCCCGCCGATTCCGAAAATATCAGTTGTCAACTTGAATTGGGACTAGAACTTACCCTAAAATATAATTTTATAATTATTTGAGGATGTCTATCGATCTATTACGGTATGTATATCTTACGATATACATTACCTAATGCCACTATTTCTTCCAACAAATAGATGTTGTTGGAAAACGAGTTGGTTCATGTATTTTTTCAAAATCTATGATTGCAATTCTGAATTGATATTGAGTAGAAGAAAGAGGCTTCGAGATTGTTTCATTATTATTTTACTATATTTTTGATGTGTTGGATAAATGATGATTCCTCGGTACCTACTGATGTTCCTGTATTCCATTTTTCTTTCAAGTCTATACTGAACCCGGTAACGAATATCTACATAACCAAAACTCCAACTTTAGTGTCTTTCCGATGTGCATATACTAACTTCGATTCTAACAATATACAGTATGATCAAAAGATTGGAAGTTGGTTGGATAAAGGAGAGTTGCAAAATATATTAACGCGCACCTCTCACTAGGCGTTTGCGGAAGTTTAGTTTCATATTTTTTTCGAAAAGTATAGTCATAGGATTGAGTTGGGAAAAACCGCTGTCGACTTGGAACGCTCATGAGTTTTAGCACGTTTATATGAGTGGGATCGTTGATGAGTTGTGTCGTTGATGAGATTTTTTCGGGGGCATATTGTGATTTGTTTGATGTTTTCTGAAAAACATTTTCGAGATGTTTTGCTAGCGGACCTATAATAAGACCACTAGATTTTGTTTACGAACAAATCACATTTTTTGACATAGTTGACTAGTGACTACTAGTTTTGCGATTCGGAGCAATTTTTCGTGTTATTATGTAATTACTTTTCCATAATTATTTTCACATTATTCGATGTATAAAAAAAACTAGTCATAGCATGGGTCTGAAAATTCCCAATTTGATTGAAATATCCATACTGAGTATATTGGTGGAAAAAAATCTCACATCGACGGTAATAATTTCGAATTAGAGGGTGATGAAAAAAATAGTGGTTTTTGTATATTTTTTCGTGGTTGTCAATTTTTTCAATCGATGAATCACTCTGTATATCATGGAACTCATTGGGATACATCCTTCAAAAATATTTTGAATGTCTGGAATCAACCCGATAATACGAGGTGGCCCAATGAACTTTAGGATAGACCAATTATGCAATCAACAGCATTAATGAAACACCATGTATAATTATTATATTTTACGAATTCAATTGATGTAAGAAGAGCATACTTGGCTATAAATCTCATTTTGTAATTGTTATCAATTTGTAGCATTGATATTCAGATATTCAAAAAAACACATTATTTGAAATGAGAATCACCCTGTAATAAAAATCAGTTTTGGTCGAATACCTATATAGTTCTTGCGCCTAAGGGCATAACTATTACGTGCTCCCGAAAAATTGGAATTCATTTGTCCTATCTTAGAGATATAGGCCGAGAAAAATTAGGTATTCTTCAACTTCAACACCCTGTATCTCGTAAACTAGTCATAGGATTGAGTTGGGACTTGGCATATTCAATCAGTATGTCGAGTACTATCATTTACCAAAAATTGGGGAAATTCGACGGAACGCCATTTTTATATAGAAAAAGTGCGGGGTCCAAATTTGAAAAAAAATTCCTTTTTCTCGCAATTCAAATCTCCATTGATTGTATTGTAGAAGTTGTTTCGAAGGCAGGCGTTGCTTCTGGCATATTTGTTTGTTTCACATAGTTACATATTATTCAAATCATAAGTAACAAGATTACGGAATATTTCAAATTTGGACAATGCATGTATCGCAAAAATAGCTGAATGATCTATGTTGAACCTCGAATGTCATGTGGCAAGCAATATTACCATACTCAAATCAAATGAAGGAACCATGCCCTATAAGTAGCCCTGAGATAGTGATAAACATAAGGAAATTACTCATAACTTGAAAACGCCGCAATTGAGTTCGATTTTTTTCCGCGATGAAAAGGTGAATGATGTAGAAATAAATCTGTGATGAAAAATACTGGGTGTCCCATTTGAAAAATTCTAATGAACATCGTCTGAATCTTACGATATTCAGAATGTAAATTTCAGCACCCTGTAAAGGATAATTCCGCAAAATTACTGGATTGGTATACCTGAGACCTTGGTACTACTGTATGCCAGAGATATTTTCAAAATTTTAATAAATGAATTTACCATACCCAATTCGACATGACCCTTCAATAGTAGTAAAAATTGGTTTATCAACTATAACTTGGCAACGTCGCAACCAAATTCAATTTTTTTCATAGCGATGTAGAGCTAAACCTTAGCGGAATGAATTTCAAATGAAAAATACTCGTTGTTCTATTTAAATAAACTCGTCTCCAAGTCGTCCCGCTTTTATAATACACCCAGTAATGTTGAAAATATTTTTGAAATGGAACCTTCAATGACGGAAGCAATTTGTTTTCAAAAGTTTTTCTCTAGTGATAATGGATTTCGAGATATCGAAGAATTACGCACTAAATGGACACACTGTATAAATATATAGGAGATCGTTTTGAAGAAACATTGCTTCTGTGAACTTGAATACTATACTATCTCACAATTCTAGTCGATTTTCTTGTTGCTTAATAACTTTACCTTTCACCAAAATGATTTTTTGTATTCACTCACCACAAGAGATTGCTAAACATAATTTCAAAATATCGAATGTCATGTTGGAAAATGAATGATGATACAAATAATATGACATCATCAGATGAACCAATGGTAGGTATGAAAAAATGATTGTTACTATACAGTCAACCTTCAAAATGAGAGGTAGCATAAATAAAATTAATATAAATATTACCTTATCAAAACGATTAATAAAAAACGTGTATCGAAACGCAAATATCCTGAAATAATTCCGAAATCATGGCCAACTTGTGGAAAATATCAATTTCACGAGTATCCAAATTCATGGACATGAGAATTACTTGAAAAAATACCGCTAATCCGGTATGCATGCTGTGAAAATGGTGTGAACATCTATAGCTCAGAAAAACAGCGCTATTCTCATCGAACCATCATTAGTTAGTCAATTCGTGAATGTCAATTCAACATGAGCATGTTTAACCAGCAGAATACAAAAATACAACACTGAAATATTCATAACATACAAACAATGTGTACGGATTTTTCGCACTACAGGGTTATTCACCTATTTATTCTTAAGAAAAACACAAATTTCAAAGTCGGTTGACCACACTTTATATAAGAATAGGATTGAAAAACAGTGACCTATTTCGGCACAACGGTCATCATCAGACTGTGCAGTACCTGAAATACATCATGGATGTGGAAATTGAAATTGTCACTATAAAACAGAAACTCACGATTGTCACATTAAAATCGTCGAAAAAGAGATTTTACGAAATCAAAAACACCATTAGGCGGAGAAGTCAGGTAAATGAAATGTTAAGTTTGAAACTGCTGGAGAGCCAGAAAAAATCTTGCCTACGTTGAACATCGAAAAAAACAAAGTTTTTTGTCTAAATTCAAAGAGTCACATGTTGACTGGAGGAAATTGATTCATAGAATGGAAAAAGAAACAATAGACATGACAGGCTGACATAATGACATTTGAGGCACGAACATCATGGAACAAGAGATAATGGCGAATGATAGGAGGTCTCAATATCAGCAACCTAGGTTCCGAGAGTCAAGAAGAGAGAGCTCTGTGAAGAAAAAGTGAGAAGAAGAACTGTGGTGTGCGAATAGCACACATCACTTCTAATCGATCCTCTTGGCTCTCTTTCTCTTTCCTCAATAAAACTCCAGTTCTTCTTATAACTTCTCTTTCACAGAGCTCTCTTTTCTTCACTTTCGGAACCTAGGTTGCTGATAGTGAGACCTTCTGTCGTTCGCCATTATCTCTTGTTCCATGATGTTCGTGCCTCATTTGTCAGTATGTCAGCCTGTCATGTTAATTGTTTGTTGTTCCATTCTTTGAATGGATTTCCTCCAGTCAACATGTGTCCTTTTGAATTGAGACAAAAAACTTAGTTTTTACGATTTTCAACTTGATTGGGGCCAGAGTTTTCTGGCTCTGCAGCCGTTTCGAACGAAACTTTTTATTTACCTGACTTCTCGACCTAATGATGTTTTTGATTTCGTAAAATCTCTTTTCCGGTGATTTGAATGTGACTATTGTGAGTTGCTTTCGGGTGTATGATAAATTGACATTCATCATACAGGGCGTGGAAAAAAAAAATCTGGATTGGGACTCTATCACGAATCTGCGATTAGATGTCTATAAAAATCACAAGTATCCATCGTTCAAGTTTGAACCCCCTGATTGGGTATGAAAGTGTTGAAATGGAATATTCTCAGATAAATTATGAACATACGAAAATGTATATATATTCATATGAAGCAATACATTGAGAATTCGCATTCTCTATGTGATGTGGATATCAACTCTTTTTCAGTTTATTCAATAGAAAACAACTACTTTCCTGGCTATATGCCACGACGAACATTGAATTATATCTATTGAACACACACGATAAGAGTTTTAAAATAAAATATGAAAACTTCTGGAATTGAGAATTTGCATTCTCCTTCAGACAAAAAAATACTCGAAAAAATATGTTTATGCACACATCATTCATTTCAATGCTGAATATATTGGTAAGTTATATTTCTATATCATTATACATCATATTATTCATCCGATTTGAAGGAGAATGTCGATTCCCAATTTCGGAAGATTTTATTTTTTATTTTTCATGTTCTCTTTTTGAATGTTCATCAGATATAATTCTATGTTCGACGTGGCAAATAGCCAAGAAAGTAGTTGTTTTCTGTTGGATATTCAGAACGATGTGTGCATATACATATTTTTTTGTCTGAAGGAGAATGCAAATTCTCATTTTCAGAAGTTTTTATATTTTATTCTGAAACTCTTATCGTGTGTGTTCAATAGATATAATTCGATGTTTGTCGTGGCAAATAGCCAGGAAAGATTAGATATCCTCATCACATAGAGAATGCGAATTCTCAATGTATTGCTTCATATGAATATATATCCATATTCGTATGTTCATCATTTATCTGAGAATATTCCTTTTCAACACTATTGTGAGTTTTTGTTTCATAGTGACAATCTCAATTTCCACATTCATGATGAATTTTGGGTACTGCACAGTCTGATGATGGCCGTTGTGCCAAAACCGGTCACTGTTTTTCAATCTCATTTCAATATAAAGTGTGGTCGATCGACTTTGAAATTTGTGTTCTTATTTAAAATACATTGGACAACTTGGATTATGGATGATTTCTAAGATTCACCTATTTATTCGATTATGGCACTTTACATGTTTATCTATCTAATCATCACGACCTCAAATCATCTTGGATTTGTTCCAACGTCTTACCCTTCGTTTCAGGCACAATTTGGGACGATAAAAAGAACGAAACCAAATTCACGATAGCGAAGAACAAAAAGGGACAAAACAGTCCCACTTCAGAATTCAAGAAGTGAAATATAATGGAGGTGAGAAACACTGAAAATCCATAAGACAATGCCAGCACACTGATTCCTTTAGCTTTAATACTAGAGGAGAATATTTCACCTGTCATTAAAGTCGGTACATTCGAGATACCGAACGAAGTACAAATCAGGTACAATATCAATAAAGCTGCTGGAAACCATTCCAACGAGCTCAGATCCACACTGACAATAGTTTCTTTCACAATCAAGTATGCCGCGATCATTAACAAAACCAGTCCGGAAGTTAAAAGAGAAAACATGTAGGTTTTCCGTCTCCCTACTCTTTCTACAACGCTAGCAGAAACCGTTACTAACACTATCGATAGACAAGAGAAGATCAATGTAGGCACTTCAGCTCCCAAATCTATTTCAAACTTCTCGAAAATATACTTCACGTAGACAACAATGGTGGCAGACCCTCCGAATTGTTGGGAAAACCTCAAGAAAAGCCCGGCTGTCAAAGCTCTCCTATTGTTCGGCAGTCGCAACAGGTCGCACCAACTGCCAGCTTCTGCCACCTGTTGATCCAACTCATTCTTCATTTGCTGCAGAATGTGATCCACTTCTTCAACGCCTCTCAACCAACACAGAGACTCTCTAGCCTTCTTCTGCTCTGACACTTTGATGTAGAAATAGGGCGAGTCCGGTAATAGAAACATCAAGGCGAAAAATATCACAGGCACAGGCATGAAGATATACGCAGCTGTTTTGACGCTGCAGTAGGAGCCAGCTAGGTTGATCAGCAGGGAGCCTAGCAGCACGAAGATGGTGGCCACGTTGCCCCAAGTGCCTCGTACCTCAGGCTCTGAAATTTCAGCGATGTACATCGGCAACACTGTCAATACGAATCCCTCTGCTATTCCAGCGCAAACTCTGGAGAGGCACAAGGTCCAAATGCTGTTGGACGCAGCTGTTAAGGCCAGGGCTAGCAGTTGCGGCAGGGCTATGGACATCAGGATCTTCTTTCTCCCGAAAAAGTCGCAGGAGTTTGAGAAGAGCAAGGAGGTGATCATCAGGCAGACTGGGGAGATGGTGGTTAACATTGATGCTTGGTTTTCTGTGATGTCGTAATTGGTTTTGTCTTCGGAGATTTTCAAGATGAAGGGAGATGTCCACGACATGAGGATTCCATCGGAAAGGGAACATAATGCGGCTGCAAAAAAAGTATAAGCTGAGTGATAGTATTTGCTTTTGATACGACTTTCTGAACACACGGTGTCACCAGTAAGGTCTTGATTTCATTGAAATTTCATTGACGATACCGTTTACTGTTAATCATCAAACGATTGCGGAAAGTTTTACTTTTCTGCGAGAGTTAGAAACACTGTTATTTCAACGAGTGTTTTTGTTTATATTGATCATATAAAAATATGGTACCCAATTAACTAATAAACAATATTTTATAATAATGCTGCAAAATGATACATAAGACAGAATAGTAGCAAAGATCATCTGGTCAGTCCTGAATCCTCATTTCCAGAACAACAAAAATAGTGCAGAGAAATACCTTTCCCTGCAAGCGTGCGCAAAGTAGTACTTTCCCGCACTCATTCTCGTGCGCAAAGTAATACTTTTCCGCACTTAGTGCGAATATGGGTGTTATCCACACGGCGTGCGATTGAGTAAAATTACCCAAACATCCCACTGGTATGGAACATTTATATTCATTTTAGTTGCTGTAGACTATTTCATGCGTTATAAGAAGCCTTTTCAACCGTTCTTCCCGATATTTGTATTTCACCACAATATAAATATTAGGAACAAATGATTTAATTTGCTTTCATTATACTTTGTTGATATGTAATTGTTTGTTGTTTAGCTATTTCTATCAAGTTCAACTAAAACCTATTCAATGAATTGTAATTTGAGTTGAAACTTTTTTATTTTCGTTCTTATCTGATATGGAGCTCGTAGGGAAAATGTGATTTTCTATTATAACATTTTATTGTTATGTGTGATTGTTGTATAGTTGAATTTTTCAATAAGTTATATTCTTTTTCATTTCCTTTTTTATCTGATATGGAGCTCGTAGGAAAAACATTGTTCCTAACATGTGCGCAAAGTGTTTTTTCCGCACGCAAAAACTTATTCGAACGAACTGTATTTGCGTGCAGAAAAGTAACACTACTACTAGCGTACGCAAAGTAGTACTTTTCCGCACTCATTTGCGTGCGCAAAGTAATACTTTTCCGCACTCAGTACGGATATGGGTGTTATCCGCGGATAAGTTGAACTACCCAAAAATCTCACTGTTCTGGAACAATTAAAATATTCATTTTAGTTGCTGTAGACTATTGAATGCACTATAAGAAGCTGTTATCCCTTTTACTTTTCAACCATTCTTCACGATATTTGTATTTCACCTCAATATAAATATTAGGAACGAAGGATTCAATTTTCCTTCATTATATTTCATAGATATGTAATTTTTTGTAGTTCAGCTATTTCTATCAAGTTCAACTAAAAACTATTCAATAAATTGTAATTTGAGTTGATTTTTCTCAATTTTTATCGAATACTTTTGAAACATCCATTGTAACCCTGTTGAAATTGAAGTTGGCGATCGGAAATTATTGTTTGGCCCCTCCTTGTAGTATTTCGAAGAATAATCGAATGAATTTTCATTTCATTCTCATTCTGGGTGATCGGACAAGAATAAAACATATGACTCACCAATTAATATCGCCAAAATCTGTGGAAAATGATGTTTTCTATTGAAAATCTTGACATCTTCGCAAATTTTTTTCGGCAACATTTCACAGCTACTTACTAATGAATGTAAACAAAGTTCAAGATACCCATTTAAAACGAATTTAATGAAGAATTCGAAAACCCATATAATGACTTGTAGGAAGATAAGAATATTCGTTAATATACGGGGTGATTCGACACCTACCAAATCAACTATTGTTGTTCAAGTTATGCTGAGATAACAAAACCTTCCCAGAGTATATCAGGATCATAGGAAAGACATGGTCTAGGAGTATCACAGAGGAAATCTATATAGGCGAATTAAGTTCCTCAGGATGAGTTTGAACCAAAAATTTAACTTCATTTTCATTAAATCATTTGATGACAATGAATGCATCTCAATTATGTGAGCGTTGAAATAGTGTTTCTCTTGATATAATTCCTTCCTTCTTGAAAATATCCATACGGAGGGTAGATCGCCTATTGGCTATTCGTCTGCGTCGGTGCTAGATGTAGAGCTTCCATTTCCTTCAGTTTTTTTTTGTGTTCTGGTTCCCACGAAAAGGGATATCCTGTAATGTTGAGAGAACATCGTGGGAACAATGATGGAAATAAGTAGATGGTGCGCGTACTCGGCCAATTTCACCTATTGAAAACTCAAGAAAAGTTACTCGACCGCCTACTATGATTTCTCTACGTCACATCGATGGTGACGCTGCTACTGCTACTTTGACGAGTGGAAATAATATGGCAATTGGTATTTTAGGTATGCAGAAAATATGTAACAGTGGGATTATTCAACTCTGAATTCGAAAAATCTGCGGCAATTCGAAAATTTACATATGTCATAATTGTGCAATGTCGCCATCTATCCGAAAACTGCTGAAAACATCGTCCACGGGACTTTCGGGAGGTCTAGAAGAATTTCTGAAACAAAAGCGCATCAGGAAGTACCTACACCATCTACTTATTGACATCATTGTGAGAACCAAGAAAAATAACGTAGGACTTGGTGTTCCTCTTGAATTTCTGGAGGATATATTCCTCGGAAAACACCTCCCTTGACAATGTGATCCAGAGTCTAGCTGTTCGTTGGATGAACGACTCTGCAGAACGCAGGTCTCCAAAGTGACCACGAAGGGGTGCGAAGCCTCAACTCGATTGGTTAATCTCGCGGGGACTGCCAAGGGAGGAACGATTGTTGTTATCTCAGAACAGCATCGTGCATGAAAATATCTATAAAATAGAGCCAGATCGCCAACTTTTCTAGCGGTGAAATGAATGTTGTTGTATCGATGGATGGTGATGCAGCTAAGGTTTGGTTTCCAGGTTAGTCAGCTGGATTTTTCGTGTGGTTTTGGTTAGTGGAAGCACTAAGAGTTTTCTGATTAGATTGAGGTCGCCTCAAATTATTATTATGATAGGTAATAGTTCTGCGACTGACTCCACCCGGGTGGTTTTTGGTGAGTTTTACGGCCTGAATGGTTATTTTCGTGTCATTCTTGAGGCGGCGAGACCTGAATTTGGGACCAGTTTGTTTCGTGATTCAGTTCCGTGAATCAAGGTACCCGGATCATAGGTGAGTGAATCGTGACGATCTTATTTCATTTTTTCGAGAAAGAGCTCTTTTTATTTGGACATTTGGTTATTGAGTTGTTTGTGAATTTCTTCTGTAGATTCCTTGTGTTTCCTGATGTAGTTTTCGTATAATTATCCGTTAATATCTATGTCAAATGGACTATTACTGTCTAAATGGCCTGTGATTATGTCTATAGGGCGTTGTTTTGTGTCTGAATGTATGACGTGGTTAGAGCCTAATATGGAATATGGCATTTCATCAGGAATATTTAGATTGTCTCGCGTTTCGTGGACGATTCTGAGATGTTTGAGTGATATTTTTCAACAATTGAATTCGAGTTCGGGTTCCAGGCAGTGGTGTTATATGAGCTTGTATTTTATGTAGAGCTGTAAATTCTTGTATGACATCATTTCTAAGATCAGTGCCTTGATGAAGTTCTAACATTTTTGGTGTCCTAAGATAAGTCATGAAGTTTATGGATCCTTCTGCTATGGGGATAGCAGTGAGTCCTGTCAATGAGTATGCTTGGACATTGGAATATTGGTTTACTATTGCCAAAATTGAATATTGGTCTACTATTGTAAAAAATTTTTGATCTCTAATTGTGAATGTATCAGCATGTAGGACGAAAGGTCTGTTTGGAGTTCAAGCTTCTGTTTTGGTGGGTTTCTGTCGTATTTCAGTTTTGGCAACTTCCGCTATTATTCATGTATTCCGTGAATGTGCCTCTGATATTTGGCCAATAATAATGACGTTACATTCACGATTTGGTTTCGATTATTCCGCAGTCGATAGTTTCACCTAGATGATAATCCTGAACAATGTCTTGCCTCTCGTCGACTGATATCACGAATTTCAATACGTTATTGCAAAGAATGATTTCAAAAGGGGAGTTAATAAACGTGTTTCTCAAGACTTCGCAAAATCGAGGAATGTATTCTGGTCGGTAGGAATCAACTGCAAACGTTCTCTTTGTCATAATAAGATCTTTGAAGGTATTCATGATGTCCTCCTCAAAATTATTCGAGAAAATTTGAATCTCCTTTCTTATATTATTCTCAAATAATCGTTTCATTCTAGGGACAACTGGATAGTGTGACTATTGTCAGAAATAATTGATTTTGAAAGTTGTTAATGGGTGTTTCTGAGATTGAGACTTCATATACAGGGTTTTCTCGGCTAGTATAAACAGTTTCGTCATCACTATCATGAATGTCATCGCCTTGTCCGCTTTCTGTAATGTTATCATCTAAATTGGGGGGGGGGTTCATCAATCTTTCCTGATAATAATTCGTTATCTAATTTGCAATTTGGATTTTTTGAAGTCAAGGATGGTTTCACTTCTCGAATTTTTCTGTATGGATAAATAATAATAATAATAATAATAATACATTTATTGGACACCAAATATGTTCACATTGGAGAAAGTAAAACTAAATACAATATATATACATATGGTGAACAAAGGGCTTTTGGTTCAGATTGCGATCAAGTCGCATCTGGTGTTCCACCAAAGCCGTAAACTGAAAAATAAAGCTGAATAGGGTGAAAGAGCACGAGAAAGAGAGGAGGAAAAGAGAAAAAAGAGAGATGGAGAGAAAAAGAATTGGAAATAGAGCATGCGAGCGATGAGCTGATAAACAATAATCACGATCTCAATGCGAATGTTTCATAGCGGTCATTCAGGGACATTTTGAGACTGTATTAAATGTTTTTTAAATTTGTATTTGAAATTATCGATCGATAGGTCAAACCAATTAGGATTCCAAATATTAATATAATTTAATGTGTCAGAAATATTATAAGAGAACGAGCGCTTATACACTTCTTTTTTGTGAGTAGGGACACTCAATAGTAATTTCCTTCTCAGATTCAAATTGTGAACGTCCGTTCTATAACTCAAATGTTCATGTAAGTAGGGAGGAGTCTTAAACTTGACTATTTTAAAGAAAGTACAAGCTGTATGGAGACGTCTGCGGTTGATCATATTAAGCCAGTTCAAATCTTTCAGTTTATGTGAAATTCTATTCCTAGTTCTTATACCAAAAATAAGTCTCATACAAGAGTTTTGTAGTTTTTGAATGCGCTTTGTGTCATTGCTATCTAAACATTTGTGATATACCACGTCGCAATGATTGAAATGGGACAGAACTAATGAATCACACAATGTTTTTTTAACTTCCGTATTCAAAAATTTCCTTTGTGGGTATATTAATTTCAGAGATGCGTAAGCTGTTTTGAGTTTGTAGGTTACATGTTCTGTGAACTTAAGCTTGGAGTCTATAACAAGCCCTAAGTTTTTAGAGTGAGTCTTGAAATTTATTCTGGAATCTCCGATTTTGAGTTCATAGTTATTGGCCTGCTCACGAACGTTTTCGTTTCCAAATATCATGGCAATTGACTTCTTCGGATTGATTCTCAACATGTGATCTGTGGATACCTTCAGAATTGCTTCCAAGTCACTATTAATACGATTTACGGCGTCTTCTAGGTTTAGGGGGTCAAAGGAGAAATATATCTGAGAGTCATCTGCGTATAAATGGTAGTTGCAAAATTTCAATCTCTTGGTGAAAGTGGAAGTGTAGATGGTGTAGAACAGAGGGCCTAAAATGCTGCCTTGTGGTACCCCAGAATTTATTTCCTGCCAATTAGAACATGTATCACTTATGACGACCTTTTGTTTTCGATTATGCAAATAAGATGAAATTAACGCACTTGATGCATCGCTGAATCCAAAGTAATGCAACATGGAAAGTAATATTTGGTGATTTATGGTATCGAATGCTTTCGAGTAGTCCAGTAATATTAAAATTGTTACTTTGCTTGCATCAAGAGCTTTAATTATGTCATCCACTATTTTTAATGTTGCTGTTGCACAGCTATAGCCACTTCTGAAGCCTGATTGTTTCACTGGTAGTATGTTATAAGAGTCGACATAAGATCTGATTTGATTTTCCATTACTTTTTCCAGAATCTTTGAAAATGTTGGTAGAATGCTTATTGATCTCAAGTCATTATAACTTTGAGGATTACTATTTTTTGCTATGGGTATTACTCTTGCGTTTTTCCACACACTGGGAAAATAGTTTTGACTTATACATTCATTTATAATATGTGTAGTTATAGACACCAGGAGAGGTCCACAAAGGTTGATGATTGAGATATTTATACTATCATCACCATAGGCTTGCGTTTTTATATTATTGATTAATTTAGATATTTCAGTTTCATTAGACAATGAAAAGGTGAATGATTCATTCAATCCTTCTTTTCGGTTAGAATTATAAAAATTTATTAAATGTTCATTTGGTACATCCTCATTCATGGAAGATCTTAAGAAAAAATTATTCATATCTTCGGCATTTTTCAGTTGTTCTGGTATTTCTTTGTTTCTACCCTTGGTAACACTCAATTTCTTAAGTTCTTTCCATTTACTCTTGATATCTGAGTTGTTCAATTTAAAGTTTAAGTAAGCTTTTTTTTCTACTTTTATGGCTGTGTTGGTCAAGTTCCTCAATTCTTTATAGTATGTCCAATGCTGTGGAAGTTTCGAATTTTTGAATCTAGCTAATGCCCTATTTCTAAGTTTTTGCATCAATTTAATGTTGTCGGTAATCCAGGGGGTGTACTTGAGGTTTTTTGGTGAGCATTTTTTTTCTGGCGCATGTAGATCAAGAATTTGCAATATAAATTCATTTACGAGAGAAACTTTGCTATCAATATCGACAGTGTCATAGATTAACACGTTGGCTGCCATGTGAATCACCGGTGAGCCACAAACATTTATCATCGCCATGCCATGTGGATCACATATGTTACACATACAGAATATATTTGAATGTGAAACAAAAATTCTCGGCTTCCAGATCAAGGGCTGCTATTTTACTGGTGGCCTCCTGATATACTAAGCTTTTTCAAGCCGTATCTGTATGACTGGTTCCATAAGTCTTTAGTGTTCATAGACGTGTTTATATTTTCGAGAGAATTTTTGCCAGTGTGTCATTATTTTCGCTCGTGGTAAGACGAACGTAGGTACGTTCAGGGTGTTTGTTTTCATTGTTCAAGTTTGTGAATCGAATTGAGAGAGAGAAGAAACACAACCTGATTACAACAGAGGAGAAGACGTTGGACGGTAGAAAGATAAGGAGACGGTGTACATCTTGTTATGAGAAGCGTGTGAATGAAGGCGATAGGGCTTTGGCAGTAAAAAAGCCTAAGTTAGTCTCGACTCTTTGTGATTCATGTATTAAATATATGTGTTTCACTTTATTCACTGAGAAACATTAGTTTTTATAATTTTTATCTGTAGATACACAATGTATCACCGGTGATACACGTGGCCCATACATGAAAGCAAATAACTGGTGTGCCATGTGGATCACCGGGGATTTTTCACATTTTTTGTAAAAAAAATATATTTTTATTCTTTTTGTATGTCTCCATATCCAATTAAATTATGAAAAATAAATTTGCTTGATTACCACAGCTTGGCCCTTGACGAAGCGCTTCAACTCTGTTATGGTGGCAGTCAACGTGTTTTAAAAACCATGGTAGATTTGCCAAGTCGCTTCGGAATCTATCAATGTCTATGTGTTTGAGATTTCTGTATGTAACCTTGGTATTTTGTGAATTTCTATCCTCACCGATTTGGAATTTTGCCTGTATTAATGCATGGTCAGATAAATCACATTCTGTAATATTTACCTCGGAAATATTTTCACAATTCGTTATAATCAAGTCTAATAATGAAGAACATGTACTGGTTATTCGTGTAGGTTCACTAACAATTTGTCTGAAATTGAAAATTTCCAAAATTGAGGAAAATCTATCTGTATAATTTGAATTGAAATCCAGCATATTTATGTTGAAGTCACCCATTAAAATAATATCATTGTGACTGGAGAAGATATTCGTGAAAACTTCTTCGATTATATCAAAGAATGGTGAAATGTTCGAGTTAGGTGGTCTGTAAACAACGCCTATAACAACGGAACAGTTTTTTTCGATGAAAATGTTCACCCATATACACTCTATATGCTCGTTACATTCGCTGAAAATGATTTCATATTTATAGTTATTTTTCAAATAAAGGCCAACTCCTCCACCTCTGGTAGGCCTGTCCTTGCGCAAAAAAACATACTGATTAAGACTGATGAATCATTAATATTGATTTCGTAAATTGTTATCCAGGAGAGGGCATTCGTGTTGACTGTTGATTTTTTATAGAGAATGGTGTAATCAAATTCATCATTTGAGTATCTATCTGGTGAGGGGTGCGTTAGGATATTCAATAGAAAAAAGCCAGTGTAGTGGTTCATGGTCACTGTAGATTGAAAATCTCCGTCCATACAAGTACGGCCAGAAATACTTAGTGACCCATACTATGGCCAGAAGCTATCGTTCTATCACACTATAATTCTGTTCCGCTTGATTCAACGTCCTTGCTGCATATGGAACGAGTTTATCTTGATCAACAGTTCCCTGTGATAATACAGCTCCGATGGCAAAAACACTGGCGTCCGTGCTAAGGTTCCTCACAAGTTTCAAACCATTGGATATACTCGGGATTATTTATATACATTTTACTTCCTTGCTTTGAATATGACGTCATGGATTCAGTAAATTTGGCGAAATCCGAAATAAACTCGCGATAGTACCCTAACAGGCCTAGGGAACTTTCAATTTCTTCAGTAGTTTCAGGTATCGGAAATTTTATAATAGAAGTTATTTTGTCGGGATTGGGTTGTATACCCTCAGTGGTTATAATATGTCCAAGTTAGGCTGTTTCTTCCCTCAAAAACCCACAATTATCCAACTGAAATTCCAGATTAGCTTTGCGAAGAAGGCAAAATACTTATGTTAGATTCAATATGTGTTCTTGTGATGTAGTCAAATTAATAATTATATCGGCAGTCCTTTGAGGAAGTGGTCCATATAACTCTTTGGAAAGTAATTGGGGCCTTTTCAGATCAAAAAGGGCATACGGAGGTCTTCATTGTGTCCATTTTCTACATTGGATGCTGTTTTTTGGACTTCTATTTGTATTTGCATCTGGTGGAATCGGCTAGCCAGATGTGGTGGTGGAAGTATTTTGAAGTAATCACACCTCTTGATATATTTGGCGCGAATAAATAACCTCCATGATACTATAGTATGGGATGATTCATCAATATGCATCAAAAGATCAAACTCTGATATTTTCCATCAAGTCAACATGATCATTTCAGTCATCAGACTTGAAGAATTCAATTATTTCAGATACTATGAATGAGTGCCACGATATCAGGAGAAGTTATGATATCTTTGTTCGCCTGAGATAGCAACTTTTAATATGTCGAATATTAACGATTTTGTTCTATGATCTAGTTCATGATATGAGTGCGTATAATTATGTTCTATGCCCAAATGAATCGTGACGACTCGCGTCATGATTTCCTCGAAATATCTGCTTGTGTTCACAGACTATTATATCTATCTTCATTACACAGCACGACTAGGACACAGATTAACAACAACAACTAGGACTAGGACTAGGCGGAGAAGTATCACATCGTTGTTATCATTATAAATACGAGAATCTTGGTAGATATGGTTATGATAAATGCAGATGATCATAACCATAGCAGCGAAATAACGAACGACAGCTATTTGTCTGCGAGAGATATACCAAGAATGTACCATATCGCTAAGTAGGGTCATCTTCAGTGATATACACTGCTCGCCAAAAGCCATGGAACTACACCAACTTCCGGAAAATGATATTAAGGGGCAAAATAGATTGAAAATCACTTCGGATTCTGTTTTCCGTTCTCGAATCCGAAGTGATTTCCAACCTATCTTGTCTGCTAATATGATTTTCCGGACATGTAGGTGGTTCCATTTGGCTGCCGGCAAGCAGTGTATATCACTGATGGTAATCTCAGTTGACCATTGACTTTATCTTAGGAATATTTCTTGCTTCTGAAAATTCAACAATCCTTACTGGATAATTACATAAGATACAGGGAGTTTCCATGAAAAGTGAAATAAAAAATGGATTTTTCAGAACAAAAAAAATTCCAGGCAAAATATGCATTTTTTTGTATATCTCTCGGTCCAGCAAATTTCAGGATCCTAACCCAACGATTAGGTGAGATACAGGGGTGTTTCCATTAGGAGTGAGACACACTGTAGGTAGTTTGGCATTGTTAACGTTTTTGCGAGTTTTACAGGAATTGAAGTCTATGATCTCCGCTGACCTGAACGAAACTACCCTGTACTGAAAGTTTCAATTTGGAGAGGCCAATTTATGGCGGAATATCCTGAAATGGAAGCGAGATAGAGTGATGTTATTCCATAGGCATTTGCCCTACTTGACTACTTGACTGGATTTGCAACGTTAATTGCTCTCAATCCAATACAGAACTACTCCTCAGAACACCTCTTTCATCTCACAGGTATATGCTCCATAAAAAAATAAGTCATTCTTTTCAACCACTGGAAGGTTTTGAATTTCCGTCCTGTATAATAATTGAGTGTTATCGATACTGGATACAATATATTATAGAAATATTGACGGGAGCGTCATTATTGTCTGTAACAAGTTATTACTCTCCAGATATCGCGATTCTTTGTAAGACAAACAATTTTGAATCTATTTTCAGGAAAATTGACGACCATTCCCTTCTTAAAGACACTTTGATGACATGAAAACCACTATAAAGGATGTCTCGGAAAGGTCTGTACAAAGTGATACCTCAGACTTTTGAGAAAAAGTGAGGTGATTGAACGATTGAACCAAACTCATCTATATACCAAAACGCTCCGTTTAGTGGCTACAGGGCGTCGAAGTCGCATTTTATATTCATATTAGTTCGTATATTGGGTGACTCGGAACCAATTCACCCCCTTGTATTTCCGTTGCTATTGTGAATGAATGTTTCAAATCTAGTACATCGATTGGATTGCATGGGTGTATGATTTTGCTAGTATCAGACGAGATATGACACTTCCGGTTCGACCGGAATTGCATCAGATTTTTTTATTTCAAATACGAAGAATGTTTCTCACCTGGACATTGCGATTCAGTAAAAAATTACCTTTCTTGCGATCATATTTTCAATTCACAATCTGGTGATACAATTGAAAATTCACAACAAAATAGTTTCTCCTCGTAATGAAATATATGCATGAAAGTTTGCTATGGAGAATGGGACATCAGCATGTGAACCCCAACAATTTGATGTCTAGTTCATACACAATGATTTTTATGAACACTAACTGTATACAATTTTAGTCTTTCTTTATTTTGCGACGTCAATAAACTATTCATTTTTTTCAAATGCTATTATAGAATATCTCGAAGTTGGTTCAAAACTTTTATACATTATATGTGATGAACTACGAAAGAAGAAAATCGATTTTCAGTTTCCTATATATTTACTTTTGAAGAAGATAATCTCCATGTTATACCTATACTCACCACCTACTTATATTATATTTAGCCTTTCAAGTTCATATAAGTTGGCTGTGCCATTGAATCTTTTCCATGGATTCAAAATTGTTATTGAAACTGCAAAATTTGACATTGCAAAATACTTGAATTGATGATGTTCCTACAAGTCACGAGGGGAATACAAAGCGTACTTTTTTCATGTAATCTCAATAAGTAGATTGTAGATTGAAAGTATGATTGTGATTGTAATATATCGGTGAGAAGGGAATTTTCTCCTGTATCGTAACTTCTACTTCTATAGAAACAAATTATATTTTGTATTTGAAACGAAAAAATTTAAAACACTTCCGTTTAAATCATAAGTGTTTTATTTGGCCTGATACTATCGAAATTGTACACTCAGGAAATCTTATCGATTCATCAAATATGAAACATCCATACAGAATAGCAACGAAGTACATATCATTTGGACATTTTGTAGTGACACTAAAAGGACAATCAGCATCACATACTTTCCATACCTTGTTATTTGACACACAGGATATTACATATTTGGAGTACTTTCGGTCGAAAACTTGATAGAATTTTTTCTTGGTACGCTACTGAACAAATCCCATTGTTGTTTTCTATTGTCCATGTCTCATCCAAAACCGACTTTCAGCCCTCATGAAAGTCTGTGATATCTTTTATAATTTGCAAGTTAATTGATCAAATTCAATTTTATGCGTAAGTATGCCTGGGTTAGTCATTCAGAACTAATGAATTATTGTAGGTTCGCACTCAATTGTTTCCTTGAATCCAGAAGACAGTTTATGCTTTTGAATTATACATACCTTTCAGGGGCACCCTAGGTATACGAGCAAATTTACCTCTGTATGAAGTTGCTCAGTTTGGCCGCTAGACGTCTCTGAAGTTACAATTTTCAAATCGGTTTTGCTTTGTGACTTTGAAACTTGATATTCCACTCAAATTCGGTACTCTGGCACACCTAACTATACCTTCGAAGAAATTGATTTCGATGCTTGGTATCAATATCAGCAAAACCCCAGGCAAACCCCTTTCTTGGGAGAATCACGTGAGATCAATTGCTAAAAGTGCATCCCAAAAACTTGGTTTTCTTTCTCGAGCCAGGAGCTATTTTACTTCCAGGCAGCTGCTCATGATCTATAACGCACAGATCCTACCTGTTCTGGAATACTGTTCCCATATTTGGAGTGCAGCACCCAAACATACCCTGAAACTGTTGGATTCTGTCCAAAAAAGGGCAATTCGTCTCGTGGGTGATGCCTCGCTCACAAACTCACTCACTCCTCTGGAACACTGTAGCAAGTTGTCTTCTGAAATGTCAACAACTGTTCCTCCCTTGGCAGTCCCCCCGAGATTCACCCGTCGAGTTAAGGCTTCGCACCCCTTCGTAGTCAATTTGGAGACCTGCAGAACATCTCTTTTCAAAGACTCGTTCATCGAACGAACAGCAAGGCTCTGGAACAGATTGCCAAGAAAGGTGTTTCCCGAGGCATATAACCTCCAGAAATAGAAAACACCAATCCTTTCCTTATTTCTTTCGGTTCTCACGATGTTCTCTGAACATCACAGGGTATTCATTTTTGTGGGAACCAGAACAAAAAAAAATAGGGGTATGTGATGGAAATGGTTGGGAGTGTTGATCGATATAGCGAAATGATTGATACAAGCTAATAATTGCTCAGTCTGGGCGCTATAGAGACGGCTCCGGCTATCACTACAAGAAATAGTTGATAGCACATTTGAATATTTTCCGTCGTATAAATCTTCGTATACGTGGAGAACTAGTAAGTTGAACAGGTCATTTCTATAGTCACACGTTTGGAAATACCCTGTACATCGTGAACATTCGTATCTACTAATTGGATATAATGAGCTAAAATTAGAATACCGGAAAATCAACATCACTTAACCTTCACTTCTAATATTGTGCAAAACTTGAGGAACCACAAATTAGGCTGAATTACCTCGAATTGATTCACCTATCTTATCGATTCTTGGAAAAATCGAATTGATGTTCCCCAGAATGATGACGTAGTATAGTAGTCTGAGAATTAGTTCAATGAGTTGCGTTGCGTGCAAGATCTGTCAGATGACCGTCCCTG
This sequence comes from Phaedon cochleariae, assembly GCA_918026855.4. Taxonomy (NCBI): domain Eukaryota; kingdom Metazoa; phylum Arthropoda; class Insecta; order Coleoptera; family Chrysomelidae; genus Phaedon; species Phaedon cochleariae. The sequence continues at coordinate 158,139 of OU896723.1, read as the reverse complement.
GAGGCAAAACATTGACACAGAATTTCACTTTCCTAATATGTTTACGAAAGATTAATATAGTTTTTCACAATCACCGCATACGAATCGTGTATCTCTGCTATTCATTTATTCAAGAATGCAATCACATTGTGCCGTTGTGAAATGCACAAAAAATGCAGCGAGAGACGAAGTTATATCTATTCGATTATGATTTAAAAGTACCATAGTCACTCACATATACTTTACATTATGAAATTCTGTCATATTTCATTGGAATTCTTATTACAATAGGATCTGATAGAAATACTCCTGAAGTTTTTCAAAGAATGCACGAAGAATAAAAGATTCGATTCATGCAATCAAACGGGAGGACTGGTCTGACATAGGGTCCCTTGATGGAAATTGACGTTAAAGTCATCTTAACAGGGTACGGACAGATCATAGCTGCATTCTTTTTTAATGATCTAGAGATTTTAGTTTTGTCTACTGGCATCCCTGACATTGCTGTCACGTCACATCCATGGGCGCTACAGAAAATCATTAAAAATTTTAATAATAGGTATGTACAGGGAATTCACTTGTTGAGGAAGATCATATGGCGAACGAGTTTTGAAATTATGACCCGATTCTTTTCAAAATTGGAAGGTATGTGGGGTTTTCCGGGGTTGGAGATGATGATTGTTTCGTCAAACTTGGAAAATTCAAGATGGCGGATCCTATATATAGTGGACGAGTTTGGTAATGAAGATCCGATTCTATTCAAAATTGGTATCTGGGGGTTTTTGGGGTAGAGGATAATGATTCTTTCGTCAAAATTCAAAAACTCAAGATGACGGATCCAATATGGCGAAAGACATTAGAGTTTATATAATTATTACTCTACCACAAATAGAAAATATGTAGGATGCAGGTTGCAGGATGTAGAGTGAAAATAACGTACAGTCGCATTCAGAAAAAAAGCGTACAAGTAGGTATATTACAGAGAGAAATTAACGTCATCCTATTCTGCATAAAACGGGCTATATATCGGGAATGATTGCATACCAAATGTTGACAGTAAAGTTGTCATAGGTTCTCAAAAACACAAAGCATTTTGGCTGAGCCAGTTTTACACAACTAGAATTACTAGGATCCCGAAATCCTCTCTTTTTAATACTTGTACGCTTATTTATTGAATACGACTGTAATTACCTATAAGTTATACTGCGTGTACTTCTTTGTTACTTTCATCAATAATTATTCGAAAATGACTTTTTACTCAAAAGAGACGAAAATATCATATGTATAACATAGGGGTGAAATATATTCTATTCTTTATTTTCCTACACATTTTACGTATTAATTTTTATCAGCCTACTTTTCGTCCTAGACAAAGATTCATACATTGTGTGATATTAATAACTCCATAAACTCTTCTCCGAGTTGGATTTCTGAAAATATATTTAGCACACATTACATGAGTACAGTATAGTCTAGATACTCACATCGTGGTTTCCACCATTTCTCAATCATAAGGCTCAGCTCATTCAGCTCATAGATAAACTACTTCTCAGCTTGAAATCAGAATCCATTTAGTCAATTCAGTCAACCCTGGAATACAGTCTAAGACCAGTCTCGTTTGGTGAAATTAAACTTTCAGTACAATTTATATGTTCTTTACCTCGCAAAGATTATGCTGGAGTAGTAAAATATAAAACTAGAGGATTGTTCATCTATATCTTGGTATAGTTGAATCAGGAATTCCATATGGAAATTACGTATGATACGCCAGTGACCTCAATATAACCTAAAAAACAACTAATGTCAAAAATCTAGTGTTTATCCCCAGAATTGAATAAGGATGGAACTATATAACTGTTTCACAAACACTTTAGAGTGAGAGGAGACGAGGATCTGTCCGTACCCTGTTAAGATGACTGCAACGTCAATTTCCATCAAGGGACCCTAGTCTGACATATGCTGACGAAATATGATCGTATGTGTTGTAGATATTTCAACTCTATTAGCAGTAGCTTTCATTGCATCAGTGGCGAAGGATATTCTGATTAGATATGATGGAATTTCATAATGAAAACTATGTGAGATTACTATTTACCTGAAGAATCATATTCCTCTTCGTCTCTCGCTGCATTCTTTGTGCATTGAACAACAGCAAAGTGTGATGGCATGCCTGAATTAATGAATAGCCCAAAAAATACGATTCGTATGACAAAATATTGTTGAAAATTATTTCTATCCTTCGATTTCTTTGTAAACGGAAAGTGAGGTTATATTTCAAAGTTTTTCAGAACAGTGAGGTTGTGTTTCGATGTTTCATCTCCAGGGTCGGTCATCGTGCACGCGACCTATACAACCACACAAACATAAAAAACTTTCGAATGAACCATTTGAAAATGTTAGTTATCTGTCAAAGTTGACAGTAATTTGATAATCATTTCATTCATGGTAGTACTACATCATCATTTATATCTCCATTGAACAACTTTATGAGTTAACGCATTCTACATACAAGGTGATTCAGAATTCGATGTAAATATTTCATAGCGATGTGGGAGGGATCAACATAGGACCTTTTTATACGACGCTATACCTATAGTGGAGTATACTACGGCCTTGCCAAAAATGCTATCTCGGAAACTAAGCGAGATAGAGGTATAGTTACTTCGGAGACAATGATCTCAATCGAATTTTGAGCAACTTTGGTTTTTGTGTGTGGTCTGTCTGTCTGTCTGTACTTTGTGGTAATCATAAATCGATATATCTCCGGAACCCTTCGACATATCGACTTGAAATTCCGCCATCTTATTGTAATCAAAACAATATTATGTCATTAATATATGGAGGAAATCGGAAAACTCTAAGGTGGTTTTTCCGGGTTTTTTCGATTTTTCACCGGAAGTTTCTTGTGACCACTCTACAAATCGCAGAAGTAGTCCGATCGATTTCATTTTTTGTGAAAAAAAACTCTATCAGGAAGAGATGAAGCCTATTGAAATTGAGCAGGGTCGGAAAATTCCAAGTGGGTTCTTCAAGGAGATTTTCCGAAACACACGGTTCGCTTTGAAACGACATATCACTTGAACCAATAGACTAAATCCAAATTCGAAAGATGCACTTATGCCTCTTCGATAACGCAACAAATTATTATATTACCATTTTTTCGTGCATCCATCGGAAAATGAAAAAAAAAAATGAAAATCAGAACATCAAAATTTGAAATCCTTTCAATTCAATATATATCGAAAACAAATGGAAAAATCGAAGATTATCATAAGTGCAAAGTTATCCACTGGAACATTTCCTACAAAATTCAACCCATAATTTTTTCTGTGAACCCAATAGTACAGGAAATGAAGTAAAAAATATGAAAAAAAAAATTTTAACGATCCATAGGGTACCATGAAGATATATTGAAAAACAAAGATTATCGATAGATGAAGCTCATCGACTTCCACTGAATCATGAAATATTTTTTCCTTTTGTTGTTCAGAAGATGGAACAAAAGTGTTGAAAATTGTATTCTCAGATAATTACAAATATCTCGAAAACAACTGAAAATATCTGAAAATGTTATGAAACCAAAATTATTCTTTTTGATAGAATCTACAAAGAATCCGTATAACATTTTCCTCTGAATCTCGGGAGATACGATGAAAAAACTAAAAAATTTACAAGTTCCTAGATAATCACTTGCCAATAGAAAACAAAAGAAACTAAAAAATGCACACTCGACTGTCTTAATTTTTAGCCCATAAACTACTTACCTAGCTCACTCGACTGTCTTGATTTCCCACAAAGAAGAAATATGTTGGCATTGTTTCAACTTTCTTTTGTTTTCGTTTTTTTAGTCCCCATTGGCAGTCGAGTGGGCTAGGTACGTAGTTTGTGTGGAAAAACCAAGACAGTCGAGTGGGCTGAGTACGTAGTTTGTGGGAAAAATCTCCAGTTCTCTGAACTTTCATAGCGTCGTATCAGAGATTAAATCTCTGGTCGTATACACATCTTTGGTGCCCAATGATAGTTTCGATATAAAAATATGCTCATGATATGGTGCCATGGCCTCTTCTTCCATCTTACATGAGCAATGATTAAATATCATCTGCTTTTATCGCGTTGTATAAATTATCTGACCTCTATACTAATCTAAAACCTGATGAAAACTACATCTATACTAATCTGATACCTTTCGAAAACTACGTACCTCACTTGTTTATGAACACATGTGTCCCAAAGTACACTTCCTCCGAGCTACAGCCACTGTTAGCAAAGTAAAAGAAAGACTATCCAAAATTGAGACAAAAATGACGAATCAATTCTTCTGGAAATTGGCATGCCTTTTTAACACCTTATTTTCTTCTTGCTTCAAAAATGATGTACTTGAACCCAGTTTTGGAGGAGTTGGAGATGTGTCCACACTTTTATTTGCTCAAATATTATGTTTCGAAAGAGAACCTCTGATTTTGCAAAGTATGATCTAGTGGGTCATAAAAAAAGGTTAGGATTCGATCACATGCATTTTTTCATACAACTAACCGTTTTCTAGAAAATCGTAATCAAAGAAAGGGAAAGTCATCACGAAATTGTTTTCGAATGCAAAATGGGTTGAACGCTTGCATACGGAGGAGATCGTATGTAGAAACTCATTTGACACTGCTTTTTCAGGTGTATGCAGTAGTGAAATACTTGCCCTCAATTCTTTATTATGATCATGATTTTAGATATTGTTTTGGTTACCCAATTCATAGAGTGGCAGTAGTTTCAAGTGAGTGCATTCATTATAGGACACATGTTTATATGAGATCGTGAACTTGCTCTGTTTTTGAGAGGTATTCGAAAAGGACTTCAAGATGATATTGAATTGAATGAAACCTATGACAATAGAGGAAACAGTTGCAACTTCACTAGCGTTCCACACTCCAACAGGATCGACATCAGTGTCGGGGCAGAACTTCTCATTATACTACCTAAAACAGAAATTGAATACCTAGGACTGATAATAAACCCACATTCATCAATATGGGACCTACATATTCTGTATGTTATAAAAAAATAAAGAAATATTTTGTATAAATTCAAAGTTATGAAGAATACACATATTACCTTTGCGTTATCTTGAAACCATCTATTATTGACTAGTTGTAAGCCATCTTCGTCACACAACGAAAAAGTGATGAGGGGCATCAGAAACACATATTTACCCCTTGGAAGTTATACAATGCAGGTTCCTGATATCAATTTCCGAAAAAGCCTGATACCCCACACAAACACTCTACTCCGGAACGCAAATTCTTTATCTTTCGGAATTGTACTTCCTACAGTATTTTAGCAAATACCAAAATGTCTGAAGGCACACCTCAACTACCGACACGTTACTATGACACTCGTCAGAAAGATCTGTGTATTGCTCCTTTGATGTTGAAAACCACCACACAAAAAACATTTACATACAGTCGTCTTCAGAGATCGCATTTGGACGGTGTCAACGGCCTTATTGCGAGAGTTATAAGGAATGATATCATCGTCCATGTGCGATATGTTTTCTGTACGACTGTACTTGGCACCGAAACTATATAATAGAATTGCTGACTCATTCAAGTCTCACAGTCAATAAGCCAGTTCAAAAAATCCTCCGATTGTCCAGTAATCTGATGATCCGAAGCAACCCGTTTGAATATCAAAGAATCCACAGTTTCATTACAAAATGAAATGAATGTTTCTGTCTTGCTTCATATTGATTCGTTATCAACTTATGACTTCCATCCTCTCATTCGATCATTTTTATCTGATATTAACTGTTCAACAAGAACTGTGACAGCTCACTGCGTGTGAATATAGGAGTTCACTATTTGTTTCCTTTAATTAGGTGTTTTGAAGTTACTATTATTATTGTTGTTGTTATCATCATCAATAATTTTCGTCAATGTGCTAGTATACGCGTGATTGAATAAGTGAGTGTATATATTCCTCATGATATGATAATATGTTGATCTAACGTTCAGTCACCTCCTTACAGTTCTATCGATATTTCAACCTCTCTCGAAACAAGTCTCAGTGTGTCACACTTATCGAGCATCAATTTATTTACAAACTTTCCTCAAGTCTTTCTTTGTGTATCATAATCATTTACACTCTCTATAAGTCCTTATATATACCTAGTAAATTAATATTGATGTTATTATCATTATCATATCATCATTATTATTTTTATTAACATAATTATTTGAATTTATCTTATTCCAGTCACGACTTCTCGGCCTCCGACGCCACGCAGAGTCGCGCTGGATAAAATTCAGTGACTACTCCCCACCGCCTGTGGGGTGAATAATCACTGCGACCGAGAACCGTCTGCCCTGAATAGACGCAATGATCCAAGTATGATGGCCTTCTGCATTCCACCAGCCAGGATGTGTGCCTCATCACTGCACGCTGGGATTTTTTGGATTCCAGAGAGCAGCGTATGTCGTGTGCCTCCTAGGAAGCCGATTATCAGGATGACCAATTCCACAGACTGGTCTGGATGGAGCCTGCGAAGTTCGAAGGGATCTCGATATGTAGTCCGTTTCTCCTCCTCCTTCAAAACGATGTTTGGTTAGGCTAGCGTCGAAAGCTCGATTACGAACATCGCTTTGGTTTGATGGTCGAGGAGAACTACATCAGGCTTGTTAGCTTGTATTTGTCTGACGGTGGGGAATGAGAAGTTGCAATAAATTCGACACCTCTCATTCTACACAACGGACTCAATATAGCCCTATATCAAAACTCCTTCATCCATAGAACGGCTAGGCTCTGGATTTCATTGCCTGAGAGAGTATTCCCAACAACATATATAATCTCCAGAAAATCCAAAGAAATTCTAATACTTGCCTCCTGTCCCTATCCACCCTAGGAACGCACGATGTTCTTTGAACATTATAGGGATTTCCTCTCGTGCGATCCAAGCGATAAAAAAAAGTGATGAATTTATCAATATTATTGGTGGACCTTTGAACCTATCGACTATTTTGTATACTTATTGACAGCGTTGGATTTTGAGATACACAATATTGGAATCTGAAATAGTTCTTCATACCACTATTTCAGTTACAGACATCTGAAAGGGTAGGTAATATTGAGAAATCGTGGTCACTAGAATAGGAATATCTGACTCATCTGACATATCAATCAGTGTTTGTTGTACCAGGTAATCAGCAAATATCCAGTGTTGATTTGTGGAACTGCTTCAATAACCAATATCTAATGTTCATCAGAATAAGCCTGATTGTAAGGCTTCTTGTTTAAAATGATACCACTGAAAAAGATATGAGGAGGATAAATCTGGGGATCGTGCTGGACATCTTATAGGGCTATAATTTCCAATCCACTCTGTCCCAAACTGGTTTTTCAGATGGATAGTACATCAGTCATCTGATTCCACCATTACATTCATGGTAACGTTTCATTTGATCAGCTCGTTAGGTGTTGATTCGACATTATCTATGGCGTACTCGTGGAAAATTGCTCATGAAAATTTCTAGAAAAAGAATTCCACAAGAACCCCATTTTTCAAAATAATGTTAAGTTCTATTACAGATACGTTGATGATTCTATAGTTTTGTTTGATGGCGATGGTACTATGCTATTTCTTGCTCTTTCTCAACAATTTACACTCCAATATCAAATTAATCATGGAAGTTGAAGTTAACGGTTCTATCCCCTTTTTGGACTTGAAGATTAATAGATCTCACAACAACCTCACTTTCGACATTTACAGAAAGTCCACCCATACAGACACAGCTATACCGTTCAGCTCCAATCACCCCTATCAACAGAAATTTGCTAGTTTTCATAGTATGTTCCACAGACTCTTCAATTTACCTCTTCCAGTAAGTTCTTTTAATAATAAGCTCAACATAATAAAACGAATTACACATAATAACGGTTTTCCACTAAATTCAATAAACAAACTTTTTTATAAACACCAATCAAAATTTATCAACAGGAACCAGCTGCACAAGTTAGATTTGATTGCCTATTCACTTTCAATTCCATTTTTTAATCTTTCTCTCCATTCATTGGTTGCATTGGCCAATCCCTTTGTTCAACGTTGTTATTCCTAATTCAAAAAACACAATTTTAAATACCCGACTTAGTCAATCTAGACACTTTTTCTTGTTTGTTATGAACTTTGATGTATGGCCCATTAAGTCAACTTCAATGTTTTGTGTTTTTGATAGATGACATTTGTCACTTGTTTGTCGAAAAATAATTTTTATCTACCATTTTTATCTTTCAAATCAAGTAGTCTGTCGTTTGTTCACTTCATACTTACGCCATTTTCTGTGCACTATGTTTGTTTGATCCAAAAAGAAGCATCTTAGGAAAATGTTCACTTGGGGGTTCAAAAAACCAAAATTTAAAAATGTTTTTTAAAAATGTTTTTTAAAAATGTTTTTTAAAAATATTTGGGGCCTAAAACCCTTACGAACTATGTCGTCAATTTTATAGTTTCTTTTCTCTTCCTACCTAGCAAGGTATGTCACCCATTTTTCAATAGGGATGGAACTTCTTTTATTTATAAGTGTTGTATTTTAGCCTGGTGATGACTCCTAGGAGTCGAAACATGTAGCATATATGATTTGATTATAATTTACTTGGAGCGAGACTTTGAGTTTGTTCTCTTAATTATCTCATCAACTCTAATTTGAGCATGGACTACTACCAGAGATTTAAATGTGATGTATATCATAGTGTTCGCAAACTTATGAGCTACTCAAACCACCCAGTATAGTTGTTTTTCTTCGGCCGATGATAATGCAGTATTAATTTAGTGCGAGACGTTGATATCTCAAGAACGCTTCTTTGGGTTAATGCTCGGGTTAATGGTCCGTAAGGGCAACTCTTTTCATCCAAAGTTGAGCGAGGGTCGCTGATGATAATGGAAGACTGGAGTGTTTCGAAGAGATAATAATTAATAATGAATTTTCATACTCACTTGCTCCACCCAAAGGTTGGTAGTCATGATCTGATTCTTCAGATTCTGAAACAATAATTACACTGTTTATAAATGTATGATGTTCCATTGGGAAGCAGAATAGAAATACAGGGATGTAACCTAATAGCACCGAGAAAATTCAAGGTATGATTGTGTCATGAAAATTGTTTGGTATATAATTTCTTCCAGGAGAAGTTGTACCCTCCAAAGATAGGAAAAAATGTTTTATTTTTATTTTCCGTGTATATTGAGCTGAAGACACGAGACTCAGGTTAGGTAAATATTATTCTTAGATGAAACCATACATTTTGGAATGTTTCCAACCCTGAAGTAAACTTAAAATGAGTTGAAATGGTCAACCCCTAAGTCAAAATTTTTCTGGATAAAAATTTTCATTTGAAAAAATAACATGGCTGAAAAGCTCAATTTATTCACTGATTATTCAATATCGACAAGTTATTTCGAGAACTTGAGCATCAACAAAAAGAAAACATTGTATTTCAAGTTCTTTTATTGAACAACAGCCGACCAAATTGCGATTCTACTAGGCTATACTACTTTCACAACTGAAACTGTAATGAGGTGTTTTTGACCAGCTTCATTACTAGACTGGTTTTGATTAATATCTCAGTAACCTGAGACTGATTCTACTTGAATATCACTTGTTCGAAAGCTCAAAACCTGAAAACCTGAGAGAGCTAAGTAAGGCATTGATTCCTGACTTTCCAAAGCTTTTCCTGATAGTGAACTCTGATGAACATCATGACAACCCTAAAGGCTTCCATATTTTCCAACCTTCTGCTTATGATATGAAATTAGATGAATTATCTATCTGTTGAAATGCTGGATGTTTGACTGCTCATAACTTTGTTGTTATTGAATATTTTCCAGCCAAATTCATTCAGTAGCATGAACAAAGGTAATAGATCCTGTTCCTGTGCCCATTTAGGGATGAATATTATTTTTTTCGCGTTTTGTGTTGAAGGTGCACATGTGCTTTCCAAGGACTGATTTAGTGGCCATGGCCATAAGCCATGACAAGGTGAGAGTTTTGACCAATGAGATCCTAGATTTATTTCTCCTTGTGCCAAGGCCAAAGCAGTGCATAAATACTGAGGACAGCTGGGGATTTGGGGCTCTCTTTAGTATCTTCTCTACAAGTCTGCACTACCTGCTCGACCTGCTCTTCAAGCTACTGATTCTCTTGCTGATCTCTAAGTGCTCTCATATTTCATTCAAAACCAGTGTAAAGTATTATTGTATAGTGTTTTCCTGTTGCACACGTAAGTTTGTATCATAATTTTCACCATTTATTTTTATCCTGTTTATAGATTCATTTCATTCCTGTTGTTTTTCATACCGATACTCACCCGACCTGTGTAACGAATTCAGAAAGTTGAACTTACGTTTAAACGGTTTTTTGTGATTGCATAATAATATTCCATATTTCTTTGTTTGTTGTCATTATTTTCAGTTCCGCATAGTTCCAACAATCTATTTAAAAACTTTCAATATTTTCATTTGTCAGAATTGCAGATTATTATTATTGACTGACGACTGACACTGACAAGCCAGTTGTAAATTCTTCTTCTTTCCCGCGAGAAATCCTGTCCTGTGCATCCGGGTCTCTGTGCTTTGTGTCCCGTCAGGCGGTGATTTATGTTTCATTAAATTTTGACATGAATGCATGAATGGAAAATATAATTCACCTCACTGAAATCCCGAGATTGAAAAATTAGAAAACCGAAGGAAAAAGAAAGATAAATGAGAAGTGAATCTGTTTAATTCGTTTGGAACTGTGTTTTCGATCCTCCAGGTAGAAATGATGAAATAGTTCGAATAAATAATTTTCCCGACCTAACCCCAAGATACCAGAGAGTCTCGAAAGATATTCGTTTCGATTCCTGTAATTATCTAGACTAGAAATAGCAACCAGTATTCTAGGCTAAACCCAGGGTTTGTAATTGAAGCCTACACTCCCTTGGCTACCTATTGATTCCAGGTCGATTCAATACCATTGACCCCTGGTTTATACTGTAGGTAACGAGGTAGGTATACCTCCTGTACCTTTCTCTAGTGTTGCTTCTTTGGGCCTCTGTACAAAAAAATATTTTGTGCAGAGCAGGTAGAGTAAACTACCTCAAAAATAATCTGGCGCTCGAGAATCCCTCCCCTGTCAAATACCAGAGTAGTCTCCTGTCCTGAACAGAGCGTCAAAGTAAGGGCCTCAGAATAAAGACCTTTACAAAACGATAGTGAAAAAAATATTCTTCAGCTCAATTTACAAGGAAAATGAAAAACTCTAACCTTTTTGTGTCCAATCTTCAGAGGGGTGTAACTTTCTGGGAGGGGGGAATCACCCTTTGATTTTCTTCGGTGTTATTTAGGTAAAGTATCGTAACGACTTATATCACGATAGGAGATGAAAAATATAAAATATTCCAATTTTCCAAATACTCATTCGACTATTCGATCAATCGTAAATCCCTCACACTCCCGAGAATAATTTGGGAAGTATAGCCGGAATTTTTCTCGCAGGTGTGACTCAAAGTAACCTCGAGAACTACATGATTTTTTTCTCGAATTTTTTCAAGATAATGTAATATTATTTTCAGCACCCTCACAATCGTGTTATTTGAAAGTGAAATGGGAATTCAACTCAGAATGAAGAAAACGCTAATCATGGAGAAATATGCATTTATTGTTTATGAATTGTAATAAAAATAATAATAATAATAATAATAATGATAATATTTATTGTAAGAAAATAATTTAGGTAACATAAGAATTATCACACATTAGATACATTTTAGATTAGCTAATATTCATCATAATAATATATTTTCTTACTATGATTTGAAATAATATCAACAAGACGAGTTTAGTGACGAAACAATTACTTTCATTGTTCAAGCACAGGCATAGTCGTACATGTCATTTTCAACATCTCGTCCTCGAACGGCTACAGCAACTTTCCAGTCAGCAAGTCCGTGGTGATTCCGGAGAATCAATGACAGGCCAGTGGTCAATTCCATCATATCGTTTTCCATTCGTTGAAATAGAAGCTTCTCTATTTGCAAGAGAACGGTTGGTTTATTGGCATTTTCATCCACCCACTCAACAAATATTCCTCCGGCACTTCTACATGTTCATGTGCATTCAACTCCCACTGGTCATCTTTATCGGAATCGATTTCCAGAACTAATCCTATCTGATTCAACTTATCGTAAATTACACCTTGTTTTTTTTCTGCTTCGAAATTCTTGGAACCACCAATTTTTTTTTCACTTTCAAGATATGTCCTGAATCGAAATGTGATATGAGTTGCAAATGGACATCCTAAAGATATCCATTGGATGTCCCTCTGGACATAATCGCACGTCCAATGAATATTCGTTCTGTCCATTGTGGACATCCATCGGACATCCACTGTATGTACGTGTGTTATACAGAGTGGGCCTTTGAAAACGAAACAGAGGTCGCCAAAACCGGATCATCAAAAAAAACTGAAACAGGTCAACTACATTTCCGAGGGGGACATCTTTCTAAAATATTTTCAGCCCTGCGGAGTTGCGGCTTCTGAAGAAAAGAAGCAACAACTTTGTTATTTCAAATGGAACACCTTGTATTTATTTGCATTCTCAGATTCTCTCCGAAGAGCTGAATTCATCAATACATCACACTTGGGGTCTAGCTGTAATGGTTTCAGGGATATAAAGTGTTCAAAATCGAGATTTTTCAACTTTAAAATTTTTTTGTGTCGAAAATATTCATTATTGGTCAAAACGGCTCTCATGTCCCTATCTCAACTTGTGATTTACTATCTACTGACATTTATTTGAAACAAATACAGGGTGGTTCAAGATTCAGAATTCTGATCACCCTGTATCTGTTCCAATTAAATGTTAGTAGATAGTGAATCACAAGTTGAGATAGGGACATGGGAGTCGTTTTGACCAATAATGATTAGTTTCGACACAAATGAAAAATCTCGATTTTGAACACTTTATATCCCTGAAACCATTACAGCTAGACCCCAAGTGTGATGCATTGATGAAATCAGATTTTCGGGGAGAATCTAAAAATGCAATAAAATACAAGGTGTTCCATTTGAAATAACAAAGTTGTTGCTTCTTTTCGTTAGCAGCGGCAACGCCGCAGGGCTGAAAATATTGTAGGACGATGTCCCCCTCGAAAATGTAGATGACGTGTTTCAGATTCTTTTCATAATCCGGTTTTGGCGACCTACAGAGCCTCTGTTTCGTTTTCAAAGGCCCACTCTGTATATGCGAACACTGATCTACAGTCCATAGAAGCTTCACTTGTCAACCTCATCACATCAAACGAACAAATATTCTCGAGTTTCCATGTTGTGTCCTCGCCCCAAATTTGAATATATCGATTCATCGCATGATAAAAACTTCCGACTGGAAAATCAGATCTCTCGTCAGTTACTCCATCACGGCCTTTTAATCTTTGATGATGATTATTGAAGTTACCGACTCTATCAACCCGACAGCCGGAAGATAACGAGGCGTCAAATGCAATCGATATTTCCAGACGCGGTAAATTACAGGGGCGTCGTTTCAGTAAATACCAGGGGGATCGAGAATCTCAGAAAATGGGGAAGTTTTCTATATTGAGGATCTTATCTCACTGTGAAGTTTGTAAAATATTGATGAATATGTATTTTTTCTTTTTTTTCGTATGATTTAATTTCACTTCAGAAAAAAATAAATGAAAGAGGAACTTGGTTCCCCCACCATTCCTAGGACGTACTTTCTGAGAATCCACATTCACACAGAGTTAAAATACGATTCCCTGTGCCAGTACGACGTTGCCGAAATCATCAATATGTCTAGATTTCCATAAATTGTTCTTTGAATGCATAATAACTATATCATGAAAGCAATGGGATATAATAGGTTTTTCAATTTAAGACATGAGAATGATAAGTGAATAAGCGTCAAGAGTAAATTTCCGAGAAAATCAAGAGAAACGTGTGGAAATTTGAGAATTTCGTTTTTGGTATTATTTTGCCAGGTGGTATATTATTCAACTAGTTTCACATGAGTCAGAGAAGGAGAAATTGAAAAAATGTCGAAAATAATATCAAAATTTCGAAAAAAATGTTTTACACTTATCCACGTCTCATTCTCATTTTGCTGAAAAGGGGAAAATAATGCATTCTGAACACAAAAAGTCAGTTTATCAGCAGAAAATTAGATAAAAAGACAACTGGATTCAGATTGGAACTTGAAAAAAATAAAAACTAGTTATTCCACCTGTGAATCACTAGAATCTGACTACTATGATATGTCTACTGGAACTTCATCATTATAGTGGGCATATTGTCATACCATTCCTGGTATGCTGATGGACTATACTTTCTCAAGTCGATGATATTCTTAAATTTTTTTGGATTGTGTGGTATTGGATTATTTTATAAATTTGGCAGAGTTTGATAATCGAATGATTTTAAATCAACGCAATTCTTTAGAGCAACAAATGTTTGACTTGCTATACAGTTCTGATTTTCTGAAACTGCATGTTATATGCTTATCCCCAAAATACTTGAATCTTTTATATTTTGAGATTTTGAATGCTTCATCTTCATTTCGGACAGCCTTCTTGAGATAGTCATCTATTGTTTCTTTATAGTTCTCGACCATTGCTTGAGTTACATTAACTACCTGAAAATTTTTAGAGGCATTTGCACCAAGTGAACACCACTTTCCTGTAATGAAAAGGTATTCTCTGTTTTCTGAGTATTTCAATTTGTCAGAAAAAATTATCACAAGGCAAACATGAATGTCCACGTTCAGGTCAGAAAATAGTTATTTGTTTAACTAGGCAGCAAAGTAGTAGATTGACTGCCGAGGCTGAATTCATAGCCGAGCGTAGCGAGGCTAGGAATCCAGCTGAGGCAGTCAATCTATTTTGCTGCCGAGTTGAACATATAATATTTTCTCCGATTGTTCATAATGATGTATATATATCTCTTCATTCTTCCTGTAGTGTTCAATTAAAATGAAATTTGATGAAAATGCAGTTGTTGGAATGGTTATGGTTGCTATGGAAATGTCCATAATAATTATAGTTTGACAATTCATGAAATTTCTGACAGTTGTGCGAAAAAATATCGGTATATTTGAATTATTATATAATGGACAGTGACAGCGACCTGGAAGTACTTAAACCTCCAGAAATAAGGGAGGTGGCAAAAAATATAGAGTTGAATTTGTTGCCGGAGAAGTCTCGGATGAAATATGAAGGAAATTATAAACGACATATTATGGATTATTGATTTTGCTGAAACATATCAATCAGCAAAGTAATCACTTTGCTGCCTAGGCAGGAAAAGTAATACTTTGCTGATTCATATGTGTCAGCAAAATCAATATTTGCTGCCAATCGGAGAAAAACAATTAATTATATCATGACATTTTTCGGATGCACGAAACACTGAACCCTTTGGGTTTGATAACTGGATAAGTGTGGTTGTTATCCGCTCCTCATGGCAACGGCATTGCAACAGTCAGTCCAGGTTTGAAAGCGGATAACTCTTCCTGCCATCTCCTGGCGAATCAGGCAAGGTTACATGTTTCCTTTTCATTTCCAACGATATTGCGATTTTTTATTAAAGAAAATCGGACAAAAAGTGAATTTCACCAAAAATTGTTGTTATCCACTCATCATTCTCATGTCTCCCATTCTACTTTGTCAAGAATTATGAATAATTCCCATGAATCTCTCATTGGCTGAATGAAGTTGATTGCTAATAATGATAAATTATGATATTTTGCGATAATATCTATGATTTTTCACTATCGTAATATCACAATATATAATTCATAACTTGTCAGTCATTTTTTTGCTGATGACTTCGTTTCTTATCTTGCAACAGCGCCTAATACTTCGAGTCCTTTCACACCACTCAAATTACTGACAGGCACAAGAGGCAGGAGCCATGGGTATCGGCTTCATTCTGTTCTGACCCATGACAGGAAATTAGGAAGGATAGTATAATTGTATGTAGCCTGTCAGAATGTAACCAACTACCCTCTGAAGTCCTGCTCCGAGTGCAATTGTGGTTATGTATATTTTTGTTTACCAGTTCTACTTCTTCTTCCATTTTGTTCATTTGTTCTTCATCCGTTAGCTATGCGTTAGCTATTCGTTAGCTTCATTCTTCAACATAAGCCATTTTCAGACTATACCTTCTCAACTTCAATTTCGAAATCGGTGAGTTATATTTCGGAAAAAGTAATCTCGATTTCAGAATTGGTTAGTTCGATTTCAGAAATGGTAAACTTAATTTCAGAATCGGTAAGATAAATTTCAGAAAAAGTCCATTCAATTTCAGATATGGTAAGTTGTATTTCAGAATTATTATTGGTAGGTTCAATTTCAGAAGATGAAATCCTTTTATATGTTTTAATTGCAAAAGAGAAGGCTGTTTACAGTGGATGAAACGGTGTTTGAGAGCCCTATGTTGAATGAGATTGAACATAAATATGGGGTGCCTCCAAGTCAGAAGTGAAGAGTTTCTTGCAAGATCATCGCCAAAGGGTCATAGCTGGAGATCCGAACAGATTGCTCAACCAGATAGAATTCAGACTGCGATGTCTTGAAGAATGTGCAGATCATTCAATAAACATGATAACACATCAAATGTGTTTGCATTCTTATAATCATGTGCAACGCCACTATCTTCCAGCGATTCAGATGGAAGGCATCTGTGGATTGAATTGTTTTTGAAAAGTTGAATATTTTAAATATGGTTTGTTAATCTCACATGCAATTGGAAATATTTCGAACAAATATAAGGATTTTTTCTTATGATATTGAACCTACCAATTCTGAAATACAACTTACCATTTCTGAAATTGAATAGAATTTTTCTGAAATTCATCTCACCGATTCTGAAATTGAGTTTACCATTTCTGAAATCGAACTAACCAATTCTGAAATCAAGATTACTTTTTCCGAAATATAACTTACCGATTCCGAAATTGAAGTTGAAAAGGTATAGATTCAAAATGTACTTCACAGTTGACCGCCCCAAAAATTAAAAATTGCTTCAATTTGGAAATGAAAACGACTTGGACTTTATCGGTCGCTATTCTGTACAGCGTAGACATAGAACTGGAGAGTTCCGAACTTTTTTCATGAAAATTCATCTAAAGGAAACATCCCCATTATTTCGTACAGTGAAAGTTCGCGGCAGACGAATTTTTTTTCTGGTTAAAAGTCAAATGCCTTCAGATTGAAAATGAAATCCGTTCCAGAGTGTTAACAACTTTGTTTCAGTGTAAACCAAGAGTGAGTCGAGAAATTCAGACAACATCATGGTATGGTAAAAAGTGAGGTAAAAAAGCGCCCCAGGTGAAATTTTTGTTATAAACTTTTCTTAGGTTCAAGGTCGAATGCTTTTAGATCGAAAATGAGATTTCTTTCAGAGTTGAAACAACATTGTCATCAATTATTTGTTATTATGTTCTCAGTTCGTTTGTTCCTTGTAATTGATATAAAATGACGTGAAAATAAGAGCAATACGAAGATTAAGTTGAAATTATTTTTCATCATCACTCGGAGCGCATGAGAGCAAATTTTTATAATATGTGGAAAACATCGTGCGTACCTAGGGAGGAAAAGAAAAGGAGGTAGGTATTGTAGAGTACACTCTTTAGGGAAATGGAATTCTTTTAAATAGGACAACCAAAACTATCTACCTGTATATATATATATATAAAACAACCAACTTCATAATTGCAATTTATTAAATCCCAGAACAAGTCCCTATCTCTAACTATCTTAGCCTATAGACTCGCCTTTGATCAGTCTCTAGATGTGTGGATAGTTGCACTTTGCTCCAAGGAACGATGACTCCCTGAACTCTGGTTTCTTGATACTCCGCTTACAGGTTCCTCAACTCTGAGGTCTTGCTTCTTGCTACTCCGCTAACTTTAAGGTTTTCAAAACAGTTTCATCAGTTGGAACCTCTGCCAAAAAAATTCTGACATCTTCTGACAATCTTTTTATCTTCTCTGTTTTTTCTACTTTTTCCTAGCAACCATCCATCACACGCAACTATCACCTTTCCAGTACAAGGCGATCTTATCAGCTATATTGAAACTAAAACTATTACAGGGTGATACTATAACTACCTGAAACACAGGGTGATACTACACCTACCTAGAACTCTAGGGCTCGTTACAGTATGGGATTTTTTTTCGAACTTTTGGAGGTTACAAGTTCGTGGGAATACTCTTTCATTGGCAAAGAATTTCAAAGCTTCACCGTTCCACAGATGTATGAGGGTGAAATATTGTTCGACAATTCTCAAGGTTGACAACGAACGAAAGTGCTGACTGGGCAAGTCGAGTTTACTTGACTGATTTTCCTAGTGAAGGAATGATAGCATAGATTTCTGAGAAACATTCCCCATGAAGGTATCAATGAAAAAGTGAGAGGTTGCTGACTTTCCTACGGTGTTCTGATGAGGTCAAAGAGCCAGTGAGTGTGGCATCACCCACCAGGCAAACGGCTCTCCCCTGGATGAAATCTAAGAGCATCAGCGTATGTAACAGAATCCTGAAACTGGCTAGTATATGTGCTTCGTCGATCATGATAAGCTGTTGAGGTGTAAAGTAGCTTTTTGCACGAAACAAATATCCCAGTTTTTGTAAAGCGGCTTACGCGATGAATCGGATTCAATTTTTTTATGTTAGAGTATAATATTAAAATCTGTATATTATATAACCTAGCAGGTAAATGTAAAAACTTCACAAACGATAAGATTTCCACAAGGTTCTCAAACACACATATTTCGCTAACACAGTAGCTTCGTCAGGTGATATACTAGTACAATCATATCTAGAAAAAAGACTACAGGTTGTAGAATTTGGTCAGTCTCGTAGTGATGAAAAAGAATTGATGAGAGGTGTCCCTCATGGCTCCATAATAGGACCGCTCCTCTTTATTATTCAAATCAATGATCTACCACACTTCATAAACTCATCTTATATAAAAACCACAATGTATGCAGATGATGCCACTCTGAGTATAGCTTTAGACGATTTGGTACCTCCTCAGCAAATCTTGAGTATAGTAGTAGAGAAAGCAAGAAATTGGTTCACTGCAAATTAGCTGATACTGAATGAACAAAAAAATTAAAACATCAACTTTCGAAACGAGAAACATGGATCAAATAGAACAAGCAGCTGTTAAATTCTTGGGTGTGCGAATTGATTTAAATTTAACCTAGGAAGACCACATGAATAACCTTCGTACCAGACTTAGCAGGTCAACATATGCAATCAGACTGATTAAGAAATCTGTGGACCTTAATGCAGCTCTTATGACTTATCATTCAATATTTCATTCAGATCTTAGGTATGGAATAATATCCTGGGGTTGTGCACCGAAAATTCATTCAGAAAGAGTATTTGTGCTACAAAAATTTGCCATGAGGAGTATGGCATCTGCTAAACTTGATGAAACGTGCAGACCACTATTCAGTATTTGTATTTCATATTTTGAATTGATGTACTTTATTGTCGTAATTTTATGAACTTTGCTCTTGTAGTAACTGATCTCAAATTTCGTGACGTGTCTATAAACTCTGTGTTTCTAAGATCAATGAAATTATAATTATCATTATTATTATTATTTTCATCATTAATGACCTCAATCAGTTTCATCAAGTAACGGCGCGGTCCAGTCAATCAGAAAAAAAACAGGTAAATGTTCTCTAATATTTTTGAGATTTCAATTCTGAGTACCAATGCAATAATCATGTATATCGGGGTGATGTAGTTACACGAAGGTTCCAATTAGAATCAATTCCTCGTAGAAAATCAAGTGGGGGGTAATTTCTCCGCCCTTCCCCAAATGACACCCATGAGAAATTGGCCACGTTTTCACGGAAAATGTTCTCGAGAGATTGCATCTCGAGATATACTCGCTCTTCACCACTCCCTTTCAAGGGTGGGTAAGTTGAAACCCTTCTGAATTCATCAGAGGTTGGAGATCAGAATATGATAGTCGCACGTTCTGGAGAGAAAAAAACGAGAGCGGTTTCCTACAGGGTCATTCAAAATAATGTCAAGATAGGGCAGAAAGCAAATTTCACAGTCGACTCCACCAAAACTATAGTATATGTCCTTTACTTTAGAGAAGTTGAAGTAGCCAGGAGAAAATGATGTTCATATACTGAGAAGTGCACAAAAAACGGCCAGTGCGGTATCTTTTGGATCATTCTAGATCAAATTGCAAAAATTGGTGGGTAGCAAATTCACCGAATTGTTCATTAAATGACAAAACAATTTTCGTGCAATCACTTCCGGTGTCACCAGAAACAACCCTTACTCTTTATTTTTCAATAGGACACCCTGTATTTTATTTCATAATCGGCTAGGGATTTTTATAACGAATGATACTGGGTTTGATAGGGTTAATTCAAATGACTACGAAGATATTCGCGTGCTGAGTTAACATTTGCTGAAGTCACGCCCATTGAGCATCCACAGCTTTGCAGATGATAGTACCATCCATACTGCGTTCTCTTTCAGAATTTTCATTTCTTTCCAGGAAATTAAGAACTCACGGTGCAGGCAGGTTAATGCTGTCAATGAAGACCTTGCTGAAATCACAGCCTAGGGAACCAACAACCTAGTTGAATTCAACGCCACCGAAACTCAAGCCTGTATTTTCTCTAAAAAGGCGGAACTCAGTATGCCCGATATTGTAATGTCTGGCACCACCATCTCCACCAAGCCCACCATATATATGCTCGGTATTTCCATCAGCAACACTCATTCATGGGATAATCATGTCAGATCCATCGCAAAAGCTGCTTCACAAAAACTCGGATTCTTGTTCCGTGCGAAAAGCTACTTATTTACACCTCAACAGCTTCTCATGATCTACAAAGCGCAGATACGGCCTGTTCTAGAATACTGTTTCCACATATGGGGTTCAGCATCAAACCATACGCTGATGCTCACTCACTCTTTGACATCATTGGAACACCGTAGAAAGGTCGGCGACCTTTCACTTTTCTATCGATACTTCTTCAGGAATCTCTGCTATCATCCCTTCACTAGCAAAACCAGTCAGACGAACTAGACAAGTCCAGTCATCACATCCTTTCGTTGTCAACCTCGAAAGATGTCAAACAGCACTTTATCAAAACTCCTACATTCATAGAACGGCTAGGCTCTGGAATTCATTGCCTGAGGAAGTATTCCCAACATATAATCTCCAGAAGTTCAAAGGAAAATTCCAATGCCTACCTCCTGTCCCTATCCTCCCTAGGAACGCACGATGTTCTTCGATCATTATAGAGACTCCCTTTCGTGCGCTCCAAGCGATAAAAAAATATGTGAACTTAGAACGCGAATATCTTCGTAATCATTCGAAATAGCCCATTATCAAATACGGTATCGTTGAATTCGATATGATAATCCCTAAATGATCATGGAATAAATACAGGGTGTCCTATTAGAAAATCGGAAGTTGAGGTCGTTTCCAGCAAAAAGTGATGGAACAAATAATAGTTTGTTAATTAATGAGCAATTTGTTATAGTTCCTACCTACCGATTTTTAGAATTCGATCTCTAATGATTCAGAAGTTACAGCACTGGCCGTTTATTGTGCACTTCTCTGTATGTTGTAAGATAATAGTCGTTTATAAGAATCACATGAAGCAATACATGAGATTTTTTTGGAGCAAATTCGCGTGAACCACTGGAATCGGCATCCTCTGAAATAGATCTGTACCAAGTGTTCTACACCCCTCAGGGGCTCACGACTTGTGAGTACGGGAATGGCAATCCCGAGGTACCCTAGCCGGATACTCATTAATCTTCAACTTGTCTTTGATGGTATCCTCTTCACTCTTCAGTTTCCAATCTTTTTCTCCATCGGCCTCCCTTGGTCAATTCTCCTCTTTTCCTTCTCCCCTAAAGCCCAACCTCACCATAGTGCGGGGAGGACAAGCCGCGGCTGCTCGGCAGATTGAGCATTTTGGGAACATCTTTGCTATCATCACTCAGATGGGACAGTTCTGTGGACATCTGAGTGCGAGGATGGGGCAATTTGTGAACATCTGCTTATGTGGCCGCGGATTGATAACGAGGCTCTGGCAATCCCCTCAGGGGCTCACAACTTGTGAGTACGGGAATGGTGAACCCGAGGTACCCTAGCCGGATATTCACCATACTTCAACTTGTCTTGGGTGATATCCTCTTCTCTCCTCCATTTTCAATCTTTCTATCGGCCTTTCTTGGCCAACTTCTCTTTTCCTCTTCCCCTCCAAGCCCAACCTCACCATCAAGTGGTGTGGGGAAGGCAGGCCGCGGCCGCTTGACAGATGAAGCATTTTGGGACCATCTTTGCAATCTTCTGCCAGATGGGACAATTTGTGGACATCTGTGGCAGGGATGGGGCGATTTGCTGATGTTTGTCTAGGGGGTCGAGGACTGGTCAACGAGGCTCTGGCAACCTAATCCAAGCTGTGGGAACCCGTGGCGATGGATGGATGGCACCGAGGAATGGTGTCGCTAACGGGGCCTCTGGGAAATAGGGCGACATCCCAGAGTAAACAGCCTTAGCCCTGTGCAGGGGGCACCACAGGGCTGGACCAACCCCTTCCCCCGTCACTCGTAGGAGAAGGAAAACTTTTGGCCTTCTTCGTAGACGAGAACAGGGATCGAAAGAGCAATCTTCAGGAACCTGAACGAAAAGGGTATTTCATATTGAAGTGGCCCTTAATAGGCACCATGAGTCGTATGTGGTGAAATTGATAACGGCATGTAGGTGAGATACAATGGGCCACTAGGCCCAAGTGTCGTCGGAGCCTACAACGGGGTGGAGTGTTTAGTGGGTATACCATGGAGGGGACTCCCACACTATCATATGGGGGATTGGACCCATATGATGTCTATAAACTATCAGTCGTGCGATTCGTACCAAATATGGACCATTATGAATAATCATCAATATGAGAACTTCTTTTGGAGACGAACATCTTTTTGGACAGTGCCGTGCGTTTTCATCAAAATATAAAAAAATATATGAATATCATATCATATTAGGCATTGTTTTGCCAGAAAACTAACTTCATATTATTGTTCCTTATGGCTTAGAAACTCTCCCTGATAGCACACAACGTCCTAGGGACGTCCCTATTTGGTACAATTCACGTCCGAATGTCCCGAACCAAAAATAAGTGTCCTTGGGACGTCCCATCCCGTACATCTCATGCAATGTCCGAGCAAGGACGTCCACGGAATGTCCCAGCTGGTACATCATTTCAAATGT
Source organism: Phaedon cochleariae (assembly GCA_918026855.4). Lineage (NCBI taxonomy): Eukaryota > Metazoa > Arthropoda > Insecta > Coleoptera > Chrysomelidae > Phaedon > Phaedon cochleariae. The sequence continues at coordinate 134,861 of OU896723.1, read as the reverse complement.
CCATGCCAGGACGTCCTTGGCATCTCCCCGATGGGATATAATTTTAAACGTTCCTTTAGGGACATACATCGGATGTCCCGAGAAGTACATATTCTGGCATGACTTCAGATCTTATATAATGTCCCTTCTAGACAACCATGAAATGTCCCTGATAGTACATTCCTTCAAATATCTCTGCACAGACGCCCTTAATATTTCCAGGATCGAATAACAATCGAAATGTCCCTTAGGGAAATCCTTCGAATGTTCCTTAGGGATGTCCGTCGGATGTCCCAATTGGTACATGAACTGTACTTTTCCAATGTCCTAGAAATAGCGTTCTATGGACGTCCCAGTCGGTACTTTCAATATGTTGTCCCTGCGAGGACATTAACTTACACCTCGCCGACGAATGATTGCTCGTAGGCTATAAGTATCCCTTGTCAATGTCCTTCACGTAAGTCCATTGGACATCCTTCTGAAACTTTTTGGGGACCTTCTACGGACCATCAACTCAACTGGATGTTCTAATCAGTTATGCAAGATCTGGTCCTAGAGGGACCCAGAAAAATTCAAATTCAAGAATAGTTTGTACGTCCCTGGGACATCCTATGGACATCCAATTGACATCCCTCAGCGTTGCTGATAGGTTGTCCTATGGATGTCCTGAGGATGTCCTCTGTAGTGCTTTATGTGGAATACTGTAGGATTCAGGTATTCGATAGTTGTTCCAGGGACATCCCTCTAGGACGTCCCTAGTTGGTCCTCAAGTGGAACATTTGTGCGTCCCACAGACGTCCAATGGACGTCCACGGTACCAAATTCGAACGTCCCATGGACGTCCTGTATGTCCCGACAGGACGTCCTAAGGATATCCATGGGACATAAGTGTGTTATTAGGGCTATAATAGTATGCAAAATATCTTCCTATTCCAATTTATCAGGATTGGCTTCATTTTCTTCATTTTCACCCTCGGAATAATACTGAACTCAAATTAACTGCAAATTTCAAAACGTCAAATTCGAAACGTTCAGGATGTCCTTGAACCTGAATCAGAGTGAATTCGGCACTTGGTTGTGATCAACTGACGCCATCTCCCAATTTCTCATTCGTTTCACATAACACGCATGCGTTCTACGGTTGCTTTACATATATGATAAAATACTTCAGTGTGGCTTTGAGAATGGTCAAAGTGTATTATGTATTATGTGATTGAAGTAATATAATGCAACTTTATAAGTAGGTACAAATCAGTTGGAACCATCAATATTTCAAATCAATAATATCAATAATGGAATGAAATTCAATATATTGATTTAGCTGACATATAATATATTTTTCAGACATCGTTTATATCCATATTGAATTCAATAATACTTATTATTATATTCATTGAAACTGATATATACCATAAGAGTCTGTAAATTGGACGTTTCAAAGACGCCTATTGCTGGATGTCCCGAGTATGTTCAATAATGAATGTCCTGGACATTCAGACCATATGGACATAAAATGGACGTCCTCGGGAACGCCTCGTGCTATCTGGGAAATGTGAAACGCTGTAGAATCGGTGATATTGAATATTTTTTCAAGAAACTTGGTACAGATCTATTCCAGTGAACGCCGATTTCAGTGAACTACGTGAATAATTCATACAAAAAAATCGATGATTTGGATTCTGGATTTTTCAGCCGCTAAATGTGATCTACTAGGCCTAGGTTTTTAAAAAAAGTGGAGGCCACTAAGCTCCAAAATATACCCTCTTCATAAAAAAAAATCGCGGAAAATCGCTAAGGAAATTAAAAAATTATGAGGGACATCCGCTTTCGAATGGGTCACTCTGTATATGGTTGAATATGCGTTCAAAATGACATTACTTACCACTTCCTCTCAGATATATCTATATATAGGTCGGCGAACCAAACACCCTGTATATTGAATATTATGGCTATGACTCCGGACATTCTTTCTCTCCTTTAGTATGAGTTATATTTCAGGTCCTGACGCAATTTCCTATTTTCGCAAAGACATAACCTACATTTCATGTTGTATCTAAGTGGGCGATAAGGAACGAGACATTATCAGAAATGATGGCCTACCACTGTCATTATTCATGCCTATTTGGTGAACTCTTTCTTTCTTTCATTATTTTGAGTCTTTGTGAGAAGTAACTGGGGATTGTTTTCTCCCAATAACTCAGAAGTTTTCGTAGAGTTAATCGGAGTAAAGTTATTTTAAGTTTCCAGAAGTTCAGTTGACAACAAACTCACCTGAGCTTGGAGTCACTATAAACATAGTTTCGAACTCTAGTTAAGTGAGTATACAGGCTGATTTTAAAATAAGTGCATATATTTTAAACACTAAGAATGCTCGAGGTATACTACCGAATGGCACTATTAAAAATATTATTAGGATCAAAATAGTTTCGGGGAAAAAAACCCTTTTTCCGCCCAGATTTCTACTTCTGTCACAACTATCGTTTGCGATCCGCAGTCGACCGTGATGAACGAAGCGACGTTGCCACTCTACATGAAAATTAGGAGATAATAAATAAAATGTATAATCGAGAAAATGTACATGGGGAAGAAGTTAACCTTGGTCTTGAATTTCAGAAAGATAATACAAAAACTTCAAAATGGACTCACCCAAGATTTCTACTCATAAGCTCGAATAGCGTATAACTCAACACCTCACGGTTGGAAGTTATTTTACTGAAAAATCCTTTAGACCCTTCCTTCCACCTCCTTGCATCGCTACAATTTCGTGGTCTTCGAGGAGTCTCATGGGCCCCGCACAATAACGACCCGACATAAGAACCATATCATTCAGCTCAATGTTTGAGAAATGCATCGTCACATTCCAAGCAAATTGTCAGAAACAAAACTTCACATTCAGTGTTGTTCCTGGGTCTGATTTTTTCGTAATAGATTTTCTTGGAAAATGGTAACAGATTTGTATCAAAAGGTAATAGATCCTAAAAATCTGACATTTGACATTCTGAATGTCATTCTCGTAAAACCATATCGCACAAATCAGACAGTTTTGGCAGGAATGAGGCAGGTCACACAGAACTTATGACATAAATATAGAACATAGACCCATAGAGCAGAACATAATTATCCGCTGAATACAGAAATAGATTTTTTAGTAACAAAACATCATATTTTGGTGCTAACAGTAACAAAACATCATATTTTGGTGCTAACACCCAATAGTAATAGATTCATGACAAATCGTAATATTGTAACAATCTCCGTGGAATAGTAATAGATCTATTACAAAAGTAATGACAAGGACCACACTGTTTACATTTACTAGTATCACGTTTTGACGTTTTCCAAAATAACATACATTTTCAGAACAACAAACTGTCAAGAAAGGATCTTTGTTTTGATTGTTCTTATGGTGTGCTAGCAGCAAGAATTCAGATGACCATGAATTACTAATAGGCGACTTTTACGGACCAATCAGAAACAGCAAAGTAGTGCCTGCGTGGTTGCGATTCATCCTGATTGGGCACAGGTGATTGAGATTACTGTATTAGTGAGGAAGGATCATATCTTTAAATGAAACAACCATTTTCATAAAAAACTAATTTGGAAAAAACATCTATTAGTTTAATTCAATGAAATGATACTCCCTCACTATACACTAATCTCACAAATCCAATCAGCTGTGTCCAATCAGGATGAATCGCAACCACGCAGGCGCTACTTTGCTGTTTCTGATTGGTCCGTAGAAATCGCCTATTAGTAATTCATGATCATCTGAACTCTTGCGCCCGAAACGGTCAGAAGCATGCGCAGTTTCACAAAACTGTATGATTTTTTTGGGTTCTGTGGACTTGTGCATGCTTCTGACGGTTTCGGATTGTTTATTTTCTGAACGCGAACAATCCTAGTTAGTACTGTCAAAGGTCACAGCAAAGAGGAAATCTATGGTCACAGATACTACTGTTCTGAGAAATGATGTTGACAGATCAATCTTAGATACTAGTTTTGTTTGTGTGGTTGCTGGTTTGAAAAATAATTGTAAACGTAAAATAAAAAATAAAATAATTGGATGTTGTGTCTTGTGTCATGATAATCGTGATATGGTAGTGGTCGTGATTTTCAATGTGAGATTGCCAGAAAGGATATGTCGTCGTCGAGTCGTTTTCGATGGTCTAAGTGCGAATATGAACCAACAAGAACACAGGACGATATTAGTCTGGAATGGACTCGATATTAGTATTTGTTTGCTCTCGGGAATTTTGCTGTTCGAGCAGGTATGAGAAAATCTACTAGGTGAGTCGATTTTCAACTTTGTGTATGTTGTGTACCTATTTATCGTCTGCTAATTTTGTATCTACCCGCTGGGGCCTTATTTTCGAATTGAAGGAAGGGGGACGTTCTATCATTCCCCTCATGTTTCTCTCCGTCTCTCGTGATCCATGGAGAGAATCACCCCACAGTTCTCTCAGTAAACTTTAAAAAATAAGGCTCCTGTACATATTACATTCACCTCTATTAGTTTCCATAACCTATTTCAATTCATGTTCATTCTGCGACAAATTTTTATCAGGATATTCGTCTCTGAAACAATCTGGCATCACTGTCTTGTTTTGACTTTAGTGAATGACGAATTGTGGATTCCCTAGGATTCCGCAGATTTCACTTGCTTCCCAGTGGCGTAATCGAATTTCGAAGCATTTTATGTTCAATTTTCAAAATGAAATTTCTCGTTAATGTGAAGACTTAGGAAAAATCAAATATTTTAGTAATTTTTGTTAGACTCTCTCATATATATGTCTTGAATATATGCACTCATTTTAAAATCAGCCTGTATATTTCGATTTAATCCAATAGAACAAGTAACTCATTATGGGAACAGATATTCTGCAGGAATTGTTTATTTTCTGAAATAGACAGACAGGCCAACTCCAAGAGATAATTATACAGATGGAATTCAGAAAAATAGTTATTCGTTTTACTAGGCAGAAAAGTAGTAGATTTACTGCCGCGGCTGATAGCTCATATAATAGCCGAGCCTAGCGAGGCTAGGAATTCATCCAAGACAGTCAATCAACATTTGCTGCCGTGTGAAATTTTTTCTTCAAATAATATAAAACCAATTTTTTGTAGTTTTTTATTGAAAACTCCATCATTTTGTTTTCACTCAATGTCAGTGTCAATTTGGATTACTAATTTCATCAGAATTCCTTGGAACGTTGCATGGCAACAAACTTTTTATGCCTAAGCAGTAAAAGTACACTTTTTCTGCCTGTTGAGCGGCAGAAAAAAATCTACTTTCCCTGCCGCTTGGAAAAAATAGTTATTTGTTTCACTGGGCAGAAAAGTAGTAGATTGACTGTCGCGGCTGATAGTTCATAGCCGAGCAAAAAGCGAGCTAGTCAATCTCCATTTGCTGCCGTGTGAAACATAGAATTTTTCCTCCAAATGATATGAACCAATTTTGTCTGATTTTTTCAATGGAAACTCCGTCATTTTGTGTTCACCCAATGTCAGTGTCAATTTTGATTACTAATTTCATTAGAATTTCTTGGAACATTGCATAGCAACAAACTTTTTTTGCCTAGGCAGTCAAAGTACACTTTTTCTGTCTAGGCAGTAGAACTTCACCTTTTCTGCCTGTTGAGCGGCATAGAAGAGCCACTATCCCTGCCGCTTGGAGAAAATAGTTATTTCTTTCACTAGGCAGAAGAGTAGTATAGATTGACTGTCGCAGCTGATAGTTCATAGCCAAGCGTAGCGAGGCTAGGAATTCAGTCAAGACAGTCAATCTACATTTGTTGCTGTGTGAAACATAGAATTTTTTCAATGAACATTATTATTCATGGAAACAAAGAAGACACTATCTCTAAAATGTATACGATCTTGAAATTAAGTGCAGAATATGTTTTCTAGATATCTATATCAAGCATTTTCGGACCAATGTTCATGTAATATGTCTCTCATATTTTGTCGAGAGGAATATTCCCTTTGCTTTCGTCACCACAACTCTGAATAGCAAACTATTGAAAAATATGGTGAAACCTCAGCCGTGGCCCTTGATATCTCCAAGGCATTCGATCGAGTCTGGCACCATGGACTCCTCGCCATGCTTCCTTCTTATGGCTTGCCTCCCCAGCTATGTTCTCTGCTAGCTAGTTTTCTCTCAAACAGGTCTCTCCATGTAGTGGTCGACGGAGTTTTATCTGACTCTCTTATCATTAATGCTGGTGTTCCGAAAGGATCAATTCTAGCACCAACACTATTTATACTCCATATCAACGATTTGTTGGGAACAACTTCATATCCAGTGAACAGCTTCGCGGATCCCAATCAGCACCAGACATCTTAAAGACGTACATTTTACGACTTACTTACGTCTTTACGTCCAGGGACGTATAAAGTACGTCTTTAAGATGTAAATCCATGTACATCTTAAAGACGTACACGAATTTACGTCTTTAAGACGTACATTTTAGGTCGTATCCACGTCGTTCCTTCCATGTCGTATAAAAGACGTCTTAAAGAAGTACATTCCAGTACGTCAATTCGACTTATAGAACAATAATGTAAGTTATTTTCTGAAGAAAAACAAAATGTCATCTCTTCACGTTTTTTATTTTCAATTGTTCAGTTTTTTCTTATTTTCAACAAAAGTGATGTTTTTGAATTTTTTCGTCCGACATTTTGGAGCCTTCGTGTTAGATTCTCGAATTTTTACAAAAAAATCATATTCTCCGACCCCAAAAGTCCCATATGTAATCAATTTTGAATAAAATCGGACTATAATCACAAAACTCGTCCGCCATTTTGAAGCCGACATCTTGGATTTTTCATTTTCGACAAAAGGAATTATAATCTCTGATCCCGAAATCCTTCAGATGCCAATTTTGAATCAGATCAGACCATAATCAGAAAACCATATGCCACATTGGATTCACCATCTTGAATATTGAATTTTGATTCGAATCGGAACATAATCAATGAGAAAATCGTCCGCCATATTGGATCCGCCATTCTGTTTTTTTCCATTCAATAATAATATCACAACGAATTGTCACCGGAATAATATTTTACTTGCCAAATTTCAAATCAATCGGACGATTTAAAGTGAGTCAAATTTAACTTGCACGTTTTGATTACAAACAGACACAAGGACATGTTGAACTAAGTAAAAGCTTGTTATGTGATATATAGAACAAACAGAGTAACAGAAGAAGTGAATATGGTATAATCATCGAAGTCAAGCAACAAAGAGCGCGGTTAGTACTTGAATGGGTGACCGCTTGTGTCTACCGTTTGATGAAGTCGTTTATTTCCCTTTTTTTTTGCTTGTCTGCACTTTTTGCTAACTTCAGTGCACAGGTGAAAATCAACTGAAACTATGTGATTTTTCCGTAGTTTGAAAGATCAATTTGAGGTCATGGACCAAAAACACCTAAAAAAGACGTCTTAAAGACGTACATATTAGTGGAAAATGTACGTTCTAAAGACGTCTTAAATACGTCTCTTGGGCGTAATATGTACGTCTTTAAGACGTACTTATGTCCTGCCATGTACGTCTTAAAGACGCCTTTAAGACGTACTTTGGCTGATTGGGATGATAGTACCCTCCATACGGCCTTCTCTTCCAGGGTTCCAATACCAGCCAGGCAAATCAGAAAGGAGCGAGGAAAACATGCTGATAACATAAATATGGACTTGACAGCAATTCTCGAATAGAGGTCCGATAGCTTGGTAGATTTCAATGCCAACAAAACACAAACATGCCTTTTCTCTATAAAAGCCGATCTCGCTGATGTACCCTACATATAAGCTTGTCAAGAGTAACCATACCTTAGAAGACATCCATTTTGATGCTTGGTATTACTATCAAATCCTCCCTTGGCAGTCCCTGCGAAATTAAACCGTCGGATTGAGGCTTCGCACCCCTTCGTGGTCACTTTGGAGACAGGCAGAACATCTCTTTTCAAAGACTCGTTCATCCAACCAACAGCGAGGCTCTGGAACACATTGCGAAGGGAGGTGTTTTCCGAGGCATATAACTTCCATAAATTTGAGAAGAATTCCAATTCGTACCTTATTTTCCTTGGTTCTCACGATATCCCTTTCCGTGGGAACTAGAACATAATAAAGAACTGCAACAAGGGGTGTGGTGGGGCATGCAGCTTCCGAAAGGCTGGACTCAAATGTTCCGTTGTATGTGGCTTCTGAAGCGGAGAATCTTGCGGAAATATGCCGGAAACCCGCATTGGAAGCGAGGACGAGGATGACGACATTTTTCAAGCTACGGACCAAAACTGCGACCAGTAAACAGACAACTACGATCAGGACACCAACAAATATCAAACCGGACCATCAAAACGTACGTAAATGTAGAAATTAATCAACTCAGCCGAAATGAAGTATTTCTACTTCAAATAGTGCAACTTCACAGAGCTGTAACTCCTAACATATTTGTACAACAACAACCACCAGCGTTAAAAATTAACAATGTTGAATTTCTCTTAGAAAACATCATTTTGCACCTGATTTTCGAAAATTCCTCCGGACGATGGCCCTATTGGCCCCATCCTCTCATTGGGGATATTCCACCACCACAGGTGAAGCACATAGCCATGTAGTTTGTGAATCCAGTCCTGCTGAATACGGTCGATGGTACCTTAGACGTATACGGAAAACGGTACATTGGATTATCCTGAAAATTTGGTTACTTTAATAAGCGTTTGTGATCTAACGATTCAAAATATTCTCAGCAATGCAGCGTTGCCACTTTTACCAAAAAGTAGCATCATCTTTGTTATTTCAAATGGAACACCCTGTATTTTATTGCGTTTTAGATTCTTCTCGAAGAGCTGATTCCATCAATGTTTCTCACTTGGGGTCCAGCAGGAATTATTACAGAGATATAAGGTGTTCAAAATCGAGATTTTTCAATTTCAGGAATTTTTTTGTCGAAACTATTCATTATTGATCAAAACGGTTTACATGTTCCTATCTCAACTTTTGATTCACTATCTACTGACATTTAATTGGAACAGTGACAGGGTGATCAAAATTCTGAATCTTTGACCATCCTGTATTTCTTCCAATTAAATTTGGGTAGATAGTTAATTAAAAGTTGATATAGGGTTATGTGAGCTGTTTTGACCAATGATGAATAGTTTCGACACGAAAAAATCCTAAAGTTGAAAAATCTCGATTTTGAACACCCTATATCTCTGTAATAATTCCTGCTAGACCTCAAGTGTGATACATTGATGAAATCAGGTTTTCGGGAAGAATCTAAAAACGCAATAAAATACAGGGTGTTCCGTTTGAAATAACAAAGATGATGCTACTTTTTGGTAAAAGTGGCAACGCTGCTTCGCTGAAAATATTTTGAATCGTTCGATCACAAACGCTTATTAGAGTACCCAAATTTTCAGGATAATCCAATGTACCGTTTTTCGTATACGTCAAAGGTACCATCGACCGTGGGCCACCCTGTATAACGTACAATAGTGAGGAAGAACCGTTTGTTGAGCCACTCAGACTGGCCACCGTATATTTATGTCTTTCGGGTTGCCTGGTTCCTGCAGCCCCCACATTCATAACGAATAATGCCCGACAAAGACATTCCTCGCACAATAAAAAGCAATTAAACGTGTGCCCACACAATATCCGGTCGAAAGGATTAAAGTGAAACCAATTTCGACGAAATTCACGTAAGGGCGTCGATATGGGGATGTAATGGGGGTAACCACCCCCTCATACATATACTACATACCAAAAATCACATATACGAAGAGGTTTAATTTTTGGATACGAGGACATCTTTGATTTCCCCCAAATACAGGGTCCTGTCCAACTATAAGTTCATTGTACGAGTATATTGTGATATATGAGTACTCTGTATTTTATAATTCCTACACATATTCGAATAATGGCCTTTCGATTTACATTTAACGCATGTTTTAGAAAATGCAGGACAATCATTGTTTTCATGTTTCATCTGTAGCATGAGTTTGTCTGAATTTCATTTCGTGGAAAATAAGAAGTAATTCTATTGGAATGTCTACTGGTACTTGTTTTAAAAACTGCATGTACGTTATCGAAATGCTTGATTTCAATATGATGTTTATTATTTTCTGAGTATTTTCACTGATTTCCAAACTCCTACACACGCGTCGTTTAGGGTTAAATTGGATTCTTGCAGTAGTATTTCTTGAATTTTCTTATTATAAATACCATCCTTTCTCTCAATAATGTATCTTTATCTTTGAATTCACAATAAGCTATGATAAGACTTTTGATGTCCGTTAAAAATGTATCAAAATTTTCATTGGGTGTTTGATAACAAATGTAACAGAACTAGATTTTTCAGTGGATTACAATGATTTTCGAATTTGCTGATAATTATATCAAAATCACCTTGATCTTGACCTTCGCAATATTCAAATGTATTAGAAATTCGCAAACCTCCGTCACCAATTAAATTCAACAATATGGCTATCCTCACACTATCCTCCTGTTTATTCTTTCCACTTGCAATCATGTATAGGCTAAATATTTGCTTCCAAACTTCCAATTTTCGGAAACGTTACAATTGAAGTCCATTGATGAAGGTGATCTTGATTGGGAACTCATTTTCAGTCTTGCTTATGTTCGCTCGGTTCAATTTCGTATGTTAACGGTCTCATTAACGTTTTACCGCTGCCACCATGTAAGATGTTTGATTCAGTATAGTTAATAATGAATTAATAACTGCTATTTGGGAATAATTTATATTCTGACTCTTAACTTCAAACAATAATCGTTGCCGTCTCAACGTAGATCATATTATAAAATACAGAGTACCCATATATCACATGTCCCTCTTTATTGATCAAGTGTCCTAAAAATTTGACCTCTTGTACAGCAAACTTTGATTTATCTTTATTCAATGTCATACTCGACTCATTCACTTTCTTCAACAATAACACCAGGCAAACCATCCGAAAGGTTGAAAACAATTCTTTGAAAAACTTTCGTCAAAATTTGGAATAGAAAAATGTTCCCTTTTAACAAATTTTTTGAGAGCTCTGTACGAGTATATCACCTGACAATGTTTCTGTGTTAACGGAACTTGTCGTGTCCCTAACAACACAGGAATGTCTTAGGTATATCCCTTTTTTGTTCCGCGATACAAGAACATAATTGGGGCATCCAGGGGATGACCCGCAGTGGTTGTCCAGTGGACATCCCGCCCGGTACATCCCTAGGTCATCCTATTCTTCGAAATGTTTGTTCGAAAATGTTTGTTCTTCATCCGAAAAATAATTGTTATGAAAATAAAGAATATAGTCCTAGAATTTCCTGAGAAATGACAATTTTTCGCAAACAGAAATCGTGATTGCATTATGCCCCTCAATTTCAAACACCCTAGTATGATGATAATTATACATAAACTCCTAACAGAATTTTATTCATCAAGGTTTCAGATTTGTACTATTTATAAATCTTTTCAGTACATGAATCTTCAGAAGGCATATCAGCCAATGGAGTAAGGTGCGTGCCTGATAAACCAGAGGTCCCGGGTTCAATCTCTACTCGACCAACATTTTTTTTTGTCGAAGGGATGTCTCTGGAATATCCTTGGGACGTCCTGAGGATATCCTCTCTTCGTACTTGGTTCATCCCAGGGACGTACCAGAAGGACATCCCTTGGATGTCCTTTTTAACGGAAAGTGGATGTCCCTGGGACGTTCCTAGTAGGTACTTTGTCCCGACAAAGGATATCCCTGGGATGTACTAGTATAAAATTAGGGGCATCCCTGGGAAGTCTCTAGGCCTCACTTGTCTTGTTAGGTATGTTCGGGAATTTTGTGAAAATCTTATCGATTCTAAAGTTTCCACATTTGTCATGGATTCACATCAAGTGACGGCCGAGTCGATTAGAAAAAAAATTATGTTGTCTGTATGAAAGGATCTGAGAGTACCGGTATATTATTAATGACTCTCTATTACATAATATTTGTATGTACTCCAGGAATTCAAAGGGTAGATACTTCAAATCCCTATTTTCAAGAAGAATTGTGGAACTTTGAATCCCTAGGAATTTCAAGTACATTTTGAATCCCCAGTGATTGAAACTACCACTTTCCTTGAAATGTGGATCACAAGGTCGTTGATATGGTAACAATCAACTCCTCCGATGGCATTTCAGAAATAGAGTACCTATATCAGTGTCATTAATTATTTTGTTTCCGTTATTTTTGACGTTTTACCTATCCTAATAAGGTGCATAGAATAGAATCCCTTATAACACAAGATGTCCATTGGATATCTGTATCGTGTCTATTATATGTATTATATGTCACCTCTTCGGTGACCACAGGCCGTCAGGGTCAGCTGTGAAGAGTAGTGATGCCGTCCGCCATTGTTATTGTTAACGTTGATGCATTGATGAATAATGTGTATCGTTCTGATGATTTTCGCATGTTCCAATTTGTATTGAGTGAAATTATTGTAATAATATGTTCCTTAATATGTGTGTGTATGAATGGCGATGAACGGATCTGAAATCGAGTGCCTATTGTGTGAAGTCAATCAAACTGAAATGATGAAGAGACGTGTCAATAGAAACAACATATTACATCAATCTGATGTAGAATATTATAGTACCTAGTGTTCTTGAATATAATCACATTTGAAATAAAAATAACAACCAGAAACATAGATTCTATTTATTGACCAGATCTCATTCCTATATAAAATAAATTCATACATTCGAGAAATCCGATTAAATTCACCATATGGATGTCCATGATACATACTATATGGATGTCCTTGACGGGTACCATATAGATGTCCATGACGAATACCATATGGATAGCTGAAAAGTTGGAAACGCGATATCCTATGGATGTCCATACGTCATTCTCTGTACACAATTTAGATGTTCCATGGATGTCCGAGATGCCCAAAGGAGGATGTCCATAGGACGTCCATTGGATCGAGTTGTGTTATTAGGTTAGGGTATCTACCCCAGGACTGGAATGTTTCTGAATTCCTCGAAAAATACCGATTCAGTCCCTAGGTGTATAATGTACTATTCATGACATCAAACCAAAAACACATTACACTTCCCCAAGGAAAAAAATTAGGACGGCCGTGAATTAACGCGGTTGCTGTGGATTATTGCTTCAAATACACTCAGCGCGTCGTGCCTGGCGCTGAGTCCTGAGTCTGTTCATTTGCTGATAACGCAACACATCAACGCTCAAAGTTTAATTGCTGCCCTTTTCAGCTACACACGTTAGACCACAAAGAGGATGTGATTGTTGATACGAGCGCTAGGCTTATGCGTGCTTTTTGTAGTATGAACATGTGGGTATATTCGAGACAAACGCCTGCAACATATACACGAAATGGAATGCACTCGAAACCCTCTGTCAACGTTGTTGTCCATGGTGTTTCATCTGAGAGTGAACTTCTGAAAATAAAGATGAATTATTTTCTCAGATTGTGGATAGCAGACAATTAGATAAATGGAATGCAATTTTTTTTTTAAAACCTATTTAATTCCTGGGAAACAGACAAGGCACATTCGGATATGTGATTTCAAGTGTGATATAAATGAAGTATCAGACAAATCAAGTAGTATAACTATGAGGCCACGAGTTCAATATGATCTAAATAGTAGAAAACAGATGTAGACCATCAGTATCTACGAATAATTACCAGAGGAGCCAGGCGCTAGGTATTGAATGATTGATACTTGAATGAATTCCCTAACATATGTTCAAAGTATTGAATGATTGATACTTGAATAAATTCCCTAACAAAAACTTGATACAACAGCCTCTTCAGAGATCAAGATCACCCCGATCGCTGTTCATTTCCCAGGATGGGCAGCATAGATCACTGCCAACAGCACCAACACAAAGGGAGGTTCCTCCACAAATATCCCGGGCTAAACTCCGCAGTATCTCTCTCCCTGGTATTCCTCCTGGCGCTACCACGGAGTTAAGCACGACAGATTGGCTTCTGGCTCACTCTGGTTGAACCCAGAGGTCTTCGCAGTCTCCTCTAGTCCAGATCCGAGGCGTTGATAGTGTCAGAGTACCAGGGCATTCTGACTAGTGGAAAGTGGGGTCCTCGATGAAATCAACGACAGCACAAAGGCAAAAAGCTATAGTGCTAGCATTATCCTACAACCCTGTTATAGGAACAAGTTCATTCAACCTCAGGTCACAGAACGTGGGAAATAAGAAAACCTTCCAGAAATAGATGTGTTCTCATACGAAAACTCACTGCCTATCGACTCACCTTCTCAGAAGGGTTAAACCGGCGTCATTGAAGTAGCAGACATGAGGTAGGGCTCCAGGTGACAATAAGGCTACTCTCGCGTGGCGACATCAATTTGGCTCAAATCAACGACGTTGAAGAGAAGTCAGTGACTCATAAGACTTACTTGAACAAATCCCGTATGAGAGCTATCGGTATAAATCAATTTTCAGTCTTCTTGTTGCACCAGCAAAAATCTTCAAGTGCCTCTCGTCATTTCCAGTGGGCAAAAGCCACGAGACCGGAAATTCCTTCAAAATCTCAATTTTTCCCTGAACCTGACAAAAAAATATCTCCAAAACCATCTTGCCTACACAAGACGCAGAAGTTCACCTTCAGGAAGAGTTTTGTCCGACCGGTGTAACACCAGTGCAGTGACATCGTTGACAGGACAGGTGACTCAGGGAATATGTCAATCTGACGTTTTGGACGAAAATATAACTTGTTAAATGAACCTATCTCTGATAACAGAAATCCCAAAAAAATAAAAAACAGATTCTTCAAAAGGGACACGTTCTAGTAAAACAGTCTACCTTATGATTCCCGAAATAGCCAGGCACATCCATTCATCATAGTCGGAAAACACCACAGGTGAGTCATAGTTCTTTTTTATATAAACTGCAGGAAATAGTAATTTTCCTAACAAGTGCGGAAAGTGATTCTTTCCCGCACGTGACTGCCGTTGACACGAACGACGCGAAGCGGAGTTCGGGCAAGCAGTCGAGTGCGGGAAAGACACTTTCCGCATGAGTTAGGAACAATATTTGGTAATTTTTTACTTAGAGGGCATTGTCGAATTTTTTCAAAATTTTTGCCAGTACTTACGTATTTTGGGGTGTAGAATACGAATCTGAAAACCAAAAAGCTGGGAAACCAATACTTTTCGAGATATTTGCAAAACAAAATCTTTATCATCACTGTTTTGCTGTTGTTTGGCGGCTCATCACTGGCAATAGGTACTGGCATGTCTGGTGTATACGCACTCCGTGCATATGTTAATGGGAAATAAATTACCAAATTTAGGGTATTTTCTTTGAAAAATTAATGGATATTGCAAAAACTTAATACTGTTAGTTATTTTCCTAGCACCTATTCACAAAAAAATAACAACTATGACAGCTAACAGCACCAAAAAAATCAATGTCAATTGTTTGATCAACAAACAACAAAGAAAGATGATGGCAATGTTGCCATAGCTCGTCCGTTTAACGCTTATTTTCTTTCTAGACGATTCTCAGAAATAAACATGAAATAAATTAAGTTAAATTAATTTAAATTTAATTTCTATACATAGTTTTAGTGTGATTAAAAAAATTGAAAATTCTTTCATTGAATGGAATAGAAAACAATATAGGGAGGGTATTCCAACCATATTCTTTCCAATGTGTGTTTGAAAAATGAGATCTACTTAACCCGAACAAACTAACCTAACTATAGAGCTCGGATTACGATAGACGTTGCGGTTACGATAGACGCTGCGGTTACGATAAACGCTGCGGTTGCGATAAACGCTGCGGTTCCGATAGACGCTGCGGTTACGTTATCCGAGCTCTATAGTAACCGCGGTTCTATCGTAACCGCAACGTCTATCGTAATCCGAGCTCTATAGTTAGGTTAGTTTGTTCGGGTTAAGTAGATCTCATTTTTCAAACACACATTGGAAAGAATATGGTTGGAATACCCTCCCTATATTGTTTTCTATTCCTATTACGGGAAAAAACAAGATCTGGCAACATTGCTTGTTATTGTCTGTCAATTTATCATGTCTGTCAAGTGTCACGTTCACGTTTGATGCATCTTTTAATCATAAAAAAACACATACATAAAATTAACAAGGTAAATAGCAAATGAAATGCTTTCATTGTTAAAATACCCAAATAAAATGAATTGAGAAATACATAATTCATCAATCAACAACGAAAGAAAGAAGATAGAGAATTATACCGCTTGAGGAATGTTGCTAAAAGACGCTGAAAAATGATGAACAAAATGACTTATTTTGCAAATATCTCGAAAAGTATTGGTTTCCCAGCTTTTTGGTTTTCAGATTCGTATTCTACACCCCAAAATACGTAAGTACTGGCAAAAATTTTGAAAAAATTCGACAATGCCCTCTAAGTAAAAAATTACCCAATATTTTTTCTACAAGCGTAGGAAATTGATTGAATCGTTCAATTAATTATTCAAGCAAATAGGAACAACTAACAAGAGATATATATTCTCTATCTATTAATTATTAGTAATAGCTATTGTGAACTTACAGTTTGACGCATTATGTTGGTTCATTGCGGAAGCCAGCAGGCCCATTAGGAGTTTGGTCTCTAAGTTCCAGACACTTCTATGAAATGAGCCAGAAATACCTATTCTTCATTCGGTTTTTTTCATTTCTTTATTGTTGCACCATTCAATAAAACTCGTGTATAGCTTCTCATACCTTTCTTAAGACTTCGTTGGTGATAACGCATCTGTATCAAATCCCTATAGCTAGAAGTTTTTGATCACATTGTGGCATTTCCACTGAATCGAAAATGACAGTAACGCTGTGTCTGTCACTTCGACAATTTCAAACTTATTTGAGGTTTGATTGGCATGACAAATTGACGTTTCCCGTCAGATCAATCCAAATCTACAGGGGGATTTTTATAATAATCAATTTTTATTTCTCAATATTTCTTAATTTTTACAATAAATAGTGCAATTTGATGAATGATTCTGAACATACATACTTAATACTGCAACAAACAAACTTAAACTATTATATTCAATCACCAACCACTTATATTACTAGCGATTTTAGCATACCTTTGTTTTCCCGCACTAGTGCGGGAAATTTTTTCCCGCACTAGTGTGGGAAAATTTTCCCGCACTGTCGCGGGAAAATGACACTTCCCAAACTAAATTGCGTGTGGGTATAGGGTGAATCACGCACGCTTGTAGAAAAAATAATTGACGTTCAAATTTCAGACCAGAAAAACTTCCTTAAATCATTGGCAATGACTCTCTTCAACCTCAGAACCTGTGGAAATCTTATCGTTCGTGAAGCTTTTATATCTGTTCATTTGGATCTGAAAGGAAAGCCTCAGCTTTGATCATCACTTCCTACAGGTGTACTGAGTATCAGAGAAGATGATCGAAAAAGTTGATATGATAATTTTCAATATGAAAGGTGTGTGATATGAATCAATAGCCATTGAAAGATTGAACTCTATCAGGTACGAACATTATTCATCAAATTGAATGTTCTGTGTGGAAATTCACATTTTGATGATATATTTATTTGGATATTCACCAGGATTGTATGAAAATTATAAACAAAACTTCATTCAGAAAATTCTAACGCTACAGTTATTTTCATTCAAACTAATCGTGAATGTGGTTATCCAATTGTTGATGGTTCAAAAGCTATAAATTTTTTGATTTCTTCCGACTCCAACTATATCTTTTTCGACAATTCCGATTATGCAGTGAGACACATGCTGAAAATTTTCAGCACTCTCGAAAGTTCTGAGTAACGCTCAGTTACCTCGTGATGATTTATTTCTAGGAAAGACAGCAAAAATGTATCTTTGAGAAAAGGCAACCAATTTATAAAAAATTATTAACAACAAAGCTTCCGAATAACCTCATTATTGTCATATCATTTCGGAATCTGTATTGGATGGGCAACTTGTTCTAATCGTCAACTTTGTGGGGTACCTAGTTTCCAAATTCCAACAGCATTGAATAATCAGCTGAATTATTCCATTCAACAACATTTTCTTCATCTGAAATGAAGTAACGGCCTTTAAAATAGTTTTTGAGAAAGATGCATCCATGCGGATAATATTTGTAGAAGATAGGATCATGAATGTGACATAGTTCGATTGTAATTCATTTTTTCGTAAACAAATCATATGATTTCAGGGGGGAAGTGGAAAAATACCTCATATACGGTAAGTTCGATTGAAAATGACCCCCCCTTCCACCTTTGATGACTTATGGGACACAATGTATTTATACAGAAGGTACAAGGAGTGGAGGGTTCAAGAATGATCACAATGGAATTAAGGTAGGCTTCCTGTCCCCAAGCAAGACCCATTCTCAGGTACAAAATATCAATTGTGATTTTTTCTAAAGAGAACTATTGAAATGTTGAAGTTTTTGTGAGCTAATACTATATGCATACATAGTACTTTTAACATCATAATATTCATCATATTCATTACCATTCCCTCTCTCCATCATATATATGCTCGGTAATTCCATTACCATTATTCGATCATGAGACAAGGACTCCTCAACGAACTGCCATCATATAATATACAGCTCACCTCCTCAGCTATTCCATCTCCATCGAGTTTTTCTCCAGGCAGATCGCTTCAGACTGTTATTTTGTACAAACAACCTAGTTGAAATCAACACCACCAAAACTCAAGCCAATATTTGCTTTAGAAAGGTGGAACTCAGTATGCCTGATATAACAATAAGAATCAGTCATGATTTTTGTCGGTTACTCAACCGAAAAAATACATATGATGATGAAGATGGGAAGTAACAATGAAAAATGAAAAAACTCCATTGCCCCGTTGTAACGAGCTTCATTCTGAGGCCCTCACTTTGACGCTCTGTTCAGGACAGGAGATTACTCTGGTATTTGACAGGGGGGGATTCTCGAGCGCCAGATTGTTTTTTTAGGTAGTTTACTCTAACTACTCTGCACAAGATATTTTTGTACATAGGCTCAAAGTAGCAACAGTGGAGAAAGGGACAGGAGGTATAGCTACCTCGGTACCTACAGTATAAACCAGGGGTCAATGTTATTGAATCGACCTGGAATCAATAAGAAGCCAAGGGAGTGTAGGCTTCACTTACAAACCCTGGGTTCAGCCTAGAATACTGGTTGCTATTTTTACTCTGGATAATTACCAGAATGAAAGCAAAATATCTCTCAAGTCTCTGGTATTTTAGGTTAGGCCTGGAAAATTATTAATTCAAACTATTTCACAATGTCTACCTGGAGAATCGGAAACACGGTTCCAAACGAATTATACAGATGCAATTCATATTTATCTTTCCTTTTCCTTCGATTTTCTAATATTCGATCTCGAGCTTTTAGTGAAGTTAATTGATTATCTTTTTCCATTCATGTCATTATTTCATAAAAAATAGATCACCGCCTGACAGGACAGGATTTCTCGAGGAAAAAAAGAAGAAGAATTGTTAACTGGGTTGTCAGTGTCAGTCGTCAGTCAATAATAATAATCTACAATGTTGACAAATGAAAATATTGAAAGTTATGAAATAAATTGTTGAGACTATTCGGAACTGAAAACAATGACAACAGAGAAAGAAATATGCAATCACAAAAAAACCGTTCATTCGTAACTACAACTTTATGGATTCATATAACACAGGTCGGGTGAGTATCGGTAAGAAAAACTACAGGAATGAAATGAAGCTATGAACAGGATGAATGGAAATGGTGAAAACTATGATACAAACTTACATGTGCAACAGAAAAACACTATACATAGGAGCTTGAAGAGCAGGTCGAGCAGGTAGTGCAGACTTGTACAGAAGAGAAGAGAGCCAGGAATCCTTTGCTGTCTTCAGTATTTATACACTGCTCTGGCCTTGGCACAAGGACAAGTAAATCTGGAATTTCATTGGTCAAAACTCCCACCTTGTCATGGCTCATGACCATGGCCACTGAATCTGTCCTTGGAAAGCACATGTGCACCTCCAACACAAAACGCGGAAAAAATAATATTCAACCCTAAATGGGCACAGGAACAAAATCTACTACCTTTGCTTATGCTACTGAATGAATTTGGTTGGAAAATATCCAATAACAACAACGTTATGAGCTGTCAAACATCAAGCATTTCAACAGATAGATAATTCATCTAATTTCATATCATAAGCAAAGGGTTGGAGAATATGGAAGTCTTCAGGGTTGTAATGATAATCATGAGAGTTTACTATCAGGAAAAGCTTTGGCAAGTCAGGAATCAGCTCTCCCAGGTTTTCAGGTTTCGAGCTTTCGAACAGGTGAAATTCAACTAGAATCAGTCTCAGGTACTTTTATTCAGATCGAAACCAGTCTAGTAATGAAGCTGGTCAAAAACACTTCATTACATTGTGTAAGAGTCGAAATCACAACCTCTGTGTTACATGCCCAACGCTCTACCAAATTGAGCTAACCTCCCAAGTCCCGAAGTCACTCGGAATCATGCACTATACGAAGCATCGCTGACAAGATGGTACTATACAGTCTCCATATTTTCTCGTTCGTCTTTTCGGTTGAGTAACCGAAAAAAATTATGACTAACTCCTATGTATGCCTTCGGGCATTTCCGTGTACAAGGAAAGACAATGCCAGAGGACGAACGGGAAAATATGAAGAGGCTGTATAGTACCATCTTGTCAGCGATGCTTCGTATAGTGCATGATTTCGAGTGACTTCGGGAATTGGAAGGATTCTGCCGCCTGGTGTGTGATGAGAACTCCACCTTCCTGCCGATTGATCGACGGATGTCCCGTTAGCTCAATTTGCAGAGCATTGGGTATGTAACCCAGAGGTTGTGAGTTCGACTCCCACAC
This sequence comes from Phaedon cochleariae, assembly GCA_918026855.4. Taxonomy (NCBI): domain Eukaryota; kingdom Metazoa; phylum Arthropoda; class Insecta; order Coleoptera; family Chrysomelidae; genus Phaedon; species Phaedon cochleariae. The sequence continues at coordinate 113,999 of OU896723.1, read as the reverse complement.
GGGGCGGTGGAGTTTTTTTCATTTTTCATTGTCACTCGAGATTAGGACTTTCCATCTTCATCATTATATCGATGAAACAATGTCTGATAGTACCATCATTCACACCAAGTCAACTTTATCTTTGGTCGGTATCCCCATCAGCAATACTCTATCATGGGAAAATCATGTCCGATGCATCGCGAAGGTTGCGTCACAGAAATCAGGATATTTGTTTCGTGTTAGAGGCTACTTCACGCCTCAACAGCTTCTTATAATCTACAAAGCCTTCCCCAAATCCAGACGAAATGAAAAATGAGTTAAAAACAGTCATTTATGAATTCGAAGCATGGTGTAGATGTAATAATTATTTGATAAACAACTTGGATGAAACAACGTTCATTCAATTTTCAAACAAATACTATCGCCCACTTCATCTTGATCCGCGATTGGAGTAATCAGACTGTACAAAATTCTTTGGAACAAAACTAGATTGTCATTTACTTTTCAACAAACATATTGAAAACCCAACATTGGGAAAAACTCATCACGCTTTTTCAACATTAAAGTCGAATTTCACAAATCATAATTCATTTTCTGGGGACCCGATTCTCGAATCCTTTGGAATTCGTTCCCATAGGGAAAACTCGATATTTCCCATGGAAATTCGTGATGATGTATTCTCGAACTATTCTATGGGAAACTATTCCTACACATTTCAAGAGAACTGCTTCCCATGTTGATATCCATGGAAACAACATGTTTTTCATAGGATAACTCATGAAATACGAAGGTATTCTCATTTGTGATAGGAACTGAACCCTAGTGGAAAATCGGAGAAACATATGTATTGCAAAACAAGGCAAACATAAATGAAATAGATCATCTAGCTAGAGGCTTCACAAAATCTGGAAGTGGCTGAAATCCTTGCTAGAGGACCGACCAAGAAGAAGGTTTTTGCCTAGAAGGGATCCATTTGAGTGTTTGTCTGCTGCACAATTCATTAAAGTTCTTCGTTTGTCCAAAGACATGACAAGAGAATTGATAGGTCCTTCAGAATCCTTATTGGTGAATTGGGGGTGAAATTAAGAGGCCCCCATTATTTCTATTGAAATTCTTTTCTGCTCATTGCTAATACTACCACCTCGTAGGTTTTTCAATATTGTTTGTATCCATATTCATTCTGATCAAAGGAAATATAGTGAATATACAATACCAATAATCTCACCGTCGCAAAATTATATTATATTATAACCTCACAATTAGTCAAAATCAAAATGTCAACATTTCGAATCAATCATCCATTAGTTATCAACATAAATTGCAATTATCTCAAAAATCTATCTGCGGCATACTGCACTTTTCAAATCCTCTGGGAAAAATCATTTTATTCGGTTCATGAATAGGTGTCATGACAAAATATCATTTCCTTTGAGAACTGAGAGCATTGAATCATTCTCCCATAGGATCGAATGGATTTATATCACAAATAAAAATCATTTCATAATTCGATAGAACTCACCCAAACTAGCTCACCACCGCAAACCGTTCCTTGCTGTGAGCTTCCTACGTCTTATGAAAAATTATTGAAATACCCGATTTTTTGGACCTCTGTAAACGAGGCGGTGATGTGACGTCAAAACTCTGATACTGAAACAAGACTATTCCAGACAGAGATGAACGATACATGATTTCTGGCAGAGTGAGTTAGGGCGAGATCACAGTTGGAAGAATTATTATATCAGTTGCCTCACTCTCCGTCGATGGCGAGATGAGGTTTCTACGTCATAAGAGGGTCCGTTTTCAGAAGGTTCTATTATTTATGTCCAAAAATAAAACTTTCCAGTTGATTTTTTGATCGAATTATGTCGTCAATCATTATTTATGTATAAAAAACTCATTATAAACATGGTTTGAGTTGAGAGTTCTACTAAGGTGTACACGCCCATTCCTACAGATTCGAGAATTAGGCCTCTGGACATTTACTATGCATTGATATATTCCAAAATTGATATGAATATCTCCATTTCAGTACCAGCATCAGATATAAATGGTATCTTCATTATGCGAGAACGTTATTTACGTCTGATTTTTGTTGTCAAATGTAGAGAATCTTGCAAAGAAACATTTGAAAACAACCGTATTCTTACACTACCATGCATTCACCTTTATAAAACGCTAAGTTAGGTTCATTCAAATTCCGTATCTTTCATGCAGAATGAAGAAATCCATCATCATTTTACATGGAACAGAAATGATTTTCATTTGACGAATTGTAGCCAATCCGGGTAATAAAAATCGCCAAACCATCAAAGAAGAGAAAAATCCATGTGGAATTTTGGAAGCTCCTCAGAGAATATCTCCTAACAAGTTGTTTTTACTCCATGGAAGAGTATAAGACCTTTATCAAGACTCCTTCATCCATAGAACGGCTAGGCTCTGGAATTCATTGCCTGTGGAAGAATTCCCGACAACATATAATCTCCAAAAGTTCAAAAGAAATTCCAATACATACCTCCTGTCCCTATCCTCCCTAGGAACGCATGATGTTCTTTGAACATTAAAGGGATTCCCTTTCGTGCGCTCCAAACGATAAAAAAATATATATATTCGCTGTACTATTTATGTGTACATTGTTTGTATTTCGTTTTTTTGTTTCCGATATGTCACATATAAAATTTGTATAAGAAATGACAAAATAAACTTGAACTTCTTGAAGCGCAGATACTGCTATAGTTTCAGAATAATGTCCCCATGGTGGGTGATGCAACTCTTACTAACTCTTTGACATTATTGGAAAACCGTAGAAAAGTCGCCTACATTTTACTTTTCTATAGATACTGCCACGGGAAATGTTCGTCATAAATATCTGCTTTCATCACTGGCAATACCAATCAGATGGAATCGACAAGCCTCAGTCAGCTCATCTTTCCGTCGTCAACCACGAGATATGTCGAATATCAAAATTCGTTTGAATTTATGAACCCCATGAACTTATAACCTACTTCAATACATATACCTTCTTTCCGTATCATCCTCAAGTTCGCACGATGCTAAGCAAACATGATTTAAATTCTCTTTCGTGGGCTCTGGAAGATTTCAGAAAATCAGATGACAGCTGTTGTTGATCTCGATTCCAACCGACATATTCCAACTTATAACATCGATATTGGTTGATGAATAGGAATTCATATATCGTTCAATGATCTCTATTTTTTCTGGTATAGGAGTTATGTGAATAAATGCCGTGGAATATGCTTGGAATCAATCAATCAATCAATCGATACTGTGATTTATTATACAAGAATAATATTTCTTATTGACAAAGCATGGTTCAAAATCACTCTAGTGGATTTCCACTGTGTCCAGAAGGAAGTAATCCAATAATATGTATACATATATAAGAACAAATAAAGTCAACATTGTAAAAACATACGAAAAAATACAAACAGGTACAATGAATGAAAAGAGGTCTACAATGGTCACTAGATCTTGCTTTACAAAGGTATCTCACTGCTCTTTTTTGTAGAACAAATACCGTGGACAGTAAGTGTTGACTACAAAAGCCCCAGAAAGCTATACCATATCTGATATGAGATTCTACGAGAGAAAAATATGTATTTTTAGCAATATATCAGAACCAAGCTCATTTGACACAATTCTAACAGCATAGCAACCTGACGCTAGCATTTTTCTCAGTGATAAAATATGTTCATCAAATCTCAATTTGTTGCCAATGTGCAGACCCAAGAATTTAGTATTCGATTTGTTTCCAACGTGATGTGAACCAAGAGTGAGATTGTCAAATCTGAACCTGAAAGTTATGATATTTGTTTTGTTGGTGTTGAAACAGAGATAGTTCGAATTTCACCAAGATTAGACCTCGTTTAAGTCGTGTGAAATGACTTCTTTGAGCGTAGCTATATTTTTTCCATGCCATATAAGAGTGGTGTCGTCTGCAAAAAGTGTGAATTTTCCTGTGATGTTCAAGTTAGCTTAATAACTTAGATACAATAAGAATAAAATTGGGACAAGCACTGATCCCTGAGGAACTCCTGATTTGATAATTGAACGATGTGAGCATTCATTAGAAATTTTGACAATTTGGTTCCTGACAAGTGAATATGATTCAAACCATTCCAATGAAATCATTCTCAACTGAGGATAAATGCCTGGAAAAGGCTTATATGTGTTTATTATAAATGGTAATCGACCGATTCTCCTCGTTCGAGTACCAAAATGACTATCTGCTCCTCATAATGAGGATTCAAAAACGATTATTTGAGCTCACAAGAACGACTCGCTTAATGTTCCATTTGCCTTGATAACTATCGAAGTCTCTTTCCAATTAAGTTTGTAAAAAAACACTACAGATTCATACTGAACTTCCATGAACACTGGAAGCTGTTTGCTAGGTCTATAATTGTCAAGAATCACTTCAGATCAGTCGACTCCAACCAATCGAACTAAAGTAATTCCAATAAAGAGGGAGTGAGAAATAAAATCTAGCTGAAGTGATTGCCTCCATTCGGATTTTCATTTATATCATAAAAAAGAGGAAATCATGATTAAACTGCGCCTCATTCGATCCAGATTGCCAGTGGCGTGATAAAGTGGGATTGGCAAGAAGTGTCTATTTTCACCACAATGTTTGGCAGGAGAGTTGAAGTCAGAATCGACAAAAAAGAATCAACTTCTCATCATTGATACCAAAGCAAGTTATTTGACAACATATTTCCGACAGAATATTCATTCCCAGACAGCACTGGATATTCCTAGAATATTCTCTAAATATGCTAAAAGGGAAAAATATATTCCGAATATCCTTCGAATATTCTTAGAATATATACGTGCCTCTGGAACATTCAAGGAATATTCAAATGTGAATATTCTAGTAATATTCCAAAATAAATATACAGGGAATATTCCAGAAGGAATATTCTGAAGTGAATATTCCTAGAATATTCCAGTCGGATAGTGCAGGGAATATTCAGGTATGAATATTCCAGGAATATTCCCAATTGAATATTCTGTTCCTGTATATTCATGGAATATTTCAATAATATTCCCATGTGTTTCAATGAAATTGTAAAGTATGAAAATTAACCAATCACAATTTTATAGATGTGAGTATTAAACATTGATTTTTAAATCTGTGGTAGAAGTCCATCGTATTTCAAAGTGAAGTGGTTATGTTACCAGGGATCGAAAACAAAAAGTCGTCTCCACAATTTTGATAATGATCAAAGTACTCAATCAGATCATCGTACATGTTAAGAGCCCATATGGAACCAATATGGAACTGGAAGTGTTTATGGTTCCCTTCTGAACAACGCAATTCAATAAATTGTTATGTACATTATATTCAACTCGATTACTGGCCAAGTGGTTGAGGCGTTGATCTGGCAGTCTGAAAGTCCCGAGTTCGAGCCCATCTTGGGTCAGCTTTTTTCAATTATAAATATGTATTACGGAATATTCCCGGAATATTCATTTATTCATATTCCTGTTTTATTCCAGGAATATTCCGAATATTATCTGAATATTCCTAGAATAATAAAGGTACATTCTAAATATATAGGGATTATTCCTTATGTAATATTCCGGGAATATACAAAATTTTTCCCCCCAGCACATTCAGGGAATATTCCATAGTTGATATGTATATCCCTGGCATGTTCATGAATATTCGCAATATCCAGAAAGAATATTCTATGAATATTCATGGAATATCTGGTGCTGTCTGGGTTGTTTGGAAGTGGTTGTCTTGAATCCTGCTCGTATCTCCTCCTGAGAGGCGTTTCTTTGGGATTTGGACTCAGGTTTGAGTTTATCAATGCGAATTGGAAAAGAAGATCACAAAAAACGTTTCGCCTATCGCCAGGGACTTTATCACTTTTACTGAATGATCATGGAAGTACGTATCTCAAATATTTGAAATATTGCGTTATTTTGCTTTTATTTTTCTATTTTCATACTGAAGAATACTGAATATCAATATAGCTTATACATAGTGTTCCAATAATTTTCATGTTCTAGTTCCCACAAGAAGGGATATCCTGTAATGTTCAGAGAACATCGTGAGAACCAAGGGGAATGATGAGGAAATTACTACTGAAAAATCAATTGTTTATTAATTTCTTAAGAATGCCTGAAATGATGGAGATCAAATTCACAATGTCTGTTGATATCACAATGAGGTGTTTCTTGAACTCAATACAGTTGCGTGCACGCGGTGCAACTTCAATTGTTTTTTACACAAGAAATTACACCCAATATTATTTTCAAATGTTTGCAATTTTTTTGATCGAAGTAACTGAAAATTTTGGATTTCAAGTTTCAATTCGTATCTGACTGCATCTCAGGAGTAACAAACAAAAACCAAACTTATGCATGTGGACTCGATGCGATGAAAATATTGTTCTTACCCATCATTCGGTCACGAGCAACCCTCAAAAGTCTTCAAGAGACTTGTGCAAGCAAGGAATGACGGGGGTCTAATATTCTAACGTGTGATCCCAAACACTTTCTTAGGCCATCAGAAAAATTTCTGCGGTCGTGGTGGAAATTGAACCCAACGTGCATGGATAAAATATTGACGCTTCAACCACGAGACTACGGTGGCCATCTACTAGTACGTGGAATGTGATTTCTTGTAGAGGCCGATGAAAAAGTTCTTTTGCAGCTTTTTATGCTTTGCGAGACGTTTCCAATTTGCAATTTTGTATATGTGGACAAGCTAGTTGGTTGTACAGATTATCTGTTCCTTAATAAGAAATGTGGATCTCCGCCACTGCTACTGGACAGTCAATTTTAATTGCAGGCAACCGGCAGCAGCGTAATAACACTTCCAATCTGATGGGACAATAATTAGATAGATGGAAGTTTCATCCAAGTCAGCGTTCAAATAAACATTTCGTGAACAGTTGCATGTAATGGCTAATGTCTGTACCAGGAAATTGCGGTAGTGAGTCAGCGATTGTAAAGCTACGGAACCGAGTACAGGGTCATCCTTCGAAATTGCTCACCCCTACCATAATAGCACGCAACGTCCTAGGGACGTCCCTATTTCGTACAATTCAATTCCGAATGTCTCGGACCTAGAACAATTGTGCTTGGGACAGTCCATCCCGGTAATCTCATACATTGTCCGAGCAAGGACGTCATTGGAATGTTCCAGCTTGTACATCATTTCAGATGTTCTAGAAATAGCATCCTTTCGACATCCCACGTTGTACATATTGTAGAATTACCATGCAAGGACGTCCTTAGAATGTCCCTGATAGGATATAATTTCGAACGTTCCTCCAGGGACATTCATCGGATGTCCCAAGTATCACATAATCTAGCATGACTTACGATCCTATATTATGTCCGTTATAGAACAACCATGATATCCCAGAAATTACTTTCCTGCAATTATTTCTGCACGAACGCCCTTAATATGCCTAGGATCGTATACCATTCGAAATGTACTTTGAGGACGTCCTTCGTCTGTCCAAATGAGTACATGAACTATTATGACTTCAGGAGGAACTCATAATGTTCATCTGAGTAATCAGTACTAGAATATTCATCAGGGAATAAAATTTCATGAGATGTCATGAGTACAACATTCCAGGGACGTCCCAAGGACGTTCTCAGAATGTCCTGGATAGGACTCGGAATGTGTCCTAAGGGACATGTTTCGTTGGTATCCAGGCGGAAGTTGAATACATTTGCAGTTCAATCTCTCCATGAAATGACCAGAGATTGTCGAAAAATAGATAGTTGAATGAAGTATTCCTGTAGCTTCCTTTCAAGGATTTCATTCACTTTTTCCAGAATGTATTATCAGAAGGAAATATTTTCGAACTGATTTGTCTTATCAGAAGTGGAGTTATTCGACATATGATACTGATTAATTCTATCAAGAGTTCTCGAAGTTTTCAATAGAGGCAGTGGAATTTCCCAATTGAAGCAAATCACTAATTTTCAGTAATACGAGTAAATTACAAAACAAGAGCATCGCAGATCTTGAAATTAGTAGTCAGATCTCTCCAGATAAGCGATACACTGAATTCGATAAAGATCATATATTATATTCTTGTGCAGAGTACTTGTTTGATCTTTCCAAACAAGTGAGAATATTTTCTTGAAGTTATGGATTTTCTCAATCAGAGTTCAAGTTCATTACGAATAATGATAACTGGTTTCTTCAATGACTATCTTGGAAGATTTCTCTTCGACACATTCGTGAACTTTGTTGAAAGAATTTGTAGCAGCATCGAACGAAGAAAATATTGTATCCTCTCTAGGAAATTCTTGAGTTCCGAATTGAGATCTCACACTGTTCACATTTCTGTATCTCTAATTGAACTGTGAATGAAATCAATTCAATTCAATTCATTTCAAAATATGCTCTATTGTCATAATTAAAAACACACTTGTTGACAAAGCTTGTTAAATCACATGAAAATAAATAACACAGAATACGACAATAGTACGACAAATAACAAACAACATTCAAAAGTTCGTATAGAGCTATGTCTTCCGAGTTGAAAATATATTAACTCCATTTCAAATTCAGAAAAGACATACCTATGTTGTCAGTTGGAATGTGATTGAATATTTTTATTCCATTATAAATTATCGAGTTCTTGACCATAGTGATTCGGGGTCTTATCAACTTTATTTGACCATTCTGCCTTGTAAAATATTATAATTTTCAAATAAGCCCCTACAGCTATCTCTAGATTTCGCCTGGCCTATATATCTGAGGGCTCGTTTCTGCGAAACAGAATTCTTCTGGAATAAGTGATCACTGCAGGCCCCTCAAAATGCTAATACAAATCCCAAGTGAGACTCAATTGAGGCAAAATATGCTGTTCTAGCAGATGAAGATTCTAATTCCGTGGCAATGTTTCTCACAACATAGCATCCAGAAGCCAGAATTTTACACAAACCTGTGACATGTTCTGTAAACAACAACTTATTATCTATGAATAAGCCTAGAAACCTAGTAGACAATCACCTCACATCCAATATTCAAGTTATGGATATTGCAATGGAAAGTCAGGATGTTGGTTTTCTTATTATTTAGAGGAAGGAGATTTGATTCACACCAATCTTTGATAATCTTTATATCCTGCATTATGTTTGATTCTAACATATAGCTATTCCCTTCTTGCCAAAGGATAATTGTGTCATCAGCAAATAATGTGATTGTGCCGTTCATATTAAGAGAAGCCATATCGTTCACGTAGAGGAGGAAATGGATTGGTCCAAGGACTGAGCCTTGTGGCACTCCGTGCTTCATGTTTGAGGCCTTTGAGGGGCTGCTAGTTTCAACCGTATCGCTGCAGCTTCCGCAGCAATATTTCGTGATTCACGCAGTCAAAAGCTTTGGAGAAATCACAAAATACTGCCGCATCAGCTGCTGTCCCTTTGTTGAGGCTCGAGTACACCTGATTCATGAAAGAAAACAGGGCATCATTGGTGCTTTTCTTTGGCTGGAATCCGAGTTGTTGTTCTGTCAATATATTATTTTTCTTTGAGTAGTCCAACACTCTGATTTTAACTGATGAGAGAGATAGGTACTCTCCGTGTATTGCAAACATGTCAAGGTCTAATACTATAGTATTGCTTTACAAATATAGGAGAGTGGGATTTCTTTGGTAGAAGTTTTTTCTCATTGTTCCGAGATTTTTATTTTTACTGTTTGTGAATCTTCATTCTACAAATATATCTTCAAGTAGATTCACATATCCAGCTATATATGATAAAGAATTATACATAACATCTATGTACATACAATCTCTCCAAATAACGAAAGCTGAATTTTGGATGCGATTACGACACTCATCATAACCACTTACCCCTCACTGCGTTTTCTGATGAAGGCAACCTTCCTCTACAAATAATAGTCAATTCTACCAATCTTGTCAAACAATATGCTTCAAAGCATGAAATTATATGTTCCGAATCCTAGGACAAACGTATTCCTCAGTAAAGGTACTTTGATGTCGAATGGCGCCACAGTTAGGTAAATGGAGAATTTAGTTCGTTCATGATTCCAGAAGGGTCTAGCCGAAACGATGTTTGAGGGTGAAGCCATAGAGTAAATGGCACATAGGGCACAACGACTAACCACTGCTCCTCACTCCGGAAGTGATGTATCTTTGCATTACAATTTCCGGCGAACTGTCAACGTTTCATGTCCTTGATGGCCCTTGCCATGAAAGGGCCATAAATCACGCTGGCTCGCTGGATGTCTCACGTACTTTGCAGACGTTTCTGGATTGTCCATGAGCGCCTGCAGAAATTTTTATCAAGGGGAGCAAGAATCAATTATCTAGACCTGGAGGTCAGATATCTTCGAATTTCAAGTTAGTCCTCGACCAGGGTAAGATAAAGTATTCATCATGACCCATATTTCATACCACAGTAATGAGCCTACAATAATATACAGGATGTCCCTAAAATGTATTTACAATAGCCTCAAACAAATTTTTCTCACACCAAAACTATTCACTTCAGTATGAAGTGCTCAGTTTGGCAGCTGAACGGCTCTAAAATTACAATTTCAAAATTGTTTTGGCATTAAAACTTTGAAACGGCCCATGCGTTTTTACTCACATATATTATCTGTCTCATGTCAACAGATATTTTAGTACTTGTCAACAACATATTCCAAATCTACCCTTGTACTGAATTATAATCATGGTATTAACATTATCTACCTCCATTCTGAAAACCTATTGCATTAGTTTTTCGAAACACTAATAATTACAGAGCTCGTTCGGCATATTGAACCCGACATCTTACAATTCCAAATTATCAGGTTTGATCTGCGATCTTGAATTTCTGAAATTTGATGACAAAATCATAACCTTCTTACCCGAAACTCCATCTTGAATTTTCCAACTTTCACAAAAGAATCATAATCTCCGACTGCAAAGTCCTCCAGATACCAATTTCAAATGGAACCAGATTATAATTACAAAAATCGTCCGCCATATTGGATCCGCCATCTCGAATTCTTCAATTTTCTCTCCTGACAATAACAAATACAACGAAAAAAGATTTATTGAAATCGTTGAAGTCGTTCACGAGGACAAGGGCATACATTCAAAATTAATTTTTATATACATATGAAGATTCAACGAAAAAAGTGTTCATATGTTGAAAAAGCAGGGAAGTGCAGAATTCCCAGGGGGGCCACGGCCCCTCTCTGTGAGCGCCTATGAGAGTGCCTCCTGTTTCGTTTTATGTAACCGTCAGGAGATTTTCCCTCGTTTATCTAGAAAATTCGCACGTGCGTTAGATTCAGAGTTTTTTCCAGAGTTCCTGATCAAAAAGTCACTTCCATCCAGTATTCATAGGAATTCCTCGAATTCATCGGTGCCTAAGTAAAGTAGTTATACCGGGTGTCCCGAATTCGAGCTTTATTATTGGGATCTCGGGAAGTAGAAGGGATACGAGATTGGTACAAAAAATGAGAAGCTGCCCAATTATATGCCTAACAACATGCCGTTTCGAAATTTGTAAAATACCAAATGATTTCTGAGATATTTTAAAAAACCGAATATTAGCGATTCAATTTTCATTTCAGTATATACGAAACAAATCACCCATTGCAACTATTTTGTTCTATAGAAGTGAGACACAGAGATTACATTTAAAAAAACGAACACGTTTTCCTAACTAGTTCGATACACCATTGATAAGAGGAGTTGCAGAGCTCTTGAAACCTATAATAAAATATTCAGGGCCATATTATGCGAACAAAGTTGATGATGGCAGCTCAAAGGCGAAACGTTGGTTTGGAAATCTAAAATCTAAAAAACAAAACAATCTATTCAAATAGAGTCATAGAAAAATTGAAATGAAATCACGAATATTTTGTTATTCTTCCAAAACTCTCCGGAATTATCCAGATATTTTCGAGATTGAAACAGAATTTTGTTAGGCATGAAATTGTGCAACTTTGCCTCCATCTAACCGATTTCGTATCTTGTATTCTTTCCGAGATCTCACCCTGTGGCTTGTATAATCACTCCATTTAGGCCCCGATGATTTCGAGGGATTTTTAAAAATAATGGATGGGAGTGACCAATATCGCATCTCTTCCCAATCCCAATGATGGGGCTCGAATTTCATATACCCTGTACAAAATGGGCAACAAATCCAATCCAAATTCCAGGTTCAGCATATCCTTGCACGAAGTGAATTTTATCAACGTTACGTTTCCATTTTAACGTTGTTTTGTGATCAAATTATTTACTTATACTCAGCACGGCCAGACGATGGTGTGTCCTTATCGCAGTAATGGAACACCTCGTGGGTATTGGATTCTGAGATTGGATTCGACGGTGGTCATTGATGCCATCTGGGGACACTTCTCCACTGATGAGAGCCAAAGCTCGTTATCGGTGTAGGTAGTCAAGCGTTCCTGAACAATTCAAGTACTACTCAGAATTTATGGAAGAAGCACTTGCTATTGAATTCGTCTATGAATCGTTGCATAGATTTTGGAAGAATGTAATTCAATGTTCTGCGTGGCATTTAGCCAGGAAAGTAGTTGTTTTTCTCTCGCTATCTACCATTTTTGGTCATTTCATGAACTATTGTGGTAATGACTCTGAGTTTTTCCCTCTGCTACCATTTCATTCCACTTGGAGTATTTCGGCATTTTTCTAGTTAAATAGCAATAGATTTATAAATAAAGTAAGAGTTCAGTTATATAGGATTAGATTAGATTAACATGTGGAATCAACCATAGCAGGCATTGAGTGCCTTCACTGTGATTTTGTTCCCCCATGCTTTTTTTGTGAGACCATCAAGAATCGTGAGTAAAAACCAATAGAAATTATTCACATCACAATTACTTGGGAAGAAAAAAATACGGAATTATGTGGGTCATAGCACGATGCCCAATTCCCACCATGCTCAACTTCATGTCGACGATTACTGGATTTATTCTAGTCATTCTGTGGTTCTGTGTTGAAAATTGTAAGGTTATATTCTCATCTTTGTAACGTAAATACCATAGTTACTGTATAATTCAGTGGTGACAGTTAATGAAATGAAGGTCTTGTCTATCATAATTATCATAATTCAAGATAACTTTGAATGGTGTCAGGAGAGGGATACGAACCCTCGTACATTGGATGGATCTGATGTTCAACTGGCACGTTTGAATTACCGTAATATACCGAGGAGTTCAACATTGGCGTCTTCTTCACATCGTTCATTCAGTAGAATAAATAGATCTACCATCCCCACTGGAATCGATAAATTGAAATAAAAAATTGGGACTCATGTTGAAGAAGAAATGGAAGAAGCTAGGAGCAAGTAAAAAAATATGGCGACAAGCATGTAAAAGACTTGGGAGAGTTATCAGTTGGTGATGAAATCAGATACCAAACCGCAAAGAAGGAGTGCATAGAAGGTAAGGTAAGGAAGAGAACAAATTCAAGATTATTATCCAAACTGAAGAAGGAAAACATGTGAGAAGAAATACAGGTGCAGTTCGTTGAACGGAAGCAAACTCATCTAATGAAAAAGATTTAGTTATGATACATAAATCTTGTGAGGATTTTACCCTCAATGATGATGTACCATCTCAGTTCAACCAAGGAGAACCTATTCTTCAAGATCATGGAAGTTGTGATGTTGTTGAAAAAGAGCCTCGAAACGATAGACGTCACATCAGATCTCACCCAGAATCGCAGCCGAACTTGTATGTAACAAAATCTGGACGATCGGTCAAACCAGTTGCATGATTTGATGCTAAGTTGATTGATTATGTCTATTTGAATTTGTATATTCATCCATCTCATTTCTGTATAATTATACGGAGGAGGTAACGTGAAAACCATAGTAACTTATACTCCAGTGCTGACAGTTGATAAAATGAAGGTCTGGTCAATCATAATTATTATAATTCAAGATAACTCTACAATTTCGACATGCTTTCAGCCCTAAAGTTTCAGTCCACACGTTAAATCCTCTGAATACTCACTTCAATGATATTTTTATGCACCTCATTGATTTCCTTAGTCATTTTACATTATGGTTGAATTATGTTGGGTGATGTTTTCTGCCCTTGACTTTCCTGACACATAAAAACGTTTTTTTTATTTAATCGACAACTCAGATCCGTCTCACCTGCTTCTAACTCAATTGATCTCAGTAGTGAGAATGTAACAGGGTAGAAAGAATATTGCTAATAAGGGCATCAGAATTGCGACTTTTTCTCATCAAAATCATGCCGTTATTTCCCAAGGAAATGAGGCAATGTATTGCATCGAAAGAAAAGAATTTCTATGAGTCGAAATACCAGGTCATACTGAGTTTACGTCTCGAATATTTTACTGCATTCCTTTTAAAATTCCATCTCAACTACCATCTCCTCTATGAGACATTTCCTTCTTAAACTTCCAAGGCCGGCAGATAATATTGTTATTCAGCTCAGCAAAACCCATCTACACTTGAATTTTCCGTATTTCCCATTATCTCCGTCTTGGTTTCCTTATGGTTTGACTCAGTTTCGAGCTCCGCCTTATCTATATATTGAGTGTCAATCTCACTTCTCACAGTATGGGGATATGGGGAATACTACCAATTGAATTCGCTATCAATTTTCCTCTGTGTAGGTTGTAGGTAGATAAATATAACGGTTCCTGAATTACAACCCAAATAACATCATCAGTTTTATTGTTAGCTACAGGAGGTTGTTACAGCCTATTTTAAAATGCCTTTTTAAAACTATTATACTTTAATAATATCATTAAAACAATTAAACAACCTTCTCAAAACATAAAGGGCCCACCTTTATAAATGCTGTCACAGCTTCTCGCAAAGCTTGTCATAAAACTAATAGGAATTTATTGTAGTATGCCTCAAAGCAATAATAAAAGCTATCAAAACTACTTCGTTTAAAGCCTTTTAGCACGAGATCAAACCTGTATGTTTTAAAACGACATTTCTTATGCCAACATTAAAACTTATTGGCTATAATTAAAACCTTATCAGTCGCAATAAGCATTTGTTAAGATAATATAGTCCGTAACGTGTATTATAATAGTCTTTTTTCAGAACTAATTATAATACAAACATGTCAATATGGAGAGAGAACAATAGATAGTTATAAAAGAGATTAAACATGGCGGTATGATATGATAATTCCCAACTGTATCAAATAGTCCTTTTTGTGAAGATTGAGGCTGTAAAATGAAAACGATGGCGATTTTTTTGACGGAAACATACCAAATATGCTTCAAAAAAAGCAGCGCCCTTGAAATAATGTGTTTTCAACAGTTAGAATTGGATGTGAATTTCAATAACTTTTCAAAAAAGTTGACAAAACTGTGTGAATGTTTTCTGAATATGGGTGAGTCGTTCGAAAAATGTGGAAAAACAACATTTTCGACGGCAGTATCAATGCATCTTTTTTATTCCCCGCTTGAAATTTCCATTTCCATCAATGGCCGACATCTGTTTGTAGTAAATATGGCGCAAAATATACTTAAAACCCATTTTCTTTCTCTAATGCTTGATTAAAACCTTTAGGTAATGATAAGGCATTTTATGAGACGATTTCCTCCTGTTGAAGTACTTATTTCATATTCGAATCCATTCTTATGACTATTTGCTCCTGGGTATGACAACAAAGCTTCGAAAATGATAAGATTGATTTAAGAAGGTTATAAGATAATGCCTTCATAGAACTACAAAGCTCTAAGAATATCCTGGCTTGTGCTCATTGGCTTTGTTGCAAAGTGTAGAAGAACGTCATCAACATGTTTAACATAACCCCACTTTTGTTGTTTACAGTGTTCACTTTGTGAATTTTGTGATTGGTTGAAAGTAGGAAAACGAGTAGAAAACATAGCCAACCTACACTCAGTGCAATTCGCCTGATATTTTGTTGATTGCTCCATTCTCTCAAATTCATGCTCTACTCGCCATCTGACATAATTTGTGCAAAACTGTTGTCAACTTCCTCGCATCCTAGTTCCCATTCAGAAGCAACGATGATCAGAAGTATTTTCCTAAACGTTCTGACTCATTGCTATTTGGTGGATTCAGGTGGTATGAATTGGAAGACGCAGTGTTTGGAATTGCTTGGGCTTGAGTTTTCTGATTTACTGTTGCTCTCACGACTTGATTTTTGATTCTTAAGTTATTCTCTTTATTTTTTCGCTTGGAGTTGCCATTTCTCTTAATTTCACACTATTTATTTTCTTGTGACTCCATTTCAACGTGAGTCGTTTGTAGGCAAAAAAAATACGAACATTTATATTATGAGATTTGGGTTTAACACGGTTCTAAATAAAACTTCATTGATCCTATAGATTTTATGATTGACTTCGATGAGTTCATTGTGGCTTATAGGTTTTAATAATCACTTTCACATAGCTAGAATAATGCCAATAGGCTTCATTATTGTCTCAGTCAAATCCTAGTGTAAATTTGGTTTTATGATTGCTTTACGACGTATTTTCATAGGATTATTTCAGAACCTCTTGGTCAAATTCAAGACACTAATAGAACTTAAGAGTTTTAAGAGGGTTGTTAAGAGTAAATAGTTCTGATAAAGAATTTCAATGACTCTCACAGAGCTCTCTTAAAACCGAAGTGAGCTGAATGCCAAATTGTTTTATGCGATAGTTCTATCATAGTATCTCAAAGCCTTTTAATAGGATTATATGGACATGAAGGCCAATATGCTTTTTCCAGGGCATTCATAAAACGGTAGAACAAATTAGACCTATCATTTGCGCTCACATAACCTCTTTGAAGTCTCATCGAAGCTATTAGGCATTTGAAATGTTACTTGGGGAGCAAAACATCCAACTTGTTCAAGTATTATATCCAGTCATTATCAAAATGTCGGAGGATGTGATATATAAAAAAGGTAGGCACCGTTTAATGTCTCTCGAGAAAGTTAATAGCTCTCCCTTCTTCTTTACGGACTAGGGTCATTGTCATGAACAGAAATAACAAATCACCCCAGTTTCAGGGTTGCCATCTCAGCAATTTCGTTGCTAAATCTAGAGTGTTCGGGGCATAGGTGAATGCGACATTTCAACTGCGATGTGTCAGAATTCTAGCTTTTTCAACATGGTCATTACGGTTTATATGAAGATATTCTCATCACATCACATGAATTAGTGACTATGGATATGAATTAACAATTAAACATTCTGGACGAAGTGATGAGCGG
Source organism: Phaedon cochleariae (assembly GCA_918026855.4). Taxonomy (NCBI): domain Eukaryota; kingdom Metazoa; phylum Arthropoda; class Insecta; order Coleoptera; family Chrysomelidae; genus Phaedon; species Phaedon cochleariae. The sequence goes on along the minus strand of OU896723.1, from coordinate 96,811 downwards.
AGAAGAGAATGATAGATGACATGCTTTGCTATCAACAGTTCTGCCACTTCAGTCACTTTCAAATCATATTCTGTAAATTCGATAAAATAAACGACCCAACACTTATTTCGTCGCATCCCAAAATGTTGCCCCTGTATGAGGCGCCGTTTGGTTCATAATTATTTTTTTCGATATATAGACATTTTAACTCAAAATATAGAAAAAATAATATACGAACTTATCAATATTATATGCAAAATTTCTTATATCGTGTGAAAAATGTTCTATATAATTTAAGTGCGACGAAATCTCAATATATATTAGTATGCCTCGCGCCGTTTGGTTCATAATTATTATTTGTAATATATTAAATTTTCACTGAATTTATATAGAAAAAAGTCTATATCAAATGCACAAATTTTATATATGACGAAATCTTCATATATTTGCGTGTCAGGAAAGTCTATATTTGCGCGTCGCGAAAGTTTATATTTGGTTGTACCAGTGTGTGCAGAAATAGACTTTCGGGTTCCAGGGTTTACCGATAGGTGGCTGAACGCTGATGGACGTCAGCACAGAATGAGTTTAGAGGATCTGGCAACACTGATATGATTATATTCTGGTTGTGTCCAAAATACTCATCTGCCTAGAATGGAGAAGAAATGGAGAAGAATGAGAATACATTTTTCTATTTTACATAATCTTTAACCTCACAATTTTTTTTTTTTTTTTTTTCGAGTAAAAATGTCATTTCCAACGGTATCAGTGGAAGAGTTTCTCAATGAAATTGTTGAATGTCACGATGATGTGGTGAATCTACTTTCTCAAGGAGATTCTTCAAGAGCCTTATCTCGAGCTCAGTAGAAAATTGAGGACTACTAACTGTAGGTTGTTGAACATATTCATTGATATACTGGCCTGTGAAAGGTTGAAACAGTTATTATCATCAGTTTACAATATACTGTTTGATATTTATGGTCAAATTGAGATTAATGTGAAGTTCTCCACGAATTTCTGGCCACGCTTCATGACGTAGAGACTATCGAGACTCCGTATGAGAAACCCATGAAAAACACCGTGCTGATATTTCCATCGAGGCACTCACTGCCGTTCTTAAGAAAAAAATATATCTTCACCATTTTTTATTTTTTTCTCGCCCTGTACCATTTGTCAAGCATCAAATTTGATCATTTTGTAAAATACGGAGAGAAGTGAATTATTTTTTCACACCGCCCCTACCAGTTGTTCAATTTTCTATTATCAATTAATTAGAAGATATAATTGCCTGGCAATAGGTTCAAGTGGAACAATGTCTATGGACAAATATATTGATGAAAAAGATGTTAAACCGTGGTGGGAATATTTGGCAACGTCGCGTGCTATTTTTCCTCCATCCCGATATCGATAGTCTCTACGTCATGAAGCGTGGCCAGGAATTCGTGGAGAACTTCACATTAATCTCAATTTGACCATAAATATCAAACAGTATATTGTAAACTGATGATAATAACTGTTTCAACCTTTCACGGGCCAGTATATCAATGAATATGTTCAACAACCTACAGTAGTCCTCAATTTTCTACTGAACTCGAGATAAGGCTCTTGAAGAATCTCCTTGAGAAAGTAGATTCACCACATCATCGTGACATTCAACAATTTCATTGAGAAACTCTTCCACTGATACCGTTGGGAATGACATTTTTACTCGAAATGAAAAAAAAAAAATTGTGAGGTTAAAGATTATGTAAAATAGAAAAATGTATTCTCATTCTTCCCCATTTCTTCTCCATTCTAGGCAGATGAGTATTTTGGACACAACCAGAATATAATAATATCAGTGTTGCCAGATCCTCTAACCTCATTCTGTGCTGACGTCCATCAGCGTTCAGCCACCTATCGGTAAACCCTGGAACCCGAAAGTCTATTTCTGCACACACTGGTACAACCAAATATGAACTTTCGCGACGCGCAAATATAGACTTTCCTGACACGCAAATATATAAAGATTTCGTCATATATAAAATTTGTGCATTTGATATAGACTTTTTTCTATATAAATTCAGTAAAAATTTAATATATTACAAATAATAATTATGAACCAAACGGCGCGAGGCATACTAATATATATTGAAATTTCGTCGCACTTAAATATATAGAACATTTTTCACACGATATAAGAAATTTTGCATATAATATCGATAATTTCGTATATTATGTGGGATTTTTTCGATATATCGCGTTAAAATTTCTATTTATCGAAAAAATAATTATGAACCAAACGGCGCCCCATACCCCTGTTATAATGTGAATAACTTTTTTCTGTTTCGAACAATTTCACACTGCTCGCTAGCCCAGTCTTTCAGTTATGGTCTGGTACTTCTTTGGAGCATGAGGATCTCATTATAAAATATCTACATGGGGTTTCCCGACACTGTGCAAAATTCGAAATATTCAAAAGGATCCCAAATGAAGAGAAACATGTATTCTCAACTTTGACAACAGAGGCATGTAGATGATCTCATTACCTTGAGATATTTCAATTGTCTTTCCATTTCTCTTATGTACAGAGTGATTTCATCAAATGAACATTTCGGTTTTGAAGTCATAACTTTTTTCCACGTCAACCGATTTTTGAGATAACAGGCTGATTTTGAAGATAAAACTTCAGATGAAGAGATGTTGTGATTAGAATTGACTCAAGATGGATATCGAAGATCAAAGTTTTTTCAACATTAACCCAAATCTGGAACACTCTCCGCATTCCGGTTGGGAGGAGAATCAGATGAGAATCAACTGGTTTCTGGAAGAGAAATTTATTCTGGATGCTTTCTCTGCTCTCAGAAGTTGAGAATCGTGCGTGAGGAAACCTAATTGAAACATGTTTTCGCAAAAAAAATCAGACCTTCGCTCGCCTGTAATTCATTGCCTTTAACCAACGCTACAAGAATCACAGTAAGTGACTGACAAGTCAGGAAACTTTGATTTTAGATCGTTTTCAAAAATTGCTTGTTTTGATGCCGCATTTAATGGCCGACTAGCTGGAACTGATAACACAAATGAGGGAGCTAGGATCATCTCTCCTCCAGATCGCTAATATAATGTTGAAAAGGAATATTCTCAGATAAATTATGAACTTTAAAAAAAATGGATATATATCTGTATGAAGCAATACATTGAGAATTCGCATTCTCTATGTGATGAGAATATCAACTCTTTTTCAGTTTATTCAGAATTCTTTTCCACGCCCTCTATGATGAATATTAAATTATCATACACCCAAACGCTGATATAATATTTTTTCTCCATTTGGAATTCTTCTGAATATTTCGAATTATGCACAGTGTCGGAAAACACCATTTAGGGATATTATGTCAAGACCCTCATGTTTCAGAGAAGTACCAGATTATAGCTAAAGAACTGAGCTAGCGAACATTATAATCTGGATTCAAAGTGTTCAAAACAGAAAAAAGTTATTCTTTTTATGAAAGGGACAATATTTTGAGGTGCGACGAAGTTAGTGTTGCGTAGTTTAGTATGCTTGTGAAGATTTCATTTCGCCTGAATAAGTATCAAAACTTTTTTTTATGATCTTGTTCCCACGAAAAGGGATATCCTGACATGTTCGAAGAACATCGTGAGAACCAAGGGAAATAAGGTAGGAGTTGGTGTTCTCCTTGAATTTCTGGAGGTTAACACCTTCCCTGGCAATGTATTCCAGAGCCTCGCTGTTCGTTGGATGAACGAATCTTTGGAAAGAGATTTTCTGCAGGTCTCCGAAGTGACCACGAAGGGGTGCGAAGCCTCAACTCGACGGGTTAATCTCGCGGGGACTGCCAAGAAAGGTATAATTGTTAATATTTCAGAAGAGCATCGTCCATGAAAATATTCATAAAATAGAGCCAGGTCGCAACATTTCTACGGTGTTCCAGGAAAGTGAGTGAGTTTGTGAGCGAGGCATCACCCACGAGACGAATTCTCCTTTTTTGGACAGAATCCAGCAGTTTCAGGGTATGTTGGGGTGCTGCATTACAAATGTGGAAACAGCATTCCAGAACAGGTCGGATCTGTGCCTCATAGATCATAAGCAGCTGACTGGAAGTTGAAATGGTCCTGGCCCGAGACAGAGGAAACCAAGTTTTTGGGATGCACTTTTAGCAATAATTGATCTCACGTGATTTTCCCAAGGAAGGTAATTGCTGAGAGTAATACCAAGCATCGAAATGGATGTCTTCATAGGTATGGTTACTCCTGACAAGCTCATGTCGGGCACAGTGAGATCGGCATTTCTATAGAAAAGGCATGCTCGTGTTTTGTTTGCATTGAGATCTACCAAGTTATTGGATCCCCATTCGTGAATTGTTGCCAAGTCCATATTTATGTTTGCAAGATATCTTCTTCGTTCTTTCATGATTTTCCTGGCTGGTATTGAAGCCCTGGAAGAGAAGGTTGTACGGAGGGTACTATCATCCGTCAACCTGTGTAGTGACCATGAAGTTGCTTTCAACAAATCGTTGATATGGAGTTGAAATAGTGTTGGTGCTTGAATTGATCCTTGCGGAACACCAGCATTTATAATAAGGGAGAGTCAAATGCAACTTCGTCGATCACTATATGGAGAGACCTGTTTGAGAGAAGAAAGGAGTCCGTGATGCCAGACTCGATCGAATGCCTTGGAGATATCAAGTGCCACGTCTAAGGTTCCAACATATTCTTCAATAAATTGCTGCCATATATGTGATACATGAGCGAGAAGGTCACCAGTTTATCTCTGATGTCGAAAGCCATATTGCCTATCGTTGATGATACCTGGATGTTCCAGGAATTCCATGAGCTCGATGTTGAGAGCTTTCTCCATGATCTTTGAAATAATAGATAGCAGTGCGATCGGTCTGTAGTTGCTAGGTAGGTTATTTTTGCCTTCTTTAGGATTTTGTAACAGTAGTTGAACAACTTGCAGAGAACAGGTGTTAGTTCGGGAGCACAATTTTTGAGAACAATCGGTGGGATTCCGTTGGAGCCACAAGCTCAGTTGTTGTTGAGACCCAATAAAATCTTACTTATAGTACGTTGGCGAAAGGTGAACTCAGGCATATGACTGTCAATTGGCTTTATGTTCGGAGGTTGTTTTCCCGATGAATCTCCAGACTGGAATTTCCAGCGAATGAATGCGCAAAAATGTTGGCTTTCTCCTGGACAATTGTGGCTATTTTTCCAGCTTCCTTGGTTAGAGGAGGAAACGAGCTGGAAGTGGAGTTTCTTTCTACAGCTTTGGCGAAAGACCAAAATAAACGGGTCCGTTAGGACATCCAACAAGTTTTGATCTCATTTTGGCATTCTGAGCATCCTCTGATGATCGAATTGTCTCATTACATATGCCTCTAGCCTCGACATATTCTGCACTAGTCTCAGGACCTGGATTTTTCTGCCATCGATGGAATGCTGCCTCTTTGTAGAGATTGTAGATTGTAGATGGATCGTATAGGCTGAGAGACCTTACGATCACTGCGACCTAAAAGATCTAGGTGATTACCCCTATCTAGTTTCGGTCCTCTTACCCTAGACTTCTGATGAAGCCTACGATTTTCCTGACGGTTGACTTTTCCACTCCAGCAGAGGTGAGATAGACCTGTTCTAGGTGGTTCAGCCTTTCGCGGACTAATACTTCACATGAGCAAAGTACGTGTTCCGCGGTTTCGGTCGCATTGTTACAAAAGCGGCAAGTGTCAGTCTCCGCCAGACCTATTTTTCTGAGGTGGTACCTGAGAGGGCCGTGTCCTGTGAGAAAGCCTATGATGAGCTTTAGCTCTGGTTTGCTGAGGCTCTTTGGCTCGGTTCTGCGAATGGTTATAATGAACCTTTTCGCTTGTCGTTGACCTGGAGTTGCTCGCCAGTAGGAGGACTTTTCAATTTCATCCCATTTCCCCAGTTTTACCTTTAGGTGACATTTGCTTATCCCACAAAAAGGCTCAGGACCAAAAAGTGCAGATGCTGCACCATTTTTTGCAAGGCGATCAGCTGCCTCATTTCCTTTGATTCCTTCATGCCCTGGAACCCACATAAGTGTGACTTTGTTGCCCTTTTCCAGTTGCATGAGTGTTTCAGAGCAGTCCAATGTAATCTTTGATGTGAAAACGTATGATTTTAGGGCTTTTAGTGCGGCTTGGTTGTCTGAGCAGATCTGCCTGTTTGGAAGCTACAGCTCTAGAGCAGTTTCTACTGAACCAGGCCTTATCGGAAGATGATCTGCTTGCAGTGTTCGGTATGTAGGTTTGCATCCCCAACATAATGATTTCAGAAACTGTCTCAGCACATCGTGTTGAATCTGCTGAGGAGAAACAAAGTCTTCTCCATGGAAACGCTGAAAACCATTGTGACTTCATATAGCAATAGAGTTGCTGCTCCATAATATAATGTTGAACAGCTAGATAAATATGTTGACACATACTCACATATACATGATTTGACGGATTATTCCAATGATTTGATCATGATTTGATCGAAGAAATACTTCAAATAATACAAACGAGAAATATATTTTAGGGTTTTACCAATATATACCTACCATTGAACCGAATGAAATTCTTTGTTTCAATCAGAATAAGTGAAATTTTTCACAAGTGAAAATGAGTAATATTATCAAAAATTCCTGCAAATCACGGAATAGTCGCTTAAATTCCCAAAAAGTTTGTCTGTGGTGGGCTTCCTGCTCGCTTCGCTCGCTCTGGAGACTTCTGGACGTTTTTTTAGTTACTTTTCACGTCATTTTATGTTCAGCAGCTGGCAACACCTCTCTCTCACGTTTATTGCGGCACGATTTCGAGAGATCTTGAATGGTCCGACTTTTGTTAATGGCAAGTAGTCTTTCTTCGCACGAGTTTATTACATTCGTGGAATTACATTTATAGTGCGGGGATATTATTTTATAGAACCATTTGTCCGAAACCGCCAATAGGTCCAATATTTCAAGGCAATTTCGATACATGCATCAATGCATTATCATCACAGTTATTACCAGAAATTGATGTTGTTTGTCATTTATAACAAAAATTTCGATTAGTAGGTCGGCTATCTCTCACATTACTATGAATACCACAGGAAATGTTCCTCCTATATATATATATATATTATTCTATCACTAGCAATACCAGTCAGAGGAAATCGACAAGCCCAGTCAGCACATTCATTCGTTGTCAACTTTGAGATATGTTGACCAACACTCGTTTGTCCATAGAATAGTGAAGTTTTGGAATTCTTCGTCAATGGAAGTACTGCCAAGAACCTATAATCTCCAACAGTTCAAGAAAAAATACAATACCTACTCCTCATCCTCCCTAGATACGCATGACGTTCTTCGAACATTGTAGGGATTTGATTTTGTGCGCTCCAAGAGATGAAAAAAAATTATAATCAATAATCCCAGCTACCGATCTGATAATTGCTAGTAGCGCTTTTCATTAACCCTTCTGTAATAGAATGGTAAAGTTTTGGAATTCTTTGTCAATGGAAGTAATCCCAAGAACTTATAATCTCCAACAGTTCAAGAAAAAATCAAATACCTACTCACCATCCTCCCTATAGATACGCATGATGTTTTTCTAACATAATAGGAATTTTTTTTTGTGCGCTCCAAGGAATAAACAATACCCTTTGTTAGGGAACTTTAAATTTCATATTATAGTAGTATTCAGATCAAAATCGACAAAAGTATTATCTGTGCATGCCGAACTCTTAAGAAGACAAGGAAATCTCGATTTTGATCTGAATACAACTATATTATGAAATTCAGAGTACCCTAACAAAGGGGTTCCGCAATAACTTTTTCATTTTTTCTAAAACATTTTTCAATAATATAAATATGTGAACATAACTTTTTCCCTCCAGAACAGTGCTCCTATGTAACAATAACGCTGATGATGAAGCTTCAAAGCTTCGAAACATGTCCCTGTAAGTTTGCTTACAATAAAGTATAGTTTTGGTGGAGTACACTGTAAGAATTTTGTCCGGTCCTATGTGTGTTTAATCATTGAGATACATTTGTTCATTATGAAAGGATAACAATGGATATTTCATTCTTTTCATCGTTTGGTGATTATAATAATTCATTTGATGATAATTAGAAGACGGTCATGCGCATGGGCCATCATTTTAGTTGAGCTTCCATCTTATATAGCGGGAGCATCTTCATGGAATCGTTCTTGGTTTCCTTGTGATTTCGACCAACGCGAAAGTTATGAAGTTTGATGGTTATATTATTAGTTCAATCCCCAATATGAAAATGCGGGTTTGTTTACATTTGGAAATGTATATTTACGTCTACAATCATAGCTTCTAGGGATAATTTCATATAGGTACGCGACATCACATATGGAAAAAATGGCAGACGACTATCAGTGCATCTATTATACAAAATTTGAGTATGTTTTCAAAAAAAGTGAGGCATGTGGTGCTATCAATCGATAGTGGAACATTTTGAACGTCATGAGGTGCGAATACCTATGTAGTATGCACGAGTATTTTCCAATATTATTTGCTTCGCATGAATTTGAAAGAAAGTAATATATGTATAAGGAGACGTGGGTATGCCATCATAGCTGAGAGCTGATGAGTTATGGGGTAATATGTATTTGTATCAAGGGCGTAAAATAGGCTTTCATGGACCGCAGCGTGTAAGTAATAGACCGAGCGATACCGAGTGCTATTAACACGCCTAGGTCCATAAAAGCTAGTTACGCCCGAAATACATACAACATTTTATGCACGACCTGTATATATTTGATATCTCATGTAGGTATCTCTTCACCCCTCAAGCACAATAAAAATACATCACGGTTGCAGTGAGACTGAATTGTATCCATATTGCAAATACAATTCATCAAGAAGTATGGAATCAACGTTACCATGGCAACTCAGTCAATTTTTCGAAATAGGAATTAATAGGCCAGTAGCATTGATGAAATAAACCTCTGGTGCGCTCACTCTTCATTTGTTTCGTCAGACTGGTTCTTGATATAAACAATTGAATTTTAGACGATGACGTGGGGTTCACATATCGAATGTTAGATGGCGTGATTCTTAGAACTTATGATCAACATCAGTTCTACCAACCTTGATGCGGCTAAATCGCAAAATGTATTCCCTATCTTCATTGGTCACAATTCGGTCACAATTGTCACATTGATGCCTGTAATTTTGGTACGGCACCAGACTAAATTTAGCGACATTCGCCCACGCCATGTTATGTTCATCGAAGTAGGCGAAAATCAAGGAATTGTAAAACAGGAAAGGATTGAAGTGCGTACACCAGAGGTTTATTTCATCAATCCAGTAGCCATATTAACTGTCAATTTGTGTAATCATACATAATTCATTAGTGATTTCAAAATGAATTCTAGTGATGAAGAAAGTGTGAATTGTACTCCACCAGAAATAAGTGAGGCAGCTGAGGAAGCAAAATCGAGTTCATTGCCAAGTAAATAAAAAAAAATATACGACAAAGTATACGAAGAACTCGTAAGCTGGTGCGACAGAAATGATGTTAAAAATAAGAACTACAATGTAAGTGTGCTTCTTGCCTATTTTCTGGAAAAATCAAAATCTCGTAAGCCCTCTTTCATGTGGTCATATCATTCCATGTTGAGAGCTACTTCAAATGTACATGATGATAGAGATATTGGTAAATATGCAAGAGATTGATAACTTTTTTGGAAAAAAAATCTGACGGTTATAAACCAAAGAAATCGATATGACAGTGACATTAGCTTTACCGCCAGCTCAATGACTTTATCGCCTGCCGGGCGGTAAAGTATTCCGCGGGCGGTAAAGTGCCACTTTACGCCCGCAAACTCGGGCTGTAAAGTGCTACTTTACGCCCGGTCGTGCATAAAATTTATTTATTATGATCAAACTGTTCTTTCAGTGCATAGTGCCTATCTGCTGCTGCGAGTCTTCGAGTTTCCTCGATATCCTTGGCTGAAACTGCCCTCGAAACTGAGACAAACCATGCAAAACTGTCCACAACGCGATTACACCCCTTCCTCGCGGGAATTGATCAGTTCTGATCTCAGCCCCAATACTAGTCCAAGATTGTCCGCGTTTCTACTCGATCACCTTTCAATCACACTTCTGATAATGGTGGGCATTAATTAGAACAACATTGATAAGAACAAATAAACTGTATGAATAACAATAATCATTGATTTCACCAAAACCAAAATGAGTTTAAGGTATCTCACGGTTACAATCTCGACTGCCTCTTTCTCTCTCACTCCCCCTCTCTCCTACTATTACTACCAACTTGAATAACCTAGTAACAATATTGAGTATTACTGGTTGCATAATACATATGCGGGTTATCTGAATTATATCAGTCAGGAAGAACCTATTGAATATGGCGTGCCCCAAGGTAGTGTTCTGGGACCCCTGTTATTTAATATATATATTGATGGTTTGTTCTCCTTACAAGGCAGTGGCGAAATAATTGGTTTTGCCGATGACACAGCAATAGTATACGAGGCTGAAAACTGGGACATATTACGAGAAAAAGCTCAGGCAGACTTTTTACTAGTAAAGAACTGGCTTGAGCATGAACTACTAACGGTCAACTTGGAAAAAACCAATTACCTACCAGTCAGTTGCAATAATGTGAGCAGACCGCATTTTGATAATCTTGAAATCGTTACTTCGCAAAAACAAACCTTCTCCATATTACCTGTAGAGAAAATCAAATACTTAGGTGTAATAATTGACAGCAATCTGGAATGGAATCACCACATTCTGCACGTCATCAAAAAACTACAGAGCATCCTTTATAAATTCAGATACCTAAAGAAAATTTTATCTTTCAAGCATATGAAGACACTATATTTTGCTTTAGTAGAAAGTCACCTACGTTACGGTATGATAGGTTGGGGTGGGGCTCTACGAACGCACATCAAACCACTAGAGACCATTCAGAACAGATTTCTACGGTTAATTTCAGAAAAACCCCAACGATATTCTACAGATCTTTTATATAAGGAATGCGGGGTACTGGATCTGAGACAACTATATTGTATGAATGTAATATTGAAATATAAAAAAATAAAAAGTCACACCAGTCTACCTAAGCATACCTATGGTACCCGACAAAGACACCACTATGTTATTCCACAGATGAGTAAAACTGTCTGTCAGCGATCATTTTCTTACATAGCACCCAGGGCGTTCAACTCCATTCCTGACAATATAAAGGGAATAATGAACTTTTCATTTTTAAGAATAATGTGAAACGTTTCATTCACGGAACACCAAGAGCCAAATGTAAGGAGATTGTTGAATCAAATCTCTCCAACTGACTGTTTTTTTATATACTAGTCTTGTTATACGACGCTATACATAGTGGAGTATACTACGGCCTTGCCAATAATGCTATCTCGGAAACTAAGCGAGATAGAGGTATAGTTACTTCGGAGAAAATGATCCCCATCGAATTTTGAGCAACTTTGGTTTTTGTGTGTGGTCTGTCTGTCTGTACTCTGTGGAAATCATAAATCGATATATCTCCGGAACCCTTTGACATATCGACTTGAAATTTCGCCATCTTATTGTACTCAAAACAATATTATGTCACTGAGATATGAAGGAAATCGGAAAACTCTGAGGTGGTTTTTCCGGGTTTTTTCGATTTTTCACCGGAAGTTTCTTGCGACCACTCTACAAATCGCAAAAGTGATCCGATCGATTTCATTTTTTGTGAAAAATTACTCTATCAGGAAGAGACAAAGCCTATTGAAATTGAGCAGGGTCGGGAAATTCCAAGTGGGTTTATCAAGATTTTCCGAAAAACACGGTTCGCTTTAAAACGACATATCTCCTGAACCAATAGACTGAATCCAAATTCGAAAGATGCACCGTATGCCTCTTTGATGACGCAACAAATTATTATTGAACCATTTTTTCGTGCATCCATCGGAAAATGGAAAAACAAATTAAAATCAAAACATCAAAATTTGAAATCCTTTCAATTCAATATATATCGAAAACAAATGGAAAAATCGAAAACTATCAGGAGTGCAAAGTTATCCACTGGAATATTTCCTACAAATTATTCCCCATAATTTTTTCTGTGAACCCAATAGTACAGGAAATAAAGTGAAAAATATGAAAAAAAAAATTAACGACCCATAGGGTACTATGAAGATATATTGAAAAACAAAGATTATCGATAGATGAAGCTCATCGACTTCCACTGAACCATGAAATATTTTTTCATTTTGTTGAAGATGGAACAAAAGTGTTGAAAGTTTTTTTCTCAGATGATTCCAAATATCTCGAAAACAACTGAAAATATCTGGAAATGTTATGAAACCAAAATTATTCCTTTTGATAGAATCTACAAGAAATCCCTCTGAATTCAATAGTTCGGGAGATACGATGAAAAAACTAAAAAATTTACAAGTTCCTAGATAATCACTTGCCAATAGAAAACGAAACGAAAAACAAAAGAAATAAAAAAAGCACACTTGACTGTCTAGATTTTTTTTCCCATAAACTACGTACCTAGCTCACTCACTCACTTTGTGTGGAAAAACCAAGACAGTCGAGTGGGCTAAGTACGTAGTTTGTGGGAAAAATCTCCAGTTCTCTGAACTTTTATAGCGTCGTATATACATCTTTGGTGCCCAATGATAGTTTCAATATAAAAATATGCTCATGATATGGTGCCATGGCCTCTACTTCCATCTTACATGAGCAATGATAAAATATCATCTGCTTTTATAGCGTCGTATAAATTATCTGACCTCTATACTAATCTAATACCTAATGAAAACTACATCTATACTAATCTGATACTTCTCAAAAATTACGTACCTCACTTGTTTATACTAGTCTTTTATCCTGTTGTACACGGGTCTTGACATCATAACTATTCTTTTGATTTTAAAATTGTTGTCATTTTAAGATGATCTTTTTTCTATGTCGTCTTTATTTTATTCACTTATTGAATCATAATATAACCTATTCCCATTCATATTTATATATTTTTTATGTGTGCTGCTCATCTTATATCTTATACTGTATCGATTCTTTGAACTTTGAATATTTTTCATGTATTAAGTAAGATACCTCTACCTTGAAACAAGTGTTTGCTCACTTATCGAGTGTGTATCACTTATGCATTATTACGTAATGTTATTGTATTTCATTGTATTGGGAATATCTGGTATAGTTGAATAAGATATTTTCATATTTTTATTTCTAAACAAGTGTTTTCTCACTCATCAAGTATGAATCATTTATGCATTTCCTTTTATTACTGTTTATTCCTTTCTCTCATCAATAAATGATATTATTATTATTATTATTATTATTATTATTATCATTATTATTCTCTTTTTTTTCATTGAAAATACATTGAATCACTTGAGTATGGATGATTTCTACGAGTCAAACCAGGAAGACATTGCTGACAGTGCTGACATTGCTGATACTGCAGGTTTTTGGTGAACATATCGTATTGCACTATTCGGCTGGTAGATCATCTGATCATGCTAAATTCATGGAGCGGCGCGTAACTAATCAACTTTGCGCTTTCGGAGACCCGTTTTCGATCTGGAGGGACCTTTTATCGTTCTCCCTTAGGGCAGGAGTGTACCCTATCCTGTATATACCGACGACTCAGTTGAATTATTCAGATTGAATTACGATCGTGATCCTGTCACTTTCGAAGGTGGCTTCCGATATTCGGAAAGTGAATTTGGGTGAGGTTGATGAGAAATTATGTTAGAGCATCGAATATAACAAAATACTAGCGGATCCGGCAACGTTGTTTTGCCATGAACATTTTTTCTAGAAAATATGATCCTAGTTCAATATTCAACAACACACTCTCATAATTTTATTTCCTACTCCTTCTCAGTTTGGCTATCTATAAAAGCGCGTTCCGTCAGTTCTCAAAACTTTTCTATTCATTTCCTATCTCTTCTCATGTTCGGCAATCTATCACTTCATTGTTTGAAACCAAACTTAATCCTTGTTTCAATGTGGCTATCTAAATTAAAGCGTGTTTCATTATTTTAACAAATTACATTTAATTACAAAACGTTACCTGATGGCAAACGTTGTTTTGCTATAGACAGATTTATTCCTAGAAAATAATTTTTGACTTGAATATTCATCAGCACACACTTATCATTGTGTTTTCTACCCCTTTCTAGTTTGACTTTCAATAAGAACGCGTTTCTTCAGTTCCAAGTACTATAAATTTTTTTTCCAGTTAGACAATGTATCTCTAGTTATTTGAACTATAATATATATTTTTTTCTACTTCTTTCTAGTTTGGCCTCGGGATAACCCATCTATAAAAACTTTCATTAAATAATTTTTTACACTACTATTAATCACAAAGCAAGTTTGCCATATTGGATCCGCCATCTTGAATTCCACAATTTTGACGGAAGAATCATAATCTCTGACCCCGAAAAATCCCAGTTAAAAATTCTTGATAGAATGGCCGTATTATGATTACATACCTTGTCCGCTATATATTGGATCTATCATCTTGAATTGCCAAATTTTGACAATAGAATCATAATCGTCGATTTCGAAGACCCTCAGATGTCAACTTTGAATAGAATCGAATCATAATTACAAAAATCGTCTTTCATATTGTAACCGCCATCTCGAAATTGCCAATTACCATGGAAGAATCATAATAATCTATGACCCTGAAATCCCCCAGATTTCAATTCTGAATAGGATCGAATTATTATTACAAAACTTGCCTACACATTGGATCCGCTACCAATAATTTCCAAATTATAACGAAATAATCATTATCTCCGACTTAGACTGCGACTGAAAACCCCTAGATACCAACTTTGAATAGATTCGGATCAAAGTTGGAAAACTCGTTCGCCAGATTGTATCCGCCATCTTGAATTCTCAAATTTTGACGAAAGAATCGAAACATTCGATCCCAAAGACCGCCAGATACCAATTTTGATTCAAATCTGATTACAAAATTCGTCCGCCATATTTTGGACCCGCCATCTTGGAATTTGAATTTGAATTATAGTCTACACCGCGACAGGAGAATTTCATATATATCCGACTGGTAACGTGCTCTCGATCGAATAAGTGTATCAATCGAATCTCAAGTTGTTGAACTTTTTTCAGAAACGAATCTTGTCCTGAATGCAGCATCCAAAATGCAAATTCTTTCCTCATCCAAAATTCATTGTACAATACTTGTATATTTGTTTTTCATCATCAACTCAATTATGTTGCCGTACAGCGATGTTGCTCGGAAACACGATTTCGTGAACAATAATGCGACAGAATTATCTGGAACTAGCTTCTACGATTCGACCACTCGAGCCCCCAAATATACAGGGTTCTATCAATTAGAATTTGATAAAAAATATTTTCAAGTTCTCAAAATGATGATCCAATGATACCACGAGAAATTCAAATTATCTCAGAAAATCGCTATTTAAGGTTACTTTTTGATGAAGGAAATGGGACGATCATTGATTTATCGTTGCTTTCTTCTCTAGACTTTTCATCGAATATTTGATAATAATGGTATAAGAATCTTGTAAACAAAATATTTTTCAAATTGCTGTATCTTCCATACCACTTATTCAAATTCAATCCATATAGATATAGTGTAAGCTCGTCGATGATAACTTCCTCTGAGTCGATTGTTTCGGTCAATATTACTATCAGTTCTTTGATTTTATAAACAGAAAATAATACAGTCATTAAAGTGTACGATTACGTTTTCCTAATCAAAGGTTACCTGTCAGAAGACTATCATGAAATGGAACTATAGTTCAAGTAATAATATAACATCATTTCAACACTCAATATACATCTATACATCAGTATGTCATCATGTATCGAAGTTCTAAAAAAAAGTTGTTTCCAGCTGTTTGATTTACACCAGTTGAAAAATTCAATATATGGCGAAGGCGCTAAAGGGTATACACCATTTTTTTTTCCATCAGGGAATCTCGAAATTACATCGAAATGTTTCAACTTCAGATTCTAGGAACAAAAATGATACAAATAGTTCATATAAACATGATCTCAGAATTGGTTCCCTAGGGAGCTATATCCATCTGAAAAAGGGCCCGAAATAATGGTTTTTTATAAATATTTTCGATACCTTCTTTGTCGAAATTTTGTACATGTATATTACTTTGCATGCCTGATTTGGAAATGTTAAGAATTTTTTGCAATTTTGATCAGGGGTGTGAGGAATAGGTAGGGCTAGATTCTTTTCTTACCACAACTTATTTTTCTATGCCATTTTTGACAGTTTGACCAGGAGATATGAAAATATCATAATTTATGCGTGAAAAACTTCTTTGTCATGGTCGATTATTACCCTACACAAAATTTCAATCTTTTCTCCTCTAATATCAACCCAGAAAGTGGATAGAAATGATATCAGTGATTTTAAGTTTCTCCCAAGTGGTAGTATTCTATCTCCTATCTGAAACGAACCTCCACGGGTGTTAAACCTTTAAATCTCATAGGAGAACAGTTGAAGAAAATGGAATGGAATTTCATGATCCCTGAGTTTGGTTGATGGAGTACCTAAGATTTACTAGGTGTTTCATATCTTAATTGTATTGACAACAGAAACAATGTTTTCAGTGTCCAGTTTGATACCGTAGAAACTAGACACTGGAAGTTCAGCGGGAAAAATTGGTGGGTACGTTAGGCTTACAAAAATACTAAGTTTAATAGGGATGAATATGCTTTCAATCATAAATAGGAATAGGCAACAACAAGTACTAGATACACTAATTTGGAGTTACTTAATCTTGCCTAGAACTAGAGATAGATCATTATCTACTCCAAACTGTCTGAAATCAACTTATCAGATCAGCGCAAAATATTACAATTTACTGTTCAAAATCAACTCTCTGAGACAGTATGATAATATATCAGTTATAAAACAACAAAATAACTCAGTGAATCAGTATCAATGAGATGAAATGAATAAAAAGGCCTATTATACCGCAGTGCACTCTTGGTTTACAGGAGTATGTTTTGTACCTATACTAAGTGTATATGAAATCAAAGACATCTTGCAATGATTACCATGTTGAATGAAACTTATAATGATGAAGTATGGTTGGTGGTAGTTTATCTCAAATAAAATTATTCCTGGTGCATGGAACGAACTCACCAAGTTATGAGCAACATAATATGTGGATATAATATTACATATATCTGGTCCTGATGTACATGGAAATCAGGTGAAGTCAGGAAGCGTCTGTATAAGTGCTCTTCCTTGCCACATCTCACCGAAAGATCACCCTTTTTTATGTATACCCCCCAATACTCCCACACACATCAACCACACGGACCATAAAATTATAGGCACGAGATATTCCCGCGAACACCCTGTACATGGTATTTCTACCTCACCAGAGTAGTGAACACCCTGTACGTGGTATTTCTACCTCACCAGAGTAGTGAAAAAGTGTTCATAATATCAATAAAAATATCTAGACCACCCAAAAAGGAGAAATATCATGAAATCACCATTCATTTCAAGTCAGAATATATTGTCAGTTATTATTGTTCTGATTTGAAACCCCGAATATTCAAACGTATTCATGCGCAACTAAGGACTTGAAAAGTGGGGCAAAATACGTCACCATCTTTTCCTGTGTGATGAACCCAATCATAAGGTCACATAACCTATAACGCTCATACTTACAAAGAACTAGTGCCAAATCAACGAACAGGTACATAATATGGCGAAGATACCGAGTGCCAAATCATCATAACGGAATTTCGGGTTGTGAGTTGTTGAAGTCCGTATTCTTGATGATAACAAGGAAACGATGGGGCAATTTTCTATGATGACAATGATCATAAATCGAGAAGATGTCTTCAGAGGCTAGCAGAGGATAATGAGCATATGTCATTAGTGTCATCACTGTCATTTGTCATTAGCGTCTATAGAGAATAGACGTCAGCAAACTGACAGTGACATTTTCAATAAATAATAATCACATAATATCCATTTGGAAATATATCTGCAAACAATAAATACAATAATCATACTCGAAATCTATGCTGAAAATGGCTAAATAACTGTGAACTGAATCCATCATGTGCGACAATTCCAGGAACCAACTATCTACCAAAATTTGTAAACAAAACTTCCTGATCAAGGTATGGGTAAAAGTGCACTTATCATGCGATGGGGTTTTATTCGAAATTTTTTTTTGGTACTTACGTATTTTCGTCTGAAAAACACGAATTTCATAATGAAATGTAAAAGTCTTTATTCTGCGGCCCTTACTTTGACGCTTTGTTCAGGACAGGAGACTACTCTGGTATTTGACAGGGGGGGGATTCTCGAGCGCCAGATTTTTGATAAAGGTGATTTACTTCACCTGCTCCTCCCAACTTAGTCGGGAAGGAGGCCCACAGTAGCAACATTGGAGAAAGGTACAGGAGGTATACCTACCCCGGTACCCACAGTATGAACCAGGGGTCAATGGTATTGAATCGACCTGGAATCAATAAGTAGCCAAGGGAGTGTAGGCTTTAATTAATTACAAACCCTGGGTCTAGCCTGGAATACTGGTTGCTATTTCTGGTCTGGATAATTACAGGAATCAAAGCAAAATATCTCTCAGGTCTTTGATATTTTAAGGTTAGGTCTGGAAAATTATTTATCCAAAGCATTTCATCATTTCTACCTGGAGAATCGGAAACACAGTACCAAACGAATCAAACAGATTCAATTCCTATTTATCTTTCTTTTTCCTTCGATTTTTCTAGTTTTCTAATATCGGATTTTTAGTGAGGTTAATTAATTATATTTTTCCATTGATGTCAATAGTTCATGAAACATAGAACACCGCCTGACGGGATACAAAGCACAGAGACACTGGTGCACAGGACTGGATTTCTCAAGGAAAAGAAGAAGAAGAGTTGTTAACTGGCTTGTCAGTGTCAGTCGTCAGTCAATAATAATATTCTGCAATTTTGACAAATAAGAATATTGAAAATCACTAAATAAATTATTGAACTATTTGGAACTGAAAACAATGACAACAGAGAAGGAAATATGAAATATGCAATCACAAAATCCGTTTATTCAATTTAGAGTTCTGGATTCTTCACACAGGTCGGGTGAGTATCGGTGTGAAAAACAACAGGAATGAAATGAGGCTATAAACAGGATGAATAACACTGGTGAAAAATATACAAACTCACATGTGTAACAGGAATCACTATACAATACTATTTTACACTGGTTTTGAATGAACTATGAGAGCACTAAAAGATCAGCTAGAGAATCAGGAGCTTGAAGAGCAACGGAGATCAGGTAGTGTAGACTTGTGGAGAAGAGCTTAGAGAGCGACGAATCCTTGGCTGTCTTCAGTATTTATGCACTGCTTTGGCCTTGGCACAAGGACAAGTAAATCTGGAATCTCATTGGTCAAAACTCCCACCTTGTCATGGCTCATGGTCATGGCCACTAAATCTGTCCTTGAAAAGCACATGTGCACCTCCAACACAAAACGCGGAAAAAATAATATTACACCCTAAATGGGCACAGGAACAGGATCTACTACCTTTGCTTATGCTACTGAATGAATTTGGCTGGAAAATATTGAATAACAACAAAGTTATGAGCAGTCAAACATAAAGCATTTCAACAGATAGATAATTCAATCAAATTTCATATCATAAGCAAAGGGTTGGAAGATATGGAAGTCTTTAGGGTTGTAATGATGTTCCTGAGAGTTTACTATCAGGAAAAGCTGTGTGAAGTCAGGAATCAATGCATTACTCAGCTCTCTCAGATTTCCAGGTTTCGAGCTTTCAAACAGGTGAAATTCAACTAGCATCAGGCTGAGGTACTTAGATTTTGATCAAAACCAGTCTAGGAATGAAGCTGGTGAAAAACACTTCATTACAGAAAATGTGAACAAACCACTATTTATCGAGATATTTCAAGAGAAAGTTCGAAATTTTGCCTTCTTTTCCCCCTTGTGTTGGATGCATTTACAGGTACTTGCTCTTATTATTTTGTCATTGGACACTTTATATACTCCTGATGTACTTCACTGACACATTTTAAGATAGAGAATTCAACAGGAAATATGATTTTTATGGCGAGTTTTTTCTATTTAGTGAGCAAGCATACCAGATGACGGCCATTTAATCCATATTCAATCCAAATACGAGATGTCAAATGTCAATAGATTGTGTTGGAATGACATACACACGACATTATTTCAAATGATATTCTTCCTTCTTTTCACTAAACATGGATGAATCACAAGAAAATCATATTTCTAGTTGACTCATATGATAAAAAAAATGTGTCCAACATTGTGTGATATATATAAATTGTCCAATGATGGAAAAAGAAGGGCAAATTGTTCTAAATGTGATCCAGAAGACAAGCGGAAAAGATGGTGAAATTTGTAACTTCATAGTGAAATATCTTAATAAATAATGGTTTGTTCACATTTTCATCATGAATTTCGTGTTTTTCAGACGAAAATACGTGAGTACCAAAAAAAATTTTCGAAAAACCCCATCGCATGATAACTGCACTTTTACCAAGGTATGCACTATAACGATAACTGAAGTCGACTAAAAATCACAATATTTCTCCTTCACAGCAAAAATAGAATCCGAATCAATAACATCGAACAGAGAAATACCTATCGATAGCCAGTAGTATACATCAATGTTGAACTCAATCATGAACCAATGAGAATTAGAGTGTAAAGTAGGTAAACAACACTTCATTGATCTGTTTTCTACACTATTTTCGTAGTTCTGAAACCAAGTGTAACACACAAGCCATAAACTTGAATTAAAAACATATTCTATCGAATAGAGTATGTTATCCTTTTTAAGTGTGTATTTTTCGTTCAGAGAACTCAGTCTCATCAAACATAATCATATACTCAATTTATATCTACTCATCCTGCAATGTATCAAAGTTAAGATCACAACACGAGCAAACATAACATTTTCGAGAAAGCTTATTCGTCTACACCACTGGTCTCATATCCTGCGAACTTCCTGCTCCCTATAGTCACCCAACCGAAATCCCTGAGATGGGTGATTTGTAGCGGTGACCCAGATTCAAATAATGCAACTTGAAAATTTACAACCAGTGTAGAACAAGCGGTCCATTTTTCAGAGAAGGTGTTCTGACAAATTTCACAAACATTTTATTAAATCACAGTTACTTATTACGTTTATCGATGTTATTATTCATTATCGTTACGAAATTCACTGACTGTCACATGTTTAATGCTGGTCATAAAATGGAGAGACTGAACAGGATTTCAATTATTCGACTGATTTTGAAATGAAAACTTTGATCATCTAGAATCTCTACTTATATAATAAATGTGCATGTAAGAGTGTTTTCAAGTCTTTAACACCAAAACTAATTAACCGATTATCATGAAATTTTGTTTTTCTACTCACATAACTAAAATGGTATTTAGCGTACGGATAAGTACCACGCTAAATGATCGATTAATCACGTATGGACGATCTGTGATTTATTGAAAATATTAAACACGTTACCATGGCCACACGATTTCTTAAACACAGCATTACCATGGCAACACAGTTCATTAAACACAGCTTGAGTAATTTGAGACATGCCTGGCCTGTCAATTGTATTAACTGTCAACTGTTATTTTGAAATTTTGTATCAGAATTATTCAAACAATATTAGTTTGTACCAAAGTTCTTCATTAAAAATATATGCGGAATGTTGGCGAAAGTGAAATCGAAGAGAATGTTCTGGTACTTGTATATCTCATATCTCCAAGAAGTAAAAAAATGAAGCATCCATCTTTGAGAACAATTAATGCATTCTGCGCTAAGCATGACAATAAACGTGAAACAAAGGTTAGTAAGCAATGGACTGGACACATCTACAACCAATATCACTTATACGTGCCTCGCTGGTTGCATGCAGTTGCATGATTGTATTATGTTCTCAATTCCCATTCGTTTCGAATTATTTTGTAGGTTAGCAGGAATAACAGGTATGTTAATGTAATTTTTGGCGTTCGTAGAAAAAGCATGATATGTAACGCAGTGAGGCATATGCAATTCTTCTTTGAACCTCAATTTGTTGTCCAGGACTAGACCTAAGTTTTTGCAATGAGTTCCAACAACTGGAATTGAGGTACCAACAATCTCAAGTAATACTCTATCCTTGATAAGTGCTAAGGTATTGTCACTACAAAATATGATCGCTTTCGATTTTAAGGGGTTCATTTTCAGACAGTGGCTACGCGAGGTATTGGATAATTCTTCGAGATCTCTGTTGATGCACTGGATTGCTTCTGGTGTAGTGAGTGTGCTGATAAGGGGTGGGAAAAATTATCGATATATCGATAATTATCGATAATTATCGATAATTATCGATAATTGTCGATAATAATTGGGAGAAAAATTATCGATTCATCGATATTATCGATATTATCGATATTATCGATATTATCGATATTATCGATATTATCGATATTATCGATATTATCGATATTATCGATATTATCGATATTATCGAAATCATCGATATAATCGATATTATCGATATTATCGAAAATATCGATATCATCGATATTATCGATGATATCGAAATCATCGATATAACCGATAATATCAAAATTATCAAAATGAATGAGCATCAGAAAAATAGGCATTTTTGTTTTTTATATGGAACACCCTGTATAAAACAGATACCTGTTGGTAAGTATTGAGGTGAGAATGAATATATAATAAGACACGCCACCCTGTACATTAGCCTTGTTCAAACAACATAGGACTCCAGCACAGCAACTTGCCTGGAGCTATCTGACATCTGGCAACTTGGCAACCCTTATCAGTTGTGGTGGCAAACTTCTACATTTCGAATGGAACACTATCATTCTGATATTTTTAGAATCTCCATTTTATCGATAATTCCAAAGATTATCAATGATAATCAGAAAAATCAATAATTTTCAAGATAATCGATAATTATATCGGTAATATCGATTATTTCGATATTATCGATAATTATCGTTATTATCGATTATATCGAATCATTATCGCCCACCCCTAGTGCTGATGCATAAAGAATCATCTGCTGTTGAACTCCAAAAAGTGTTCGATTGTATCATTCTCACGTAAGCAGAATAGCTTCATTTATAATTATTCAATTGATTTAATTCTGTCCGTGACCTAGGTGTGACCTTTGATCATAGATTCATCGACAGAAATACTCCCGATTTCACGAAAACGGATACACTGCGCCTTTTTTATAACTCCTATGTTCGATCTGAAATGGAGTATGCTCCTGTTTTATGATGTCCATACTAAAATGTTTACATAAATAGCCTTGAACGAATCAATAGACGTTTCATGAAATATATATCATTCAAGGAAGATGGCGTCTACCCTCCTGTAGGAATATGTGATAATACTTTATTAGGGAGATGAGACTTTCATTCTATTTAAAATAGGGGAAATATATCTGCTTTGATATTTCTTCACAAGATAAGCCCTGGCCTAATCTGCTGTGGAGCTCTGTTTAGCATGCTCAGTTTTCATGTTCCCAGAGTCCATTCTAGGCGAAATAATCATTTCACCTCAAAGTACCTCGAACAGATGTACATAAAAACTCATCTCTTTACAGAATTTGCAGCAATTACAATAACATCAATGAGAGATGTGACATTTTCTCTTGCAGCATAGCTTCGTTGAAAAATATCAGTTTTTGAAATTATTCTCCACTGAATCACTGCTCCTATGTTCCATTTCTTCTCACCTCATTTTCCATATGAATTCGCTCGATTAATCTATACATATTTTTGTACCTATATTCTCCCACCCTGTGAAAGAATTTCTGTTGGGTGGTGTACAATGAAAAAAAAATTAAATATTTGCCTTGTTACGGTTTCAAATAACCATACCTATATATGCTTGTTTATTTCATCTTGAGTGCCACATCAAATCAAATTATCAAACCCCACCTTCCCTTCGACTTCTCTTTCTCGAATCCTACCTATTGTGTTATTTGCCCACTTTGGGATCTAGGTACTTTCGGCCACTGCCACGTCAACACGTCATCATAACATCTTGCTCTCCACCTCTATTATGTCTTCTTCTTTGTCGACAGGCTTCTGCGTGAACGACACTTTACACTGTCCAGACACATAACCTGATATTTAAGTCCTGTCTTCTCTGTTGACGGCTGGACATAATTATCTGAGTAACCCCATTACTGAGTGGAAGGAATAATGGTTTCCATAGTTCCATGGTCCCAGTGGTGGACTTGTTATTATAACGTGTATAAAGCTTGTTTTGGTATGTATCATCAATTATCGCCCAGCCTTACTCGATGGTCGACAAACCCAGCAAATATTTGTTCCGTTAAGTGGGAATTGATTAGTTCCTTTCAAATCTACCATAGTTTAGGTTGTACCTCTACTAATTGTGGCACTATGACATTTTTGACAAATGACGCCTTTCAAGGTGCCACCTGCCACCGTGCCACCTCTAGTTTGACATTTTCGACATGGGCTTACCCGCCAAAAATTAGGAAGTTATGAGGTTAGGCTTTTGGTTTCTTTCTTAATTGGGTTTAGCTGTGAAATAGAAGCAGGGTCTTCATTATTCATCGTTCCAAATACGGATTTTTCTAAACCCAATAAACATAAATTGGTTGGGAATCAATTTATTGCATCATAGGAATGATCAATACATTTACTCATCGGTTGAGGATCCACTTTCCAACCACCAATAACCTTTCCATTAGGAAATCTGAGAGGCCACACCACATCAGAGGTATTGGACTTTTCAATCCCATAATAAGTACCTATTTGAAGTCATGTAGTTCAGGTTAAAACTCTATTAATATTTTAGGCCTTTTTGTTATGGGGCATACCTAGCCTATAGACGGTTAACACCACCTTCTCAACACATATATCCCTGCTGGCATGAAGTGCTGTAGTAAGCCGTAGTAACTGTTAAGAATAACCTAATCCAGTAACTGTCCTGGGTAGCTGTAGACTTGTTGGAGGTGCAATTTAACTACCTACAGGTTCATGACTTTTGAAAAGGGATCACCCAAAGAAGATTATCACCCAGGAATCCTCAGATTAGCAAGTAAGATTAGACCAATTTTTGCTATGGCATGTTCAAGCTCAGTTGGTGTTGTTATGCTTAAACTGTCTATGCTAGAGCCCAAAGGCAGCAATAGGTTATTTCCTGCCGTTTAATACTTCTCTTGCTGGAGGTACAAGCAATAGTCTGAGCTTCATTTTGCATTCATCCCATGGGGATATGATAACTTCTAGGTTTGCTACTAGATTCTTACCTAACATATTATAGTGCTTTGCATTACTTTTGTTCGCTACTAGATTCTTACCTAACATATTATAGTGCTTTGCATTACTTTTGTTTGCTACTAGATTCTTTCCTTACATATTATTGTGCTTTGAATTGAGCTAATTTAATTGGCTTGTGAACCTTCGGTATATACCATAGGGGACTGCTTAAGTTGAGTCATGATGCGGCTTGTACACTAGTTAGGGATCACCCCTCCTATCATCTAATTTTAATTCTGAAGTGGAATAATCAATCGCTACTTCTGTGAATATCCAGGAAGTGTTGAATATATTTTGTTTGGTACTAGATCATTAATATAATTTGTTTTATTTACCCACCAACCCTCTCCACTGAGTTGAAAATCCAAGTCTATTTGGAAAAACATCCTTTTATTACTTCTTTCAAGCAGGAGACTTGAAAGAAAAGGTAATAGCCTCAGCAATGAACAATTAACGTGACAGCTTGAGTAGTCAAATTTCCGAGTTGACACGCAAGACGCTTCCCTGAGAGAATTTCTCACAAATTGAAAAAAGCAAGATAAAATGTAACGTTCGTTTCGGATCGAAACGAAAGCTTTGAAGGCCGGAGCCGCAACTCTAGAATTACCGAGCTGGAGTTACGATGCTATTGTTTCAAAAGCTTTCGCTTCGGTAAGTACGCAGATTGAATTCGGTGTCGAAAACTTGGTTAGCACCTGATTTTTACTCCATTTACGAAGCACCAGCGAGAATATACAAGGTGATCAAGCTCCAATGTAAAATACGAGAAATCAGAGGAATTCTAAAAAACGAGCTAAAAAATAATATTGAACAAAAATAGAACGTGTTGGTGATTAATTTCAAGTGAAAACTCTGCTCAGAACTGTATAAATACAATGAAATCAATCCTAACTCGAACTAAGTCAAAAAATGAAGACCAATCGTCAAAAAATTGTATTTTCGTACTCACATATAACTAAAATGGCATTTAGCGTACGGATATGTACCACGCTAAATGATCGATTGATCACGGATTGACGATCTGTGATTTATTCAAAATTTTAAACACGTTACTATGGCAACACGCTTTCTTGAACACATCACCATGGCAACACAGTTCATTAAATACAGCTTTAGTAATGTGAGACATGTCTGGCCTGTCAATTGTATTATCTCTCGACTGTTATTTTCAAATTTTGTATCAGAATTATTCAAACAATATTCGTTTGTATCAGAGTTCTCTATTAAAAATAAATGCGGAATGTAGACGGATGTGGAATCGAAGAGAATGTTCTGGTACTTGAATATCTCCAAGAAGTGTAAAAATGAAGCATCCATCATTGAGAACAATTTATTTATTCTGCGCTAAGCATGACAATAAACGTGGAACAAAGAATAGTAAGCAATGGACTGGACACATCTACAACCAATATCACTTATACGTGACTCGCTGGTTGCATGCATCAGTTGCATTTATTATGTTCTCAATTCCCATGCCTCTCGAATTATTTTGTAGGTTAGCACGAATAGCAGGTATGTTAATGTTATTTTAGGACATTCGTTCATTAAACACTCGCTCCGCTCTGCTCCGCTCGTGCTTAAATAACTCGTTACTTAAAGGAAGTTTATATCACTTATTACATAATATACTATCACAGTAGGTATACCTCATGATTGTAGAAAGTTTTATACAGGTGAAATATATACATGTACTGTAGATACGCGCATAGCTCAAAACGACCGCAAGATATGTATGATTTTTTAAATGGGTGCACCAACCGTGCGAAGGCATGCGGGAAAGCTAGTCAATACTAATATTATGATGAGGAAAGATATGATTGTTTGTTTTCTCGTATGTTTGTTTGAATATATTTAATAGGCTCCGAAACTACTGGATCGAATTGGCTGGAAATTGATGAAGAGGTAGCTTATAACCAGGAGAAGGTTGAAGAATACTTTTTATCTCGGTACTATTGGGAAATTCAAGATGACGGATCTAATATATCGGACGTGTTTTGTAATTATGGGCCAATTTTATTCAAAATTGGTATCTAGTGGTTTTCGTGGTCGGAGGTTGTGATTCTTCTGGCAGAATGTGGAAATACAGGCGGAATTGGAAAATTCAAGATGGCAGAACCAATATAATGGCGGACGAGTTTTGTAATTATGATCCGATTCTTTTTAAAACTGGTACCTAGGGGTAGTAGGGGTTTTCGTGATCGGAGATTATGGTTCCTTCGTCAAATTTAAGAAACTCAAGATGAAGGATTCAAAATGGCGAATTTTGTAATTTGGATCCGATTCAATTCAAATTTGGTATCTGGTGGTTCTTGGGGTCGAAGAATATGATTCTTTCGTCAATATTTGGAAATTCAAGATGGCGGACCCAATATGGCAGACGAGTATTGTAATTATGATCCGACTCTCTTCAAAATTGTTATCTGGGTGTTTTCGGGGTCGGAGATTATGATTCTTTTGTCAAATTTTGGAAAGGGCACGATGTCTTGATGAATCTTGAACTGATAATTTCCCAGTTGACACAGAATATCTTATGATTATCCATTTTTATTCCTATTCAAAGATAGCACACATTGTGATGCACTATCTGCTATTATTATTAATTCGGTTTTCAAAAACATCGCGAGGTGGCGTAACGTCTCAAATAGTCCAAGATTGGTAGAACTGATGATTATTCATAGATCATCGATTCTACCTACCTTATTGGAATAGTCAAATAATGTCAATCTGTTCTCATACTTGATTAATTTGAAGTGAATTTGGAAGTGACTCCTACGAATTCGTCCAAAATTGATGATGCATAAGAACTGACAACTACATTATTCGAACGCAGTGAGACGTGAGTGCTTCCAAATTTTTGTGATTTTTTCTATATATAGGATATACTATCTCTCATCCATATCCATAGTTGATATCTTATGAATATCCATAATGAATATCTTCAAGACATCCAAAAAGGACACACTGTCACATCCTATGGACGGCCATAGGATATACCAGAGCCTTTTTTGGATATCTTATGGACATCCACTATATCCATGATGGATACCCATAGTATATCCATAAGATGTACTTGTGCTATCTGGGTTATAATATAGGAATAATGTATTTTGCAAAACGATTTTTGCGAGGTCAGCTAGTTATATAATCTTGTCGATTTCTCATGGTTTGTAAAGTTTTTCATAATTATGTCTTTGAAGGAAAAGAATTTGAGCATGTTTCATATATTCGTGAATGTATAATGACAACTATCCATAAAACTTCAAAGTCTCTTGGTAGAAAACTTGAAAACAAAATAAATATTCAAGGTGTTCTATGTTCTTTGTTCTTTGTTCTTCGCCGCATAAATCGATCGTAACGCGTAACATATCAGACAGTTTGGGTGGATGCTGTATACGAACTCACGCCAGACGTGTTTATTTATCTTCGGAAAGGATCACTAATACCAAGTGAACCGTAAGAAAGCGGACGTGTTCTGTTTTATTGGTTTGCCGATGATACCGGGTGTGTCACTTTACTCTTCAAGGTGTTTGTAGTTTGATATCAGGAAATTTTCAGGGATTCAGACATTTTTTCATTTAAATTTTGGTACTTAGATATCAACTGCCCCACATTCGAGGTGAGACAAAGTAAAATGTCTTCCATTTTCGAACCATCATAACTTCAGATTGGGTCAACCAATTTTCAATTTCTTTCAAGATTCGAAAAGCTGCTCATTCCATTGAGCACAACATCAGTCATTTTTAGTTATTCAACAGTTTATGGATGAAGATCTACAGGGTGATATCTGAAAATGTGATAGTTTTCGAAAAATTCAGGATCACCCCATTTGACAGGGAATAATCTTCATGTTGCATTGAGGGCGATGAGATGAAGCATCTTAAGTTTTCTCGAAATGGTTTTGGATTCTAGGGACTACATACGGGGGATTCATAGAGAATTCATCATCAGCCGATTGAGGAATTTCATCATAGATAGATAGATAGATAATTTATTGATCTTTTAGGTGTACATGTGATACAAATAAGACAAGTCAAGCTTCGAAAAAAATGAGGTACAGATAAGAATCTTAAGTATCAGAAACATATTGAAAAAGTTGCACAAATACAGACATATTAAAAAAAACAATATTTAAAAAATATACATATATGTAAATTGCCTATATTTAATTAAAAAAAAATACACTATAGATAGTATCATTATTGAGCACCAGACCTCAGGGCAGCCATATATTCATCTATGGAGTAGAGGGCATTCGAGATTAAGAAATCTTTCAAATGTTTTTTAAAGTTGTATGAATTAAGATTTTTTACACATACAGGGAGTGCATTGTAGAGATTCACATCCAGAGAATTTTTGCTAGATTTATGCAATCTGAATCTGTTTGGCCTGATCAATTGACAGCTCCTGGTGGGATAATCGTGAAAGTCAGAATTTTTTCCGTAATCTTCTTTATTTTTATGAATATCCAACAAAAGTTGGTATATGTAAATAGATGGTAGCGTCATGATTTTTAGGGATTTAAAGAATGGTTTACATGAATCAGCGTAGCCAGCACCAGCGATAATTCTTATTGCTTCTTTTGAAGAATAAATATTTCAATGGCTTTTGTGCTATTGCCCCATAAAATTGTTCCATATGAAATTTGGGAGTGGAAGAATGCATAATATTCTGATAGCAGTGCCTGAACGCCAATAATATTCTTCAGTTTTCGGAGAAGGAATATATATTTGGAGATTTTGTTACTAAGCTGCTTTATGTGAACTGACCAGTTCAGTGTGTCATCTAGAAAAATGCCCAACACATTGACTGAGTTCTTGTTGAAGACAATTGGAGAAAAATAGATTTGTTGAGTTTTATTCGAATTCAACATCAAATTGTTTCTTTTAAACCATGATGCCGCTTTTCCTTGGGCCAGATTAATTTCATTTAAAAGCATTTGTCTATCCTTACCAGACGTGGTAAGGGTGGTGTCATCAGCAAAAGCAATACAGCCATAGGGAGACATGTAAGTGAAGAGGTCATTGATATAAATTATAAAAAGGAGAGGGCCCAAAACAGATCCCTGTGGTACTCCACATTTGATGAGTTCCAACCCAGAAACATTATTCGAATCAAGTGCAACACATTGCTGTCTATTTGATAGATATGATTTAAATAGAGCAAGAGCTACCCCTCTTATACCATATACTTCGAGTTTACTGACAAGAATTGAATGAGATACACAATCAAACGCCTTGGTCAGGTCACAAAGAGCAGCCACAGTGTGCTCTCCTTTTTCAAAGCCATCGATTATAGTGTCAATAACTTTCTTCAGTGCATGTATAGTTGATGTCGATTTTATGAATCCAAACTGATTTGGATTGAATAGATTATGTTCAATGTAGTAACTATGAAGGCGAGTTTTCAATAAGATTTCAAATATTTTTCCAAAAATAGGAATTATCGATATCGGACGAAAATTTCCGATTTCATTCGCATTTCCTTTTTTGAAAATAGGAAGAATTCGTGCAATTTTGAACTTATCTGGAAAAACTCCTTGCTCAATACACGCATTGAAGAGGATTCTTAGAGGTTCTATAATAT
The DNA here is from genome assembly GCA_918026855.4 of Phaedon cochleariae. Lineage (NCBI taxonomy): Eukaryota > Metazoa > Arthropoda > Insecta > Coleoptera > Chrysomelidae > Phaedon > Phaedon cochleariae. Next base: position 65,870 of record OU896723.1, on the reverse strand, counting down.
ATATAGCAGTATCTTTTATAATTATAGCGTTCAGGTTATAGAAGTCCAAGGAATTTGATTTTTTCAGTTCATATATTGCATTGACAATCTCTGAATAAGTGATGGGTTCCATAAAAAAAGAACCTGAGAATTTATGTTTTCCGATATCAGTAAGCCTGAAAGGGCTCAGATTTATATCTGGTGTTTCTTCTGCTAGTTCTTTAGTTATATCAACACCAACTTCAGCAAAATATGAATTGAATTCATTCGCCGTGAAATCATTTCCCTGTTTGTTGTTACCTTGTGCTCTATTCATTTCAAATTTGATTAATCTCCAGCTATCTCTTATTTTGTTGTCGGAATTCAAAATAAAATCATCATAGTAGTTTCTTTTTGCAGATAAGCACGAAAAACAAAGCAACGATAATAGAGTATCGATGGTAAAACAAGGTAGTACTCACGTGGAGCAGAAAAAAATTCTGGATCACATTAGCCCTATCAACACATCAGGAATGTCCTAGGTACGCCTTTTTTTGTCACGCAGTTTTCCAGTGCACATCCCGCCTGGTACATCCCTAGAATATCCTATTCGTGTTTCTGGAATATCTGATATCCATTCACATCAGAGTCATTGAATTTCATCAGAATATTGAGTTGAATTTTTTTGAAGATGTCTGTTTCTCTTCCGGAAAATAATTGTAATGAATTTAGAGAATATAGTCTCAGAACTCCTCAAGAAATGACCTCTTTTCGCAAACAGAAATCGTAAATGCATAATGCTCGTCATTTTTAAACACCAAAGAATGATAATAATTATACATGAACTCCTAAAAAAGTTTCATTTATTCAGGTTTCAGTTTTGTACTGTTCATAAATCTGTTTTGTACATGAATACTCAGAAGGCACATTAAACAATGGAGTAAGGTGCGTGCCTGTTAGGCTGAAGGTCCCGGGTTCAATCCCTACTCGACCTACTCTTTTTTTTTTCTTTCATCGAAGGGATGTCCTTGGAATATCCTTAGGATGTCCTTGGAATATCCTTGGGACGTCCTAGGAATATCCTTTCTTCGTACTTGGTACATCCCAGAGACGTATCAAAACGACATCCCTTGGATGTCCTTCCTGTCTGAAAGTGGATGTCCCTGAGACGTCCCTATTATGTACTTGGTTTGGTAGTAGAACACACTTTATGCCACCAAAAGGAGTGAAATAATGGTAGATTTCATAGCTAGTGGTGTAAGAAAGAGGATATCATCCAAGACAAGTTGAAGTTTCGTAAATAACAGGCTAGGGTACTTCGGATTCATCATTCCAGTACTCACAAGTTGTGATCCCATGAGAAAAGGAAAAGGAGATAGGTATAGAAATGTTTTCTGACTCTTCTTGAGAATATTTCGTCAGGTAATCAATCCGAGAGATCTGCCGTTCTATAAACAAACTGATATGTCGATTTTCTGGATAATCGAAAATGGAAACTGGGAAATTTTCAGTAGTACGCCCGGTATAATGGCCACGATGTATCTGGGAAATGCGAAAATGCTGCTTCCATCGTTATCGATTATTCGTTGGTGAAATTCAATGTGGCGGAATTTACTGCTGCCTGCGACCGGTGTGAAGAAAATAATAATGGCTGTGCACATAAGCAATTCAGACTAGATGTCTAGACAATATAACTGCGAGAAAAATCATATATTAGGCCATATCAGAAAATACTTCACTTCACTGAACAACACGTGCCATGGAAATTGAATGCTTACTCGAACCCAAAACATCGTCCGCTGATTATTACACTCCTATTCCAAGATCCAATGAGATTTCTTCTATTTCCTAGAACCGACTCATCACCAGACATTCGTAATGTATCAAGTCCTCCACAGAAAGTGCTTTTCGACGATGAAGTGAGTCATTTTGACATCGATAGAAAAGAATGCCAAAAGTGACGTTTCTTATGGACGATTTTATACATGAGTTATACTATCACCACTATATCGATCATACGCGATGAAATAATATGTAAGACTGCGTGTTCCAAGTTTGCAATCGTACTTTAGAAGATTCCGAAAGATCTAGCAAAATTAATGTAGGTACTTCCTCCTCGATTCACCTAGAGACAGTATTGACCCCAATGTTGGTTTCAACTTCTAACGCGCAATAGTGACAAAATCTAAATGGTCCATTTTGCTGCCCTGTCCTGCCATTTTGTGTTTATTGTGATCATTTCTGGAAATGTTCATGAGTATGACGAGAATTATACAATAAAAATCTTCAATTTATTGTAAACTATTCAGATGCCGTCACTATACGTATATTATGTACAACAAGCGTTTGCGAAATTGAACACCAATATCACCAAGCCCACCATATCTATGCTCCGTATTTCCATCAGCAACACTTTCTTTCATGGGAGATCCATCGCAAAAGCTGCTTCACAAAAACTCGGATTCTTGTTCCGTGCGAAAAGCTACTTTACACCTCAACAGCTTCTCAGGATCTAAAAAGCGCAGATACAGCCTGTTCTAGAATACTGTCCCCACATATGGGGTTCAGCACCAAAACATATGCTGATGCTCTCAGATTCCATCCAGAGAAGAGCCATTCGCCTGGTGGGTGACGCCACACTCGCTCACTCTTTCACATCATTGGAACACCGTAGAAAGGTCGGCGACCTTTCACTTTTCTATCGATACTTCAATGGGAAATGTTCTTCGGAAATCTCTGCTATCATCCCTTCACTAGCAATACCAATCAGACGAACTAGACAAGCCCAGTCAGCACATCCTTTCGTTGTCAACCTCGAAAGATGTCGAACAGCACTTTATCAAGACTCCTTCATCCATAGAACGGCTAGGCTCTGGAATTCATTGCCTGTGGAAGTTTTCCTAACAACATATCAACATATAATCTCCAAAAGTTCAAAAAAAATTCCAATACCTACCTCCTGTTCCTATCCTCCCTAGGAACGCACGATGTTCTTTGAACATTATAGGGATTACTCTTCGTGCCCTCCAAGCGATAAAAAAACTATGTGCCTACTACAAATGCTCACTGGTTTCAACACTCTGGTCACCTCTGGTATATAAATCTGTAAGCATTTGTGATTCTACTGTTTGCCCAAACCACTCATTGATTACAGCCTAGGATATCCTCAAAATTGTGTAACAACTACAATGAAAAAAAGCGGAACTCTCAACACGTAAAAATTTCATTCGAAAGAACAAGCACAATCTCGTCGCCTTTTCAGAATTGGAGAATTCCGATGTTCCAAAACACAAAATAAACTCACACACAATTTCACACACGGATGAAATTAGTTTTGACGCCGGTGGGAGTAAAAGTTAGTTTCTCTGGTAACAAAAGAGAGGCAGGAGTCTCGTATCATTCCCTAAGGAGATAATGTGACACTTTCTCTCCTTAGGGAGTTTATACCAACTCTACATTTTCCGCATAGCTCGGCGCTTTCTGTTCGGAAGACCCTTGTCTGAATCGAGTATAAGCTGCATCATACAGATTTCTAGATCTCACTGGTAGCAAGTTAAGAATCACTGCAGAAGCAGTTTCAATAGTTCCTTGGGGTTTTCCTCGATTTCTTGTTCCATAACCGTTAACAATTCTCAAAGCTGTTTCCATAAATTCCAGTTTGATATTTGCTGTCACCATGGGTTGTCAACAAGAAGCATGTTGTCAATATACGAATTCCACAAACCATACTACTAATAATTATAACAAAACACTTCGACCAAATTTTTATTACTGAATTTTTGCGAAAAATAGTATATACACCTCAGGACAGAATGCTATTTTTCCCTTGGTGCTTTGTATCTCTCGGGCTTGGCCCTCCTGCTACAAATCGCACCTTGGAGAAAATCTAGAATTTCTGTCCCTTGATGTATATAATGTTCTATTTTTTCATCACCTCTATCGACCGTACGCGATGAAATGTAATAGAAGACTGCTCGTACCAAGTTTACAATCTATTTTCTTTGAAGAAAAGAAAGATTAACATAAAAGAAAACCAAAGAATTCGCTTTGCTTCCTGTACATTTGGTATACAAGAACTAAATATGTTTCGAAGGGACAATATTCTGTGGAGTTCCTACTAGTTCACCTGAATTGATTTTTCACTAGATTGTATCAATTCAAAAGTAATTTGAAGATATCCGATTCATAATGACGCCCTTTAGAGTGTTATGAAAAGTTTTTGACCAGCTTCATTACTAGACTGGTTTTAATTAATATCTGAGTAACCTGAGACTGTTTCTACTTGAACTTCACTTGTTCAAAAGAGCGAAACCTGAAAACCTGAGAGAGCTGAGTAATGCATTGATTCCTGACTTCCCACAGCTTTTCCTGATAGTAAACTCGGATTAACATCATAACAACCCAAAAGACTTCCATATTTTTCAACCCTGCTTATGATATGAAATCTGATTGAATTATTTATCAGTTGAAATGATGAATGTTTGACTGCTCATAACATTGTTGTTATCGAATATTTTCCAGATAAATTCATTCAGTAGCATAAGCAAACGTAGTAGATCCTGTTCCTGTGCCCATTTAGGGTTGAATATCATTTTTTTCGCGTTTTGTGTTGGAGGTGCACATGTGCTTTTCAAGGACAGATTTAGTGGCCATGGTCATGAGCCATGACAAGGTGGGAGTTTTGACCAATGAGATTCCAGATGTACTTATCCTTGTGCCAAGGCCAAAGCAGTGCATAAATACTGAAGGCAGCTAAGGATTCGGCTATCTCTCTACTCTCCTCTACAAGTCTGCACTACCTGCTCGACCTGCTCTTCAAGCTCTTGATTCTCTTGCTGATCTTCCAGTGCTCTCATATTTCATTCAAAACCAGTGTAAAGTATTATTGTATAGTGATTAAGTGTTACACATGTGAGTTTGTATATTTTTCACCAGTGTTATTCATCTGGTTCATAGCTCCATTTCATTCCTCTTGTTTTGCATACCGATACCCACCCGACCTGTGTAAAGAACCCAGAACTTTGAATTTGCGAATAAACGGAATTTGTGATTGCATATTTCATATTGCTTTCTCTGTTGTCATTGTTTTCAGTTTCGAATAGTTCCAATAATTTATTTACTGATTTTCAATAGTTTCATTCGTCAAAATTGCAAATTATTATTTTTGACTGACGACTGACACTGACAAGCCAGTTGTGAATTCTTCTTCTTCTTTTCTTCGCGAAATCCTGTCCTGTGCATTCGGGTCTCTGTGCTTTGTGTCCCGTCAGGCGGTGATCTATGTTTCATGAAATCTCGACATGAATGCATGAATGGAAAATATAATTAACCTCACTAAAACTCCGATATTAGAAAATTAGGAAATCGAAGGAAAAGAAAAGATAAATATGAATTGCATCTGTATAATTCGTTTGAAACCGTGTTTCCGGTCATCCAGGTAGACATTATGAGATTGAATTAATAATTTTCCAGGTCCAACCTAAAAATAACATAGACCCGAGAGATATTTTGCGTTCATTCCGGTAATTATCCAGACTGAAAATAGCAACCAGTATTCCAGGCTAAACCCAGGGTTTGTAAGTAAAGCCTACACTCCCTTGGCTTCTTATTGATTCCAGGTCGATTCAATACCATTGACCCCTGGTTCATACTGTAGGTACCGTAGGTATACCTCCTGTACCTTTCTCCACTGTTGCTACTTTGGGCCTCTGTACCGAAAATATTTTGTGCAGAGCAGGTAGAGTAAACTAAATCAAAATCCATCTGGTGCTCGAGAATCCCCCCCTGTCAAATACCAGAGTAGTCTCCTGTCCTGAACAGAGCATCAAAGTAAGGGCCACATAATAAAGACCCTTACAAGAGTACCATGTCTCCGTATTCAGAGGCCTGCAGAAAAAATAATCGAAAACTTGTTACATCCTTTCTCCGGGTTCTATCTGAATTCGAGAGATTTCCTATATGTCCCGGGAATTCTGTCGAGTAGCAGTCCCTCTTCAAGAACAATTCGCGAAATACAATGTGTCTTGGAATTAAAGTGTCCCCAGCCTACGCTTCCAGAAAGTGTCGAGAAAATATTAATTATAGATACATAGTCGACTGTAGGGTAAACGCACAGCGCTACAAGAGTCTCGAGATCATACCCGTGTTTTCACCGAACACGCTCGATCGTTACCCAAGCGGTGGGGAGACCGAGACGTAAGCAGGCAGTCATGATACAATGAGTGGGCAGGCAGCTTCTCTCATGCTGCCTTTGTTTTTGTAGTACGGGGTGGGCCACCAACAGGTTTCTTGATCACATTTCAACATTTTTTTTTTCGAACAAATAAGAAACATTTGATAGGCATCAAGTGATCTACTGCGACCTATCAGATAATGAAAGCGATGATTTGATTTGCAATAATTCGCTATGTCCGAGGCTATGTCACGACGAGTCCTACATGTAAATAGCGAACCACTCATCAAAAATCATGAAACTATATGTACATATGTTTTGTTGGCGAGGACGCTCGTTTTTATTCAAATTATTTTCGATAATGTTCATCTGCTTCACTAGAAATTATTATTAGTAGTTATGTAGTACTTAGTAGTATAGTAGTAGCAGCTTTGTTATTCAAAATGGAACACCTTATATTTTATTACATTTTTCGATTCTTCTAATTGAGCTATGATTCCGTTGATCAAGCTCACCTATACGTGTAGAATGTGAAAAATCGAGATTTTTTTTGTATCGAAACTATATAATACCTACCTATATTGATTTGTCAAAATGGCTTACATGTGTCCCTATATCCTAACATTCTATTTACTATCTACTGATGCCATTTAATTGAAACAAATACAGGGTGGATCAGATTTCAGAATTACATAAAAGAAGTACTATAGTATGCCTACTAAAAAAATATATATATTTGAAATGAACAAAACAAATACAATATCACATAAAAAAACACACTCTAATATTCTACATAAAATAAAATTGAAAAACACTGCTCTGGTCATGGACCCACCAACATTTCCGGAAAATGATATTAGGAGGCAAGATAGATTAAAAATCACTTCGGATTCGCGAAATCAGGACGTAACCCTGCTGTACCTCGAAAACGAAGCAAGTTTAGAACACATGCTTATATGACCTTTATTCATCATATTATATCACAAGGAATCACCCCTTGAATTATTTCGGTGTAATTTAGATACACCCTGTATAGATCATTCTTCATCCAAACATTTTTCCCATAGCGAAGTTCAGCAAATACCGATGGCGAGAGCACTATGGTTATTGATTTGACGTCTACATATAATATAATTGTAAAACAAGAAGGCACAACTACTAGTGTTCCGTTTCAAAGTACATTAAATTGACAAATTTGACTCCAAAATAATTCAGGCACGCGCCAATATTCATAACGTAGTTACTGCTGCCTGTTTACGTTTCCCCACCGCTTAGGGAACGATCGGGCGTGTTCGGTGAACACACGGGTATGATCTCGAGACTCTTGTCACAGCGCTCACAGCTGTTTTTCGTGCAACGATGATAATTATTGTTAGACATAGCGAACGACGTGAAGTTGGCACTAATTTGTTCGCTTGCTGTAAATGACAGATTTACGGGGGGAAAACAATGCATGCGCTCGAGGAGATTACATCACTTCATTAACGGAAAGTGTTTACACTAGAATCGGCGCATATACCTACTACGTGGCATAATATAAATCATACATCCAAATTATCAACGGAGTTGAAGCGTTGCAACCTCGCAACACAGTTCGCAGCAGTTTACCAACGCCAGGAATTTCTTAACCAAGAGTTTCATACAGAGTCTTTCACAGAAAAAATGCTGAATCAGAGAGAACAAGGTAGAAATCGACGATCAATCTTTTTTTGCCCTGGGCAGCTCGTGCTTTGACATGAGTTGGATTTAAGAAGCATAGTATGTAACGCGTTTATAAACTCTACTAGACACTCGTTTATTAAACACTCGCTCCGCTCTGCTCCGCTCGTGCTTGAAATACTCGTTACTAAAAGGACGTTCATAACACTTGTTACATAATATTCTATTATTGAATAAATGGAATTGAAACGGTTGTATACAGGGTAAATCAGAATAAGACTGACAAACTCTGAACACGGATTTCTTACCTCATTCAGAGGTGGAATGTTCCTGTCAACGTATGTCCTAAAATGCATCCTTACTGAGATACAGGGTGTCGAAAGTACGAAAAAAGTTGAGATTCTTAAGAAATCTATATAAATGTTAGGAAGAGGCCTCCAATAGTGTGGAAATTGAATTTCTCCAGAACCCCTGTAGCAGAAATAAAATGCATCCTTACTGGGGAACAGGATGTCGAAAGTACGAGAAAAGATTAGAAAACAAAAATCTGGATTTCTTCAGGAACCCTATCAAGCTCATGAAATATCTGGAACATTCAGGTATTATCAACGATTGGCAATATGGCTTCCGTCATCAGGGATCAACTGGTGACCGGCTCGCTTACGTCCCACATATGTGGCAGCAATCTTATGAAAAATATGGTGAAACCTTAGCCGTGGCACTTGTTACTCCAAAGCATTCGATCGAGTCTGGCACCACGTACTCCTCGCCAAGCTCCCATCTTATGGCTTGCCTCCCCAGCTATGTTCTGTGCTAGCCAGTTTTCTCTCGAACAGGTCTCTCCATGTAGTGATCGACGAAGTTTCATCTGACTCTCTCATCATAAATGCTGGTGTTCCGTAAGAATCAATTCTAGCACCAACACTTTTTCAACACCATATCAACGATTTTTTGAAACCAACTCCATGTCCAGTACACAGCTTCGCGTATGATAGTACTCTCCATACCGCCTCCTCTTCCAGGGCTTCAATACCAGCCAGGAAAATCAGAAACGAACGAGGAAGAAATGTTGACAACATAAATAATAATATGGACTTGCCAACAATTCTCGAATGAGGATCCAATAATTTGGTAAATTTCAATGCAAACAAAGATCAAGCATTCCTTTTCTCTAGAAAGGCCGATCTCACTGTGCCCAATGTTTGCTTGTCACGAGTAACGATACCTTTGAGGACATCCATTTCAATGCTTGGTATCACTATCAGCAATAACCTTTCTTGGGGAATTCACGTTAGATCAATTGCTAAAGGTGTATCCCAAAAACTTGGTTTTCTGTTTCGGGCCAGGATCTATTCCACTTCCAGTCATCTGCTCATGATCTATGAGGTACAGATCCAACCTGTCCTGAAATACTGTTCCCATATTCGGAGTGCAGCATCCAAACATTCTCTGAAACTGTTGAAATCTGTCCAAAAAAGGGCAATCCGACTCGTGGGTGATGCCTCGCTCACAAACCCACTCACTCCTCTGGAACACCGTAGAAAATTTGGCGATCTTGCTCTATCTTATAGATATTCTCATGGACGATGCTCTTCTGAAATATCAACAATTGTTCCTTCCTCCGCAGTCCCCGCGAGATTAACCCGTCGAGTTGGGGCTTCGCACCACTTTGTGGGCACTTTGGAGACCTGCAGAACATCTCTTCCCAAAGACTCGTTTATCCAACGAACACCGAGGCTCCGGAACACATTGCCAAGGGAGGTGTTTTCCGAGGCATATAACTCCCAGAAATTCAAGGAGAACACCATTTCCTACCTTATTTCCCTTAGTTCTCACGAAATTACAGAATATTCCTCTTCGTAGGAACCAGAACATAAAGAAAAGCAGAAAAATTTAAACTTATCTGCCAAGGACAGCCCATCTCTGATGTGTCAGTGTTGGCCACTCAGTGAGGACATGTGATGACATATCGTCATCTTATTAGGTGAGTTTGTTCCGAAACATCCATCAAATGGCACTATTCATTGTGAAAATGAAGAAATATTGATAAATAATAATTGATTGTTATGAAAGTCCCCCAAATGGCATTGAATTGATCTGATATGAAAAACATCATTGTTGTCATGTCAATGAAAACACAAATATGTTTCCAATTCTCAGAGTGACAGACAGAGCGTTACTGTCATTTTCGATTCAGTGAAATTGCGATGAAATACTCCCAGCTACAGATGCGATACAGATGAGTTATTGCCAACAAAGTCTCCAGAAAGGTATGAGAAGCACAACACGGGTTTTATTGATTGGTGCAATGAAAAAAAGTGAAAACATCGAATAAAGAAGTTGTATTTTTGGCTCATTTCCTAGAAATGTCTGAAACCTAGAGGCCAAACACCATGATCATGCTGGTTTCTGCAGTAAGTTCACCTACATAATGCTCCAAACGGTACATACAATAGATATATCACTAATAATTAGATGATAGTGAATATATCACTATTGTTAGTTGTTTCTATTCGCAGGAAAAATTGATTGGGGAAAAAATATTGTTCCTCACTCATACGGAGAGTGTGTTTTCCTACGAGCATGCGCAGAGTAGTACTTTTCCGCACTCATTTGCGTGCGCAAAGTAATATTTTTCCAAACCCGGTGCGGATATGAGTGTTATCTGGACGGCGTGCGGATAAGTAAAACTACTCAGAAATCTCACTGTTATGGAACATTTACATTCATTTTAGTTGCTGTAGATTATTGTATGCACTATAAGAAGCCGTTATCCCCCTCATTTTTCAACAGTTCTTCCCGATATCCGCATTTCACATCAATATAAATATTAGCAACAATGATTTGATTTTCTATCATTTTAATTTTTTGACATGTAATTGTTTGTTGCTCAGCTATTTCTATCAAGTTTAACTGTAAATTATACAATAAATCGGAATTTGAGTTGAATTTCTTATTATTTTTGTTGTTATCTGCTATATATGTTATAAAGCTCCTATAGGTAAAATGTGATTTTCAATTATTATATTGTTATATGTATGTTGTATAGTTGCATTTTTCAATAAGATATAATTTTTTATCATTTTCCGTTTTATCTGATATGAAGCTCGTAGGAAAAATGTTGTTCCTAACACGTGCGCAAAGTGTCTTTTCCGCACGCAAAAACTTATTCGAACTCTGCTCCGCTCCGAACAACGTTTTCCCTACGAGCTTCATATCAGATAAAAAGGAAAATGATAAAAAATTATATCTTATTGAAAAATGCTACTATACAACATACATATAACAATAAAATATAATAATAGAAAATCACATTTTCCCTATACGAGCTTTATAACAGCGTACTTGTTAGGAAAATAACTATTCTCTCACTCGACTGCTTGCGCGTGCGGGAAAGTATAACTTTCCGCACTTGTTCCGAAAATAATACTATTTCCGTCACGCCCAAGGCCCAGCTCTGGCGTTTTCGTGTGCTCAACAACAATCTCAACAACTCCACTTCATTTTGAGAGTTCATTATCGAAGGTAATATTTCAGTCAGTGAAATGGAATGTTAACCGAATACCTAACACAAATATTAACCTTCCATATGAATGCGTACCTATTCGAATTCCCCCAAAACTTCAATAAAATTCGAAACTGAGAGGACGAGATATTTCATATCATATCATAAAGTTCGTATTCCCTGTTCGGTTCATATGAAGCGAATAATATTAAGAGCTCGAAATTCAACCCTTTGATATAACAGACAGGTCCCTCACGTAATTAGGTTCCAGTAATAACCTCTCTGATATATGTTCACCTACAGGGTATGTCAAAATCAGGACCAGTTAACGAGACATTCAATCTGCTCGGTAATTAGCTACAACATACTTTGTCATGGATTCAACAGGGTGTGTCACGTTCGATGGTACGTTAGACAACGGAGAAAGGTCTATAGGATAATTCTGAAGATTTGGTCAGTCGAGTAGTTGCTTTTAGCCTATCTATCAAATATTTTCAGCAATGCAGCGTTATCAATTATACCAGAGATCTTTGATATTTCGAAAAGAACACCCTGTATGCACTCTTAGATTCTTCCTGAAGAATGCATCACATTAGAGGTCTAATGGGACTTGATTACAGACTAACAGAGATATAGTGGTCGTAATCGGGATTTGTCAACTTCATGATTTTTTATTATTCCAGATTTTTTTGGTATTTTCTCCCCTCGTCTCTATAAAATGAAAATATGGATACTATCAAAATATATGTGTGGTTAGGACAAATCATATGATTTACCCCGAAATGTCACTGCGTTTAAAGAATTTTCCTATCAGAGAGCCTGAAAGAAAAATTCACTAGCTTGTCAGTGATAATTTGTATTGAAAAAGATTTGGAGAATAGAAATGAAGGTATATACAAAATTCATCAAATATTTACTTATCTTTGGACGTTTCTGGAACGAATCTGCTCCCGTTCTCAACTTAAAAAATGGATTTTTTGTATGGCAAATTCGTATTTGTCCTGAAAAAATTCAGTTCTCAGTGCAAATTGGTGACGTTGGCAATCAAATGAGTTACAGGATATTTCCATCAATCAATTTTGAATTTATCATTTCCATTTTCAGATTTCAGTAGTGAATACCATGTTCTATCTATATCAACTGAACAGGTAGCAAGGCTATTGTTGTGGTTGTTATCTTCTTTTCCAATGATTTTAATATTATTTCACTCTGCCATATGTTGTTCATCTTCAGTAAGGATATGTTCAGCTAGTTTTGATTTGTCGATGTGTCTTTCCCTTATATTGTTTTTATGGTCCTTCCTACTTAATAAAAGATTATAACAACCAGAAGAGAAAAATTGAGAAATCTGCTTGCATTCTTCTGAAGGGAGACAATAGCATTGCTTCCTGATCAGTTGATATAGATAGAACATGGTATTCACTACTGAAATCTGGAAATGTAAATTGTGAATTCGAATTGATTAATGAAAACATTCTGTAACTCATTCAATTGCTAACGACACCAATTGTCAGTGAGAACTAAAAAGTGTCAGGACAAATAGGAATTTGCAATACAAAAAATCAATTCTTCATGTTGAAAACGGGAGCAGATTCGTTTCCAGAACGTCCAAGGAAGTAGAAATTTTGTATTCTTCCTATATACCTTTATTTCTCTTCTCCCTCCAAACGTTTCTTGATACAAATTGTCACTGACAAGCTAGTGAATTTTTTTTAGGCTCTCTGATAAAAAAATTATTTAAACGCAGTGACATTCTGAAGCAAATCATCTGATTTGTCCTAACTACACGTATATTGAAATAGTATTCATATTTTCATTTCATTAAAACGATATAATTTCAAAAATATTTGGAATAATGAATGTACAACCTCCTCGATCAACCTACAGACAGTATTCACGATTTTTTTGTGTCGAAACCATTCATCATCGTTCGAAACGGCTTTCATGTCCTATGTTACGAATCACTGTCTACTTCGAGTTTCGGTATTCTGATCACTCTTTCGGACAAAAAAATCCTGAACTTGAAAAATCTCCATTTTGAACATTCTATATTTTTGTAGTCATTTTCGCTAGACCCAAGGTGTGATTCAGGAAAAATCTAATGCAATGGAATACAGGGTAATTTCTACGGAAGTTGCTACTTCTTCCTCGTATAAGCAGCAACGCTGCATTGCTGAATATATTTCAGATCAATAGACCAAGAGCACCCTGTTGGGTTATGCTTATTTAAAATGACTCGTTTCCGTGAACGTCTAAGGTACAATCGACCGTGACCCACCATATACACAGATAAGAAGGATTTTTTCAATCAACGAATTGATTCTCTCGAAATTAAATTGCTTCGAACAAGAATTATTCATTCGAATGAAACAATATACACTTGAAGTCCAAGTCATGTTGTAGACATCTTGTGACAATAAAGCTCTGAGGTAGGATCCTACCTTAGAGCCTTGCCACTAGATGGCTCCAACATGACTAGAGCTTCATGTTATATCCTGGGTCTTCAAAATAGGTGATATATTCGAAGCATTGTGTTGTCTCGGTTGTCAGCAGTCCGAGAGCGGCTGATGAGACCTAGTGGGTCGAAACAGTACTGTCCCGCTCTTGCTGACAATTGGGACAACTCTGTTCATCGTGGATCTCTCAGTTATGAGATCTAGCAGTTGAATAAAGTCAAGATCATGTTTGAGATTAAGTTGTGCTCGCTCTAAATTTTCAACATGATATTTGATAAAAGCTTGTGTATCGTCCGCCTGAGCTCTTGTGTTTTTACTGTCGGGTCCCTGGTCTTGTCTCAGAGGAAAATAATAACTTGGTAGACAATTTGAGAAAGCTGCAGTTTAAACTAACTGAGGAAACCTATCTCAGCAAACTCTTTCGCAATGATCCATCTGGAAAAGCAGATGTATCGGTATCTAGATATATCTGTTTTATAGGAATGAGCAGCACACCTTGTAGAATGTTGAGATGTTGTCCTATTTTCTACAATAAAAAATAACCTCAATTCAAAAAAATATTTTCTGGTGGACATTGCACACGCTTTCGCACTTATAACTCGATCGCTAAATTATTCCTCACACTGTTCCATGGCATTCAACAATATTCATCAATAATAACACAACAAAAATTATTCACTTTGAAAAAGAACAAATTGAATTCGTTGCATTCACATGCCGTATATCGTGTTTGTGCATTATGGCATGCGAGGCATTTCAGGACACTGTTGTCAAGACTGGTTCTGCACGGCTTTATATTTACCAGGGCTGTAGCACAATCATATATCTTCATTTATATGCTTTATACAAGGATGTTCAGAGATGATAATCATTCCTGCATGAAAAACACGATATATTTCATTATTTCACTAATTTTGGTGAGAATTGAAGCGCATTCATGAATGTTCAAGAACATTGGAATAAAACAGAATTAGAAATATTTCAAAATATTCAAATCAAACAATGAATCAGCATAACTCTAATGATCTGCGCAGATTTTTCACAATTTCATCTGTTGTAGCAGTAAGAGAGCCGGCTGCAGATTCCTGCCGTCATTTTTTTTTATGTTCTGGTTCCCACGAAGATAGTTATCCTGTGATGTTTGAGAACATCGTGAAAATCAAGGAGAATAAGGTAGGAATTGCTGTTCTTTTTTAATTTCTTTCCTGTTCTTTGGATGGACGAGTCTTTGGAAAGAGATGTTCTGCAGCTCTCCAAAGTGACCACGAAGGGGTGCGAAGCCTCAACGAAATGATTTACGTATTTCCCGAAGGGAAGTAAAAACAATGTGGTTCATCGAACGGCACCTTGACTTTCCAGTGTAATAATTTGCACTCGATTCCACTATGTGCTAACGAGTTGAGAATTATGATACCCGATACCAATTGGATGGTAAATCTCGAAAACCCAACTGTGCCACATCTCAGTCACATCGATGTATTTGCTCCTATCGTTCCGGACATACTCCCGTCGTAAGATAACGAGTTGAGACAGGAAGCAAATGGAGAAAAATCCCCTATGCGAATATCCAAACATGCTACGATTCAAACTGATTATAGTTAGTGGCAGAGCGTCAATTTTTCCGTAAATATTTCGCCCTCGTCGAAAGATAATATCCTATGGACCAGTGTGGAATTTATGTGGTGCTTACATTACAAGTATTCTGGAGGAAGGCGAAATATTCTAGGAAGTACCCTAACAACACCAGTACATCCTAGGGACTTCCCATGGACGTCCCTGATTTTATACTAGGACATCCCAGGGATGTCCTTTGTCGGGACAACGTACATACTAGGGATGTCCCAGGGACATCCGCTGGCCGCTAAAAAAGGCATCCAAGGGATGTCCTTCTGGTACGTCCCTGGGATGTACCAAGTACGATGAAGGGATATCCCTAGGACGTCCCAAGGATATCCCAGGGACATCCTTTCGACAAAAGAAAAAAGTTGCAGGTCGAGTAGGGATTGAACCCGGGACCTTTGGCTTATCATGCACGCACCTTGCTCCATTGGCTATCATGCCTCCTGAAGATTTATGTACTAAACAGATTTATAAACAGGACTTAACTACAGAAACCTGAATAGATACAACTTCATTAGGAATTGGGTATAATTATTATCATTCTTGGGTGTTTAAAAATGAGGGGCATTATGCATGTACGATTTCTGTCTGCGAAAAATGGTAATTTCTTAAGACGTTCTGAGACTTTATCCTTTATTTTCATTACAATCATTTTCCGGAAGAGAAACAAACATTTTCGAAAAAATTCAACTCAATAGTTTGATGAAATTCAATGACTCTGATGTGAATTGATATCATGCAGATACTCCAGGGACACGAATAGGATAACCTAGGGATGTACAGGGCGTGATGTCCACTGGACAACCACTGCAGGACATCCCCAGGATGTCCCAATCATGTCCTTGTACCGCGGGACAAAAAAGGGACGTACCTAGGAAATCCCTGTGTTGTTTTTAGGGTATCTGTGCTCGTTTGACGCATAATAGCAGAGAGACAATTATATACACGGGGTGCGCTTTACTGCGCACCTCTCATCAGTAAATATCTAATCAATAAATTTCAAAAGTACCAAATTTGAGCTGAATGTACAGTCGTCTTCAGCGAACATGTCGCGGTTGGATGGTACGAGCGCTTTTATTGCAACAGTGATCAAGGGAGCTGACACCGTCCATGTGCGACATGATCTCTGAAGACGACTGTACTGTACTGAATTGGATGAGTATAGAAAATATAAAGACTGGATTTTCCTAGTGAGATCACAAATATGCATTTTCAATATTTTGTTGTAACATATCAATTCTGATACGAATAGCAATTAGATTTCAAGATATACATCAGGGACAACTCAGGGATGTCCCAGTCGGGACATCCCCTGGAAATACTGAGCAGGACATCCTAGGGATGTCCCAATCATGTCCTTGTACCGACAGTACACGTTGGGACATAAAAGGGACGTACCTAGGATGTCCCTGTGTTGTTAGGGTATTGATAATAATAATAATAATAATAATAATAATAATGTTTATTTATATATAAAGGTAGAAGATACAAAAGTGGAAATAATTATGATTGATAATATGACTACGAACATATATAGATATATATTCTTGGAAATATTAGTGGGATGCAGTCTGGACCAATGAATCAATTAAATTTTTTCGTTATTTGTCGTCGAGCTTTCGAAAATTTTTTTTTTCTTCATCAAGACTAACTAAAAACATCGAATGGAACAATAATATCAAAATATAAAAATGTACATCAATTGAAATTGGTATACTTACAAACATGAAATTCTATATAAAATTAGCACAAAAAGGAAACATATAGGTCTATAAATAAAATTAAATGATTTGACAAATAATTTCATAGATGATGGTTGACTAATTTGAAGATGTTGAATACAGAGTGAGATGTATATTGATACATAAAAAAATACTGATATATAAAAAAGATTTGTAGATTATATTATAGAACAGTCACGAAAGCTTTCCCTTGTTATAGATATATAGAAACATAATGAATAAACAATTCACCCAACAAAAGCTAGCTTGTACGTGGGTTATCTGTTATATTTCTCAATGATTTAACAAATGTTTGATGATTATCAGATCAATATCTATATCTGTGTCCCTATATTTATCTTAAAATATTCAACATTATTCAAATCTCAATTTCAATCTGAAACCAAAGTGAGTAGAACATATTTTCTTAAGTTTTTTTCTTATAGAGTACCATTGATGCTCTGCCAATTACTCAGATCAGTTCAAATCGAGGCACGATTGAATATTCGCAAAGGCGACTCTCTCTTTTTCATTTGCTACTTGTTTCAACTTGTTATCACATGACAGAAGTATGTTTTTTTCATGTTCTGGTTCCCACGAAAAGGAATATCCTGTAATGTTCAGAGAACAGCGTGAGCAACAAGGGAAATGAGGTAGGAATTGTTGTTCTTCTTGAATTTCTGAAGGTTTTATGCTTCAGGGAACACCTCCCGTGGCAATGTGTTCCAGAGCCTTGCTGTTCGTTGGATCAACGAGTCTTTGGAAAGAGATGTTCTGCAGGTCTCCAAAGTGACCACGAAGGAGTGCGAAGCCTCAACTCGACGGGTTAATCTCGCGGGGACTGCCAAGGGAGGAACAATTGTTGATATTTCAGAAGAGCATCGTCCATGGAAATATCTATGAAATAGAGCTAGATCGCCAACTTTTCTTCGGAATTATGGCAGCAAATACATCGATGTGCTGTGGATTTGGCTCAGACTGAGGGATGGTGCAGGTAGGTACTCAAATTCACTATTCAATTCGTATGGAATGGCATAATTTTCATCTCGTTATCAAATCGCGAACTTGAGTGCGAATTTTCGCACAGGAAAGTGCAATTTTTCAATCATTTTGCTCAGTATAGTGATTGGCACAGGTGCCGTTCGATGAACTACAATGGTCTTACATGTATTCGATACAAATATCATTTCTGTAATGTCATACGCTGTGCGTTGTGGGATTGTTTTATACATAAACCCAGCACTACTACACTCAGTTTCAAAATAAGTGACGCACTTGATATTTGACCTATCTTATTGAAAAAAAAAATAGTAGGCCGATTTTTTTTTCATTTGTTGGTAGGTAATGCATTTGTCTTGAAAAAAAATAAAGAGGTGACAATTTTTTCAAAGCCTCCTTGATGGTGGTGGAATAACTCGAACCATGATTTATTCTTAATTTTTGACTCACCCTGTCTGTTAATTGAGTAATGGCATAGAAAGTGCTCACACCCTATGCGAAATAGGCTTATTTTGCGAGCATTCTGTTTTCTTATTCATTTTCTTTCATTTTCCGAATTACAGCCATTTTTGCTGAATTCTTGCAGATTACCAACTTTCTGAATTTATCAAGAAACAATTTTGAGTACTCTGATCCTTCAATAGATTTAATTTGTGGGATAAGCGTAAGGTATCAACAAAACAATTTTGAGTACTCTGATCCTTCAATAGATTTAATTTGTGGGATAAGCGTAAGGTATCAACAAAAAAGCTGTGATTCGGGAAATGAAATTTTAGAGATAAATATATGAATGAAAGAACAAAATGCTCGTAGACGAAGCCTCTTCCGTATAGGGTGCAAGCACTTTCTATGCCATTACTCAATTAACACACAGGGTGATTCAAAAATTGAGAATAAATCATGGTTCGAGTTATTCCACCACTATCAAGAAGGCTTTGAAAAAATGTTCACCTCTTTATTCTTTTCTAAGACGAATGCATTACCTACTAACGAACTGAGTGTATTCACAAGTATATTTACACTTTGTACACATCATTATCTACATACGACAACAACGATATTCATTATTGAGTCTTATTGATTATAGTAACATTATTTATTGTAACCTCTAGAAGCTTCGACATTACGACCTATTATCATGTCGAGAACCACGCCACGCCCGGGAAAGTCGTCCTTTACTTGTCACTTGTCATGTCACGGGCATGAACACATAAAACACTTACAGTGTTGCCAACATCATATGGCAATCACACTACAATTTCGTTATCAGATAACGGTCGGAATTTGCAGCCGAATCTTGGACACTGTTCGAGGAAAGAAAATTGTGTCCATTCCAAGTAGAAAAACTCGCTACAAATATTGTAGGCATCTACCAATACCTGTAAGAACGTTGACATTGGAAGAAATCGATAGTCTTCAAATTTTGTATTCATCATTGGGACATCCTAGCTAGATCCTCTTAATTCATCAATCAGTCATTAAAGTTCGATATATTTCATTATGGCATCTACACATTTTTTGGTGACAATAAGAAGCGTATTCACCAGAATTTGAATAAATTTCGACATCAAAAGCCAACAAAAGGTGGTTCTTCAATTTCTGCTGTGGAATCATTCATGAATTGAAGAACGTTCAACGTAGTGGGTAGTCTTCTATTGAGAAAGATGAAAATTAGTTTTCAGGAAACATGCGCATTCACCAAAATATGAAAAATTCAAATACGAAGCAGTCAAGTTTTCAATCTTATGGATTTTTTTTATCGCTTGGAGCGCACGAAAGAGAATTCCTATAATGTTATGAACAAGAGCTGAAGAAATCATCTCTGATAGAGATATTTATCATATTCGGTGTTATATGGTGTTATCCAACCAACAATCCCATTAGAAGATAGCAATTTTTCAGATTTGGTGAATGCGATGATTTGGTGAATTGACAATTCGCATTCACCAAATAATTGAAAATCTGGCAAATAAAAATCATTTTCCAGTTTTTGGATGCATGACAAATTGATATTTATCATACAGGACGTGGAAAAAATTCTGGGTTGAAAAACACAATCACGAATCTGCGATGAGGGATCTGAAAAAACAAGATTCCAAGTATTGAAGAGGAATATTCTCAGATATAATATGAACATGAAAATATTTCTCTCATTCTGTTATTTTGAATGTTCTACAGCTTATAATTCAATATTCGACATAGCAAATAGCCTGAAAAGTAATTATTTTCTATCGAATATTCAGAATGATGATATGTGCATATATATTTTTATCTGAAGGAGAATGCAAATTGCCAACTTCAAAAGATTTTATTTTCAAATTCTCATCCTGTGTGTTCAATAGATATAATTCAATGTTCGTCGTGGCATATAGTCAGGAAAGTAGTTGTTTCCTAATGAATATACCGAAGAAGAATTAATATTCTCATCACATAGGGAATGCGAATTCTCAATGTATTTCTTCATTTATATACAGGGTGAGTCATGACTAACCAGCCATAGCCTAATGGCGGATAGAGGAAGTCAAGATGAGTTGATATATATGTGAAAAAATATATTCTGCCTATTCTTAACAGCAGTACAGAGCATTATTTGAATTAGGGGCAAAATTTGAGGAATGATATTTCAGGAACGTCTTGATGTTTTCGCCTGAAACTCAACAGCAATTTACCTCTACTGACACACCACACGATGGCCTACTATGGAAGGAAAATACCAGAGCCGGACTTGGAAACCTCATTTCCTCCTTAAATATCAGAATTTCGACTTTCTGAATCGTATTTTCCAAAAACTTCCATCAGAATCAGGAAGATCAGGATAGACACTACAAGTAGAGCTTCTAAATTCATAGGGTCACTTTGACCAGGTTGGTGAGATAAAATCAAACAATATTCTTCTTCGATTTCGTCCGGGCCATTACAGTCCACATTGGAGTAAAAGTATTCGAATCAGTCCTGTTTTGCATATTGATATAGCAGCAGAGTTGAGAAAGATTATCATTATCAAAAAAATCAGGACCGGACTTGATTTATGGAAAGAATTACAAAGCATTTTGATTTTCGATAAATATCCATCTGGTATATCCTAATTACATTCCAATATAATGATAATAGGAATGAAAAGCCGAGGTGTCACTTTACAGTGTTTTTCAACTTTGCCTTACAAATGAGTGAATATGAAAAAAAAGTAAATATAGGTACCTACATATGAGAAAGTGAGTAGAGAACAAAATGAGGAAAGTAGAAGAGTCCAACTTGAAACTAGTCCTCCTAAAATCAAATAGTTACTATAATGTGTACAGTATAATATGAGCATTAAAACAATTTTTATTTCAATTATTGCCATCACATATGAACATATTGTCTCGAAGCTGAATCATAGATGATATTCATCAACAACAAAGTTTATATACACTTATAATATACACATGCGTATATATACACATATACACATATACATAAACACTCCAATGAAAGAGAGAACCCTGACTCAATTGACATGAACAAATGCTGTGGGCGTCACTGAAGAAACAAGGCTCCAAGGAGATACATTTTCAGTTTCTTTTTGGAGTTTAGAATGAGAAAATCTTCGAAATGTTCAGGTAATGGATTATAAAATGTTGTGGCATTATAGGAAAAGCTGCGCTTGAAAATAGCAGAGGATTATTGTGGGACAACTAGGACACATCTATCTCTTGTAGGAATATTATAAATATTTTCAAATGGAGTCAATTTATATCAATATATGGCGGCGGACTTCAACATAATCTAGTTCAACAAATCATAACAATGGTAATCTTATTGTGAATTGTAATCTCCTCGAAAACATTGAAATTAAAATTGTATTTCAATTTCACCTCGTAGGTAAATGAGATGAGGTCATTGGTCATCTGGATCAGTCGCACGAAACAAAGAAACATAATTTTTACCCAAATATTTTTTTTGTCACTTATCGATGAATCAATTATCTCTCATCACATTTTGATCAACAAGTCATTTTGTTTTCAAATGGTACTCTTGTGGGTCGTCTACATGTCCCACTAGACCATACCTCGAGGACAAAAATGAGATAGCATGCTTGTATTTCGGTGCACTAACAAATATTTAAGACTTGACTTGATATTCAAGCTACTTGAAATGACTTGATTTGAAATCAAGTCAAGCTCAAGTCGAGTAGAAGTTTCTTTATATAAGATCAGGTAAAGTATTGGTTTGTTGAGTAATCAAATGTTCGAGTACACCTATCAAGCTACTTGATTTTTAGCAGTTCATTGTGTATATCAACGAATGATGAAATGGGAACGAACCTCGCAAAAACACTCTCATTCATGAAAATTATTATTTTATAATATTCATTTGTATTTTGGAAACCAAAGATATTACATATTCAGTCACAAGGGTCTCCCAGTTATGGAATCTTCAGAAACGAAAATATCGAAAGCGATGTTCAGTTTATGGAATACCTGAAGCAAGACATCATTGACATTGCGAATCACTATAGGCCTCTTAACAATGAATGCCTCCACAGAATTTCCTTCATTGAAATCACTTCGAGAAAAAAAAACGTTCGGGTATTCTTAATAATAATAATAATAATAAAGTTTATTCACAAAGTAAAATAAGTAGGTATAAATAAGTAATAAGTAATAGTAAATAAACATGTATATCACAGAAGCAAAATAATGCTTGTTCGTGATTCAGTTGTTGCTTAACAAAACAATGTGTAATAATACACTGGTAATATTATCTTATGAGTAATAATTGACAGTATGGGTTTCAAAAATAATGTATATGCATGTAGTGGGTGGGTATATCGACATATTCGAGTAACTATAGACAATATCGGGGATATATAGACAAAATCAGGTATCTACCTAACCAATTACATGCTAGATAGATTCAGAAAAATCAGGTTTATATATAATATCATAGGCGAAAACCTTTGAATAAATCAAGTGTGTTTGGATGATGTATGACAAATTGATAGTTGTGATGAAGCATATTATCAAATGAGCTTACTTAGGGTATTTCAGATCGACCAAATCACTGAACATTTTTCTTCCAGTTGCATTCATCCATTTCTTCAGTTTGCATTTGAATCCGTTATAATTTCGAATGTCCTTAATATCATCTGGGAGTCTATTCCAGAGCCTTGGCGACATGTATTCTACCGAGCGTTGTCCGATTGTTTTATTGCTTAATGTATTGATGAAATGCCTATTTTTTCTTCTTGTTTCATATTCGTGTGACGGAGGGGTCAATCTGATTTTGTCTTCATGAATATTCAATATTATCTTTTGACGAAACAGCTGTCGAATATCGAAAAGTTTCGTTTCATTGAGAAGTGTTTCACTTGAATATGAAATGTTTTTCTCAAATTAATATGATTCTAAGTATCCATTTTTGTATTACACTCAGTTTTTGTAAGTGACATTCTGCCACAGCTCCCCACCCAAGAATACCATAGGATAGTTGGGATTGAACGAGCGCAAAGTATATAATTTTCAGATGTGTACTGTCCAGATAATCAACTAGTATCCTGAATTTAGTCAATAGACCCCGCAGTTTATTGGCTAAACTCTTGATCTGCAGGTCCCATCTGAAATGTCTATGGATTATAATTATTCCTAGATACTTGATTGAGTTACTTTCCTGTATTTGTGTATTATCATCGATATTCAATGTTCCAAAGTTTGGTAAATTATTAGCGCATCCTGAAGATACCAGGATACTTTTTGATTCAGTCAGCCTGGAGCAGGAGGAACCTCCATAAATGTTGTCTAAGCATGAGCGAGCTTGCAGAAATATATGCCGTGCGACTTGTGCTTATCAAGATCAAGTTATAACAAGTACCTTCAATTCAAGTCAAGTAATAAATACATTGAATCAAGTCAAGCCAAGTATGATTTTGTCACGAGCTTGATTTTCGAGGAAAGTCAAGTAGTTTGTTAAATCATCAAGCTACTTGACTTGATGAGTTTCTGGCAATATCCGGAAAAAAGGAAAAAATAGGCAAAACTATTTTTGAGCAACGAATATCTCCTAAACCCGTGAATTCAATAATTGTATGCGGTTTTTTAGCATCATAGGTAGTTACAACTACAACTTTCATCGACTTGTGATCACTGAATTTTGGTTGCGCAGAAGACTGAAACGTCAATGGTATTCGTGCTCAAGTTATTGAATATCAAGAAATCTCAAGGGTATCTCCCATGCAGTAATCAATTTGCGCCTTGGAGGTGCCTACCTGATATTAGGTTGTTCTCATTTTCAATTCATTGTCTAAATAATCCGGGACTCACAAGTCCCAAAAGACGTATTCAAATTGATAATATCTAAGGTACCAACGTCTGATTGTTGGATATTTTGTGTTCAAATTATGATTGCGCTGTAAACAAAACGGAGTAGAACAAAATAACATCAAATATAAAGAAATTAACAGGAGAAAAACGAACTCAAAGTCGGTCGACCACAATATTTAATATCAAAATTATATATAAGCAGTGTGTTACTATAGTTTCGGCTCTACGGCCATCTTCAGACACAAATTAAAAAGTACCTAGAAAGAGTAATAAATACAGTTGTTGAACAAAATTGTGGCTGAGAAAGATATGACATACCTGTTATGTGGAGAAACATCTTAACAATAGAAACATTTTTATCAGTAAATCGTTATAAAAATAATCAGTCCAGCCTCACAATCAACAACATTTGTAACGGCTGAAAAACCAAAAGAACATTACAATCAGTAAGTTCAACATCAAGGAAACTAATTAAATGGAAATCTACTCAAGTGAGCTTCATCTGACTGTAATCAAACCATCAAAGGAAAGACACAGAAATGTAAAAATTGAAAGTGGCAATTTGACATTGACAAGACAATATTGGCAATTTCAAACACAGAATGAAAATAATTGAATGACAATCAATTGTATGTAAAATGGAGCTCTACACCCAAAAGACACTTGATAATGAAAATACGGAAATTATATAAACATCCGATAACAATATAAAAATATATAAAAATTTTGGGTTGATGACAGAGACACACGAGGAACGGTAATAAGAAAAGCCAATGAATATAGAAGAAGATAAACTGTTCATGATGAAATGGAGAAGAAGACGAACCAAGCTTGTGTCAATCTAATGAGAACAGGACCGGCTCTAGCACAGGAAATACTGTGATGAAAATTAAGAGAAATGTAAAGTACGAAAAATATGATTACGATCAAAATTCGTCTGGTCATGTAAACAGTTGATTTCCGGGTTATTAATACATTTTTGAATTTCTAAAATCTCAAGGAGGTTTAAACGTGGACCCTTATTGCAAACATGAATAATTTCCATATTAGAATTAATATTGAAACTATGGTTTGAATCAATGATATGGTTGGCAGAAGAAGAAGTAGTATTGGAATTTTCAGAGTTGATAAATTTGTGAATCAATCTATAGTGTTCAGAGGCACGGGTCTCAAAACTCCTACTTGTCTGGCCAATGTAGGATGAGTTACAGTCGTTGCAATTAAGTTTATAAACAACAGATTTCTTAACAATAGGAATTTTATCTTTGGAGTTAACTGATAGATGTTTCAAATTAGAGGAAGTTTTGAAGGAAATAGAGATATCAAGGTTTTTGAACATTTTTTAGCTAGTTGTATGGAATAATGGCCAAAATAGTGTAATGATTTGAATGAAGGAGGGTCAACAACTTGACTGGATGTGACATTGAAAGTTAATCTGTGTTTAGTTGAAGCTATTGTCAATGAGATATTGAGCTGCTAGATTATGGAGAATTTTTACCAACAATCAAGTCTGCCAATATATTTTTTTACTACTCATAAAAAATATTTCATTCACATATGTATACACAGTAAAAAAAATAGAGTGGTATTTAACACTATACCTGTTCCCAGGAGGACCACTAAGCTTTAGAGTAAATGATTTAACTCTATAAGTCATTATATTATAGTGTGATTTTTTCAATTCAATTAGTGTTAATTTTCAATGCAAGCACATTGAAACTTACTCTATTTATTCTCTGAATATATTGAATAAACACAAAAATAGAGTTCAAAGAAACAATTTCGAAAGTGAATATTCCACTCAAGACCCAAGGTAGTGTCAATATCATCACTTCAGAGTGAAATTCAATAACCGAATATTACATAGTCACAAAAGTTGAGAGTTGTTATATAATAGTAAAGAGTAGATTCCACACTATAAACAGTGTCGGATCCACCGGAAATTGATTGAATTATTTACTCTACGAGTCTACGTTGATGTCAAATTGCTCCTGATTGTTCAAATTGACACTACTATTTGTTTAGGTGCTAATAAGGAGTTATCATTTATTCATCATTTTAGATCGATTTAGAACACTAGTTGAGTAAACTAGTCACTACTTCCTGTTGAGATTTCATCCAAGTTAAATTAACCATTGTTTCACATGTCACAGTATTTATAGGCCCCCGACAGACGTTCAGCGGCGAAGTCTCTCTCTCTAATAATTCGAAACAGAAAAACGGAATATAACTGAGATATGTATACGAAAATACGTTCATAACTCAATGTTGAAAAAAATTTCTCACTACGCGGGTATAGTAAAAAAGCTACTTGAAGCTAATATCATAATCATTATAGGTATCATCGACACTATAATCTGTATTACTTATTTCACTATCTAGTAGACTGAACGATCTGAAACTGTATAGATTGATATTTCATCGTATATAGATTGAATTGGACAATGATAGAGTGTCAATCTAATCGACAAGAAAGGAATATTCAAGTTCACTAGTGTCAGTAAACACTAGTATGAATTCAATTCCAATTGTTTGTGAATTGAGTTATCTGAATTGATATTTTATTGAAATTCCAGGAATATAGAGTGAATTCAATAAGAGAATAGTGGAAATTCAATCTAGAATTCGTTTCAAAGGAGATAATCTGCGAGAAGTGTAGTGATAGAGTTGATTGCAGTATTAGAGTGAGTTTGTCAGAGTATTTTAACTCTAAAAACATACGGATTTCACTCGAAGCGGTTTTTCACTGTGTACTTTCACCAAATTTCAAAAAAATCAGTTTACGAATGAAATTATAGGGGTGGCCCGGTATACGTGATAGGAGTGTGCATGGCAGAAGAGTATTAAGTTCTCAAAATTCGCTCCTTTGATGTACGTCTACTCGAAGCAGATAGACATCATGCCTCTCGAAATTAGGTAATCGTGATTATATCGTGACATGGAATATGTTGTACGTCCGTCCTTTCGAAATAATTAGGACGTTTACCTCCTCGCTGCTCTCAGTCTGATGATGGAAGTAATTCCGTGTGTCGTGAAAATTGGATGGGTTCGAATGTTGTACTCGTATCTACCCTACATTTCCTCTCATTACGTCACGACAAGTAAAATAAATGTTGTTCTTGTATATTGGACTAAGGCGAATTCGCCGAGTGTGTACAGAGTGTCCCAAATTTGTGATGGATGTTTTGCAGTCACCGTTGTGAAGTTGGCCATTTGTGTTTCACAATAATTATTCACCCGCTTAATTCATTTGGCGACAGGTTGTCCTGACTTTTGCGTCTGCAGACCAATTTTTAATAGCGAATAAGTCAGTTAACTAGCCTATATAATATTGTTATCCTGTGAACTCGGATTACAAGTTCCTATGAGCTGATGTTAAACTCCAGTTCCTAGGAGCTAAAGTTGAACTATAGTTCCTTGGAGCTAAAGTTGAACTTCAGTTCCTAGGAACTGAAGTTTAACTTCAGCTCATAGGAACTGAAACGGATTTACTAGACGTCATCAAGAGCAAATAACATTGTTAGGGTTGGTTATTGGGGTTGGGATGCATAACTGATTTGTTCACGATTTCGGCAGATTTGGCATTTCATACTTATGCTGGAGATACGTACCTCATCATAGTTAAGTATGAGAATTATAAACATCTCGGTTGAGTATTTCTGTTTTGATCAGGGAAGCATTAAAGATTCACATACTTGCTTGATCTGTATTTCATTCGTTATTCTCGGGATGGATAACTTATTTTTGAATAATCACGTCAAGCAATAGTTGTTTGTCTCACACAACGATATTGTTCACATCTATTTGATTATTTAGTAAAACACAGTGTAGTATGGAGAGGAATAGATACTCGCTATTATTATTGTTGATATATATGCTCACTAACCTAACATTTTCCACGTCTTGTTCATATAGCTGGCACTGGCGCGGTATTTGCCATCAGAGCACCTGGTCCATACACAGATATGTCACTCTGTGGTTGTATTTATATTGAAACTACAATACTCACATCATTGAAAATTAAATACACCTGCTGTTGATGCAGGAAGAATATTCTCACCACACGGATTATTTATTGCATGCATACATATTATGGCACGGCATTGGTGGTTACTTCACATATTTATTCAAGTTAATTGTTTCGGTTGCAGAAAAAATAGCAAGTTCCATTCGAATCAAAAATGATTTTGTTCGTCTCGCAAATTTTGCTTTCGCTCGACTTCGCTAAACGCTCCGCCTCGCAAATGCAAAATTCGCTTATTGAACGAAGTGTCAAAAACAATATACATGTTTCTTTTACTTTTTTGGATAAACTTATTATTTCTTCATGTGCCACAATATAACAACAACCTTCTTAAAGCCAAGCGAGTAAGTAAATTAAGTATATGGAGTAAGTACCTACCCTCAAGGGTTATGCATATTTTGAAAAGGTAGTTATAGTTGCCTACACGACAATATACCACATGATTCATGTTTTGTTTTATGTCACATAACTTCTTATAGTAACGATACGGATAAGAATATTAATAAAACGAAGATGGAAAGCAATTTCACTCAGGAAGAGAGGAATTTATTGATTGATATTCACGTGAATCCCGAATCATTTTCGACAGTGGAAGTACAGTCTCTTTCTGCATGATCTATCTTCTGTTTAAATCACGGTTATCCCATTTTCCAAAATTATTCACCCTTTTTCTCAAAGCACACTGAATAAAAAACATTTTCCGAATGCAGTGATATTTTGGGAAAATCATCTGATTTGTCCTTACTTCAAGTAATGGGTACCCATAGTTTCATTTCATAGGAACGAGGAGAAAGAATCCCAAGGAATCGAGCAAAATGAGTTATTTTTTAGCTTTATAATAATATGTCCTTTGTCGGAGGTTACACGAAAGCATTGTGCACTGAAAAATAAAAATATCGTAGTTATTACCAAACGTTTAGTAAAATAGGCGCCAGTCACATTTTTCATCAAATGATATCACTACAACATTATATAATACTGAACTATGAGTATTATACTATTTTGTAGTGGTGATATTTGATATAGAGTAGTATTATACAGTGTGTCCATTTAGTGCGTAACTCTTCGATATCTCTAAAGCCATAACCTATAGAGAAATACTTTGGAGAAAAAACCTCTTCAGTTACTGAAGTTGCTCATTTCAAAAATATTTTCAACATAACTGGGTGTTTTATAAAAGCAGGGCAACTCGAAGAAGAGTTTTTTTAAATGGGACACCCAGTAATGTTCATTCGGAATGAATTCCGCCGAGGTTCACCTTTACATCGCTGGAAAAAAAATTGAAATCGGTCACGGCGTTGCCAAGTTATAATGGATAAATCTATTTTTACCATTATTGAAGAGTCATGTTGAATTGGGCATGGTATATTCATTTATTCAAATTTTTTAAAATATTTTTGGCATGCGGCAAAAGCAAGGTCCCACGTATACCAATCCAGTAATTTTGCGACATGTTCTTCAACAGGGTGCTCAATTTCCCATTTAAAATTTTGCTAGATTCAGATGACATTCATCAGAATTTTTCAAATGGAACACCCTGTATTTCAATTCGAAAATTCATTTCGACATCTTTCGCCTTTTTATCGCTGAAGAAAAAATCGAAATCGATTGCGGCGTTGTCAAGTTATGGATAATTTCCTTATTTTTACTACTATTTCGGGGTAATTTGTACGTCATAGTTCTTTCATTTATTTGTATTGTGGAAATATTGCGTTGCTACGGTATAATCAAATTTGTTCATTGACCATTCATATATTTTTTTACAATAGGAACATTAACAGACTCTCCAAGTTTGAATTTTTTTCGAAATACACTTATATTTGTGTAATGACCTGTCAAACATCACCACGATCAAATATATCTTGGATTGATTCGAAGTTTTGCTGAATTCCCTCTCAAAAGCCGCGTATAGTAGAGACATATCATTATGTTTACCTCCTTCAAGTTGAATAGAGATTCGGATTGTGGGAATAACGACAATAAAAATGGCCCAAATTTCAAAAAATTGTCCTGATTTTCGCAATCCGCATCTTCATTGTTTGTATTGTAGAAGTTGTTTCAAAGACAGGCGTTGGTTTTGGCATGTTTGTTCGTTCCACATATTGTTTAAATCATAAGTAACATCAAGATTACGAAATATTTCAAATTTGGACGATACACATATTGCAAAAATACCTGAATGATCTATGTAGAACCTCTAATGTCATGTGGCAAGCAATATTCCCACACTCAAATCAAATAAAGGAACCATCCTGACGTAAATTACCCCGAAATAGTAGTAAAAATAAGGAAATTACTCATAACTTGAAAACGCCGCAGATTATTTCTTCTGCGATGAAAAGACGAATGATGTCGAAATAAATCTGTGATGAAAAATACAAGGTGTTCCATTTGAAAAATTCTCATGATCGTCGTCTGAATCTTACAATATTCAGAATGTGAATTTTAACACCCTGTAGAGGATTATCTCGCAAGATTACTGGATTGGTATACGTGAGGCTTTGCTACTACTGAATGCCAAAAATATTTTCGAAATTTCAATGAATAAATATACCATACCCAATTGAACATGACCCTTCAATAGTAGTAAAAATTGGTTTATCAACTATAACTTGGCAACGCCGCAATCAAATTCAATTTTTCTTACAGCGATGTGGAACTGAACTTGAGTGGAATAAATTTCGAATGAACAATACTGGGTGTTCCATTTGAAAAAACTCGTCTTCAAGTTGCCCCGCTTTCATAAAACACCCAGTATTTTTGGAAATATTTTCGAAATGAGCAACTTTAGTAACTGAAAAAGTTTTTCTTCAAAGTTTACGATATTTTTATTTTTCAGTGCACAATGCTTTCATGTAACCTCCGACAAAAGACATATTATTATAAAGATAAAAAATAACTCATTTTGCTCGATTCCTTGGGATTCTTTCTCCTCGTTTCTATGAAATGAAACTATGGGTACCCATTACTGAAGTAAGGACAAATCAGATGATTTGCCCAAAATATCACTGCATTTGGAAAGTGTTTCTATCAGTGAGCCTGAAAGAAAAATCCAATAGCTTATCAGTGACACTTTATTTTGAAAATTTTTTCAAGAAATGAAATAAAGATATATTGAGGAAATATCGAAATTTCATCCATTTCTAGAGGTATCAGGAACAAATCTGCTCGCGTTCTCAACATGAAAAATATAGAATATTGTCCTTCGGAAATTGTTTTCGTATAGTTCGACAGTTTGACACTCAGTGATAGACTATACGAATGAATTACAGGATATGTTCATCAATTGATCTTGAATCTACCATTTTCATGATCAGTTTTCAGTAGTGGATACCATGTTCTATCCATAACAACTAAACAGAAAGCAATACTATTGTCTCCGTTCATAAGAATGCAAGCGGGTTCCTTGATTTTTTTTTTCTTTATTATCTTCCTTTTCTATGAGATCAATATCATTCTACTCTGCAATATGTTTTCCATTTCCAGTAAGGAAATGTTCAGCTAGTATTGATATGTCAATATGTCTCATTTTGATATAGTACTTATGTTCTTTGGGAGGGGCCATTTTGTTTCACCTGTATGATACTTTCAGCAAACATGAAGTATTGTAATCTTATGTAGAAGTACATACTTTTTTCTAAGTGGAGTGTGGTGATGATCGGGCTAGAAAACACAAAATCATCTCCACAATGTTTGAAAATCGAAATATTATTCAGGGGAACAAGTTTCGGACAGTCATATGTCCCTCATCAGCCTTAATCCTTACAAACCAAAGGTCTTGGAAATGAAAAAAACACACATTATGAAAGAAACATCGAATGAAATAAAGGTCAGGTTGATTGTGAAGGATCCCTGTGCCCCTTTGGGGACGAACGTGATTATAAACGTATGAACAAAGCACAAGGGCAGACATTACTCGCAGCAGGAGTGCCTTTAGAGAAACTATGCTTCTCTCACGTCCAACTATATGTAGCCTGTTCGCGTTCATCTATAGCCCGAAATTTTCAGATTTCTGCACCGGACGGTGAAACTTACAACATACTATACAGAACAACATCAAATACATTGAAAAAAATAGTCGGTAATAAATACCAAACGTTCAGTGAAATAGGCGCCAGTCACTACATTCATCCAATGATACCACTACAGAATTGTATAATACTATACTGTATCGAATATTACAACTAAAAAATACTATAAAACTCATTGGCAATAGTATGATACAATTTCGTTGAAGTAGAATTTTTTTTATGTTCTGATTCCCACGAAAAGAGATTTCCTGTAATGGTCAGAGATCATCGTGAAAACCAAGGAAAACAAGGTAGGAATTGATGTTCTACTAGGAAAATCTGGAGGTTATATGCATCGGGGAACACCTCCCTCGGCAATGTGTTCCAGAGACTTGCTGTTCGTTGGATGAACGAGTATTTGGGAAGAGATGTTCTGCAGTGACCACGAAGGGCTGCGAAGCCTCAACTCGACGGGTTAATCTTGCAGGGACTGCCAGGGCAGTAACAACTGTTGATATTCAATGAGAGCATCGTCTATAAAAATATTTATGGAATAGAGCCAGATCGCCAACTTTTCTACGGTGTTCCAGGAAAGTGAGTGAGTTTGTGAGCGAGACATCACCCACGAGACGAATTGCCCTTCAGGGTATGTTTGGGTGCTGCACTTCGAATATGGGAACAGTATTCCAGGACAGGTCGGATCTATGCCTCATAGATTTGAAGCAGCTGACCGGAAGTGAAAACGCTCCTGGCTCGAAACAGAATACCAAGTTTTTGGGATGCACTTTTATCAATTGATCTCACGTGATTTTCCCAAGAAAGATTATTGCTGATAGTTCGAAATGGATCTCTTCGAAGGAATGATTACTCCTTACAAGCTCATGTTGGGCACAGTGAGATCGGCTTTCCTAGAGAAAAGGCATGCTTGTGTTTTGTTTGCATTGAAATCTACCAAGTTAATGGATCCCCATTCGAAAATTGTTGCCAAGTCCATATTGATGTTTTCAACATTTTGTCTTCGTTCGTTCCTGATTTGCCTGGCTGGTATTGGAGCCCTGACAATTGGCGTTATTTTTGGAGGTTGTTTTCCTGATAAATCCAGAGTGGAATTTCCAGCAAATAAATGCACAAAAATGATGGCTTTCTCCTGGGTAGTTGTGGCTAGTGTTCCATCTTCCTTGGTTAGAGAAGGAAACGAGCTGGAAGTGAAGTTTTTTCCCACAGCTTTCGCGAAGGGCCAAAATGAACGGGATCCGTTAGGACATTCAACAAGTTTTGATCTTATTTTGGCATTATGAGCATCCTTTTATGATCGAATTGTCTCATTGCATTTGCCTCTAGCCTCGATATATTCTGCTTCAATCTCAGGGCCTGGATTTTTCTGCCATCGATGGAATGCTGCCTGTTTGGAAGCGACAGCTCTAGAACAGTTCCTACTCAGCCAGGCCTTATCGAAACATGTCCTTCTTGCAGTGTTCGGTATGTAGGTTTGCATCCCAACATGATGATTTCAGAAATTATCTCAGCACATCGTGTTGGATCTGCTGAGGAGAAACAAACTTTCTTCCATGGAAACGCTGAAAAAAAACATACGAAGATGAATGTAGTGACTGGTGCCCATTTTACTACACGTTCAACTATTCCTCTGAGTGTATGAAGAAATTCTAAACAGTAAAAGGTAAAGTCGATCTTCGATATTCATTCAAGGGCTTCAACGCGAAGAAAGACGCAGGTGAAAGCAAGTATTACGTGAGATTATATTTTTCTCCATTCAGATTTGTATTGTCCAAAAGACACTGGGAATATTGACCAGCAATAAAAGTATTCACTTCCGACGAAGAGTCATTCATCTTTTGGCGCATACGAAAGGGTATTCCTATTATTTTTGAGGAACATCGTAGGGAGCATATAGGGAAAGAAGATGAGTTTTGGGTTTCTTTTTCAACTTGTGAAGGTTATGAGTTCTTGGAGATACATATGTTCTGGCAAAGAATTCCAAAGCTTTGCCGTTTCATATAACCAGTTTAGAAAAAGAGTTGTTAGACCGAATTCAAGGTTATAGACAAAAGAATGTGTTGACTGAGCCTGTCTGCCCAGCAAACACAAATACATATCTGATACATAACAACCACATATTTCAGATTCTCATTCGATGTTGCAGACATATTATCTGTACAGTTAATGTATCTTGCATGTAACGTCAAATTTCCGCCTCCCTGAATATGTCCTTTATATATTTGACATATGCTAAGCGTTTTCAAGTAACATTACATACATGTCTCAGATACATTATAAGTAACGAATTCGTTCTTATAATGATACTTGAATCAATGTTACAGAGTAATATATTATGTGAGATGAATCCAAAATGATGTACTTGATCATTTTGAGAAATATATAGGAATTCGAGTGTCGACAGCCATATTGATAACTTTGTTATTATTGAAGATACAAAATTGTTCAAATCAACGAACAATCAGTAGGTACATAGGTATTTCTGACTATAGAAGTAGATTTCTCAATATATGCTACAAAAAACGCGATACTCAAATATTTATTTTTATTCTTCCACCATAAAGAGCATTGAAAATACTGCAAGTTTGATCATTTGAACAATGTTGTATATTCAATTATACCAAAGTGACCTATGGTGAAAACTCAATATTTGGATAACCCTGTATACTCAGGTTGTAGTTACCTCCTCGTTTGTAGTGTTTCATGTCTGATTGTTTTCAGTGCCTAGTCCTAGAGAAATGGAAATCATGGTTTCTAGATTGAAAATCAATGAAAATCATTTGAAATTTCAAGTTTTAAATACATCACTGATGAGATCACATCATACTTATGTTGATGGAGACAAAATATTGACGATAAAAATGTTATTATCAATTCGAAATGATCCAGCGTTTCTGACACCAAAATGAAAGAATAGGTACTTCAGTGGTAAAGATAGGTAAATTAAGTGGTAAATCACCTGTATTTATATGCTTTCTAGCTGATTCTATATCAGGTGTATATCAAGGAATGTATTTTCTTTTGGAAAAAGCACTGCACATACTATATATTGCACTTTTGACACACCAAAATGGTTTATGATGTCTCGGTGGAACTTTTACCATACACTATCAATAGGTACGCCTTCCTGTTTCTAGGTGAGTTCTAGAGTTCCACTTCAGGGGTTAAAACCAACTTTGGAAAATACACTTGAAAGTGTAGTGGAATATGGAAAATTTGATTGTTTGATGACCCAAAATCTTCTGTCAAAGAATGTTTCCTTCTTTCATGCTTTTGGATTTTCTAACCCATCCATATTGTCCCTAAAAGTCACAAATGAAAACACCATTACTTTCAACATCGATTTGAGCACATTCTTCACGTTCAGTTGTTAAAGAACAGCTGATGGTTCTCACATAGATAAACAGACATTGGAGATTGCACATGGAAGTGTCATGGAATACATCATTCAAAACCCCATTGGGCATCTTTTTCAGATTCAGCTGCTTTGGAGTGTCGGTGGTACTTACATAGATAAATGCACATTAGCAGTGTGATAATGTTGAGACGGATAATTAGGTAGGTAAATCAATCTCATTTGTGATATTACACCCTCCATTCCACCTCTGTCTTGTACTCAACTCGGAAACATATTTTCGAGATATTTCAATATCACTATGAACAATCCACATTGGAAAAAATACACTGTTTGATTTTTTTCTGAAAAAAATATGTGAGACAAACATGCAAAGCATAACATAACCTTCTAAGGAAACTAACATGAAGTTCTCTCCATCAACAAGGTACCAACTAGTACGGAACTGAACGTTTCACTGTTATGAATATGTTGGTGATTTTAGAAATAATCTTGTATAGTTTCGAGACATAAGTGAAACATGCGATTTTGTTTCCTTCACCTTACATGTTCAATTCAACTGAAAAATCTTTTTTCATGGCATTTGAAGCATCATATATGTATATGATATGTTTCCTTTTATGTAACCACCTAAAGCTTTGTAGCAGATATGTTCCACGGTGATGTTTCTCCGGAACCCTGATGAGCTCCATTTGCCATATGGCAGACATATGTGTGTTTGCTGGGTGGTACGTCTTACTGGTATCGCTAGTGATGGAATGATGGCAGATATTTCTAAGGAAAATTTCTCGTGGAAGTATTTATATAGAAAACGAAAAGTTCGCACACTTTTCTACGTTGTATGTACAGTATTGTGGAGATACTATGTTTCCACATCACGTACACAACATTATAATCCTCAAAATTATCGATTGGTATATCATCTGAAGCATCTCTTCGTGTTCCTGCATACTTGATCATGAAATTAGATTTCCGTGACGAATTTCTCTACTGTTCCGGTGTATTACAATTTCCAGATATACAGACATGCCATATACCCAAAACTACCATCGCCCACAGGTTCCTAACCAAATACACGATATGTATTTTTTCTTCAAATAATTCCAGTGGAAAATATATTCTCTACTTCAATACTCAGAAAGATAAATAGGAAATAAGAGATTTGACTATGTGCACAACCCCATTTATGTATACTGAATATGTTCAGAGTGGAGACTTCAACTGAAAGACATTTGCGAGGTGGATGAGTTTTCTAAAAATCCAGAGACACGTAAACGTTTCAATTTATTAACCTACATATCGTGAGCAATATGGAATGAAATCAACCCCACCAATTTGTTTTTCAAATGCGATGCAACCTATGGTTTGTATCCACTCAATTGAAAGCTATGTGAAGGAGGAATCCAGCCAACTGATATACAATTCTGGTTTTTAGAAACGCTTCAAGGTTGCATATAATCGAAACATATTTTCGAATTTTTTTTATTGAAAATCACGAAAGGGAATCTCCTTAATGTTTGAAGAACATCGTACGTACCTAGAGAGGATAGGGAAAGGAGGTAGGAGTTGGAATTTTCTTGGAACTTTTGGAGATGACAAGTTCTTGGAAATACATACCTATTTTTTGGCGAAGAACTCCA
Organism: Phaedon cochleariae; assembly: GCA_918026855.4. Taxonomy (NCBI): domain Eukaryota; kingdom Metazoa; phylum Arthropoda; class Insecta; order Coleoptera; family Chrysomelidae; genus Phaedon; species Phaedon cochleariae. The sequence goes on along the minus strand of OU896723.1, from coordinate 28,437 downwards.
AAGCTTTGTCGTTCTATAGAACCAGTTTGAGAAAAGAGTTGTTCGATTGAATTCATGGTTGTCGACGAAAGAATGTGTTAACTGAGCCTGTCTGGTAAGTCTTACTGGTATTGCTAGTGATGGAATGATAGTAGATATTTCTGAGATACATTTTCTGTGGAAGTATCCATATAAAAGAAAAAGGTCGCCGAATTTTCTACGTTGTATGTACAGTATTGTGGAGATACTATGTTTCCACATCACGTACACAACATTATAATCCTCGAAATTATCGATTGGTATATCATCTGAAGCATCTCTTCGTGTTCCTGCATACTAGATCATGAAATTAGATTTCCGTGACAAATTTCTATTCTGCCTCCATGAAAGTCCCGGATATACAGACGGGCCATATACCCAAAACTCCCATCGCCCTTGGGCATATAACCAAATACACAGGGTGAGTTATTTTCTTTCGAATGATTTCAGTGGACAATATATTCTCTAGATAAATTCAGGACTAGCTCCAGCTTCTACATCCTCAAGTGGAATGCATTGAGTAGTAGTGAGTTTTTTTATACTATATCCTATTTGAGTGGAATGAACTTATTGAAATACGACTTTTTCCTGATATTTGATATCGAGCTGAAATTTTGCAGTGCTTCAGTTCTGATGATAATAGAAAATGAATTTTTTTCTGCTTTCATATGCGAATTGAATTTCTGGTATCGATTTCTCAATATTGCTCATTTCAACACCGATATTCATAATGAAAAAGATTTTGGAAAATGATTATTATGTGGTAGAAGTCCATTGCAATCTCTACGTGTGGTGGTTAGTTACCAGAGGTCAAAACACAATGTCATCTCCTTAATTTTTGATCACCTAACTAGATCGACGTACATATTTCGAGCCTAAATAGGCTCATTTTCAGCAAAAATTGGGAATTCTACAATAATATATAATGTTGGGAAGTATTCAATACTTAGAACAAGGGTTACTCACATGGAGAGGTGAAAGAAGAAATACTAAATTCACATTTCCCATTATGTTCTGGTTCCCACGACGAAGGATATCTAGTAATGTTCAGAGAACATCGTGTGAACCAAGGAAGATAAGGTAGGATTGGTGTTTTTCTTGAATTTCTGGAGGTTATATGCCTCGGGGAACACCTCCTTTGACAATGTGTTCCAGAGCCTTGATATTCATTGGATGGACGAATCTTTGGAAAGAGATGTTCTGCAGGTCTCCAAAGTGACCACGAACGGGTGCGAAGCCTCAACTCGACGGGTTAATCTCGCGGGAATTGCCAAGGGAGGAACAATTTTTGATATTTCAGAAGAGCATATCTATGAAATAGAGCCAGATCGCCAACTTTTCTACGGTGTTCCAGAGGAGCGAGGCATCACCCACGAGATGAATTGCCCTTTTCTGGACAGAATCCAACAGTGTCAGGACATGTTTGGGTGCTGCACTCCAAATATGGGAACAGTATTCCAGGAGATGTCGGATCTGTGCCTTATAGATCATAAACAGCAGCTGACCGGTAGTGAAAAAGCTCCTGGCTCGAAACAGAAAACCAAGTTTTTGGGATGCACTTTTAGCAATTGTGTAACAGGCTAAAATGTCACAAGGATTATGCTCACAATTATGCAATACTCACATTAATTCAATGTCAATTCTAGATGTTTATCCTGAAAATTTTGATAAAAACAACAATGATTTTGGTATTTTATTCAATGGTCACTTTGGCACACTATTAATCAATTCAATACTATCACTCTCTGCTACTCGTCATTTCTTGATTCTCGTTCATAAAAATCTGAAGTGTGAGAGGAATTTCGAAGAATTACATTGTTCCAGGTAGATTGATTTTCTCATCATATACCACTGTATTCATCATCGAAATTCATTGGCTCCGTAATACGAAAAGTTATTACACCACCTATTGTTTCATTCAACTCAGACATCATGTATCATTGAGCTGGATACCTGTAAATGAAATAAAACAATGAACTAATTACTTTGTGAACAGAATTCTATCACGTCGTCGAATCAATATAAACTCACCTGGTTATATTCCTGCAACGGTTACGCATAATCACATATTAATTGTATTAAATGTATCTGGTTTATCATTGATTGGATATGTTGGTGATTGATTTCTTTCCTCGAGCTATGCACCTGTTGAGCAGTTTGTATAAATTTCAGTCATTCCATCTCGTCAGATCTTCGAATTATTTATTGTCACCTGATTGTCACCTGTCTCGTACGTCGAAAATTATCGTCGTTAGCATGCCCGACTCGGACGTCGGTCGATCACAGACCATCACTTGCGATATGTGAATATAATTTTTATTGAAAACGAGAAGGATGGGAACATGCAAGTAATTTACGAATCATTTCGGATTTCAGCATTGTTGAACGATTGATGAAATACCAACTAATGAAACGTTCAATTTCATATACCTGTTGTTTTCAAAAATAGGTTGAAAATACGCAGATTTTGGCGCGATATCTTTCTCAGGGAATTTTGATGATAGCGAGTTGTCGATCTTTGGTCATCTTGGTTGAAAAATCAGAATCGGGGAGAAAGCTTTGAGATTTTTGATAGTGTATACGCCATATTAGTGGTTCTTTCCGAATTTTTGAGGATTTTGCTGATTTCTGAAAAATTAAAGAAATTCAGTTGAATAGCAGATTTGCTAGTCTCCTTTTTGTTGACGTATATAAAATCGATAATCGTGTGTTTTGATCCAATGCTCTTTCCGGTAAGATTTCAACTTTACGTTTTTTTGTTTGGTTTCGTGAATATCACTTTCTTTCAGACATCTTGATATCATAGAAGTTCACAAGATGAACCTGATAATTGAGGACTAGTATAATTTTATTGAGGACCCTCCTCCCTACGATGGTGGTACGAGGTGAGATTATCTATATATTTCTATTTTTCACATTTTGCTGGAATGTGTCTAGCATGTTATATGCTCATAGGGAATATCAATATGTGAATTCACATCTGAATGCGTTGATTGATGAAATAGATTACATTATTATCTCTTTCCAATTTATTTGGATTTTAAGTAAGATATTTTCGTTCTATCAGATTGTAGAGCATTAATTATTTCTAGGGTTGTTTTCTGAGGCATAAATTCCGTGCTAAATACCGAATAAGAGTTTTGCTGAATTTGCCAAGTATAATTGCTGTATACTTGTTGAGTACTCCGATTGGGATGTGAATTGCTGCCTATATGAATCCGTCGATTCACCAGATGAAAAAGAGATGCGTCAACTCTAACCCCGAGCCAGTTTCTGGATGAGTATTAACCATACTTATTAATGCATATTTACCCGACCACTTTTTTTTTATTCCTGAATTTTGGAGCGTACTATACCAGGTGTCGTATTTGAAGATTAGCTGTCTACTATTATCAGCACAATTGTTGTGACATATTAGAATATTATATAACTATTCCCCAATTGTTCGTTGAGGATGCCACTTTGATTGGTATCTGTCATGTGACCAATTTCATTTTAGTCTTACCATTAATTAATTACACTTAATCATCGGAAACTCACTGTGCGCCTTATATAGCTATATTCGGACATCACGATATTGTTATTCAATTTTGGAATTGGCTATCGTTCACCTCGTACACCGAAGGGACTCGTTCATCCTTCTGATTTTGATTTTTTTTATTCTGGAAATCACAGTGTTTTCTATATTAATTAATATGAATAAATCTTGAAATAATAACTTTGATTGCTTGGTTTCCCGTTTTACTGTTGGCTTTCTAGCACACTGGTGGCACAGAGGTTATTTTAAACGGGTGGCGTCCAAAAATTTGATATATATTATATATTTATAATTATTGTGTTCAGTTGAACCCGCTCCCACACTACTGAGCAAACCGGCTGCCTCTGGCCAGAAAGCTAGGTAGTCATTATTATTCTGGTAGAGATTTGCTTTAACTCGTAGGAATTCTATTATGTTAGTTGCACCCGTCACAATTGATCTCACGTGATTTTCATAAGAAAGGTTATTGCTGATAGTAGTACCAAGCATCGAAATGGATGTCTTCATAGGTATGGTTACTCCTGAATAGCTTATGTTGGTTTGTTTACTAATCTAAAAAAACATTACTCACCGAAAATAGTAAATATTAGGAAATATGCAACTACTGCTGAAGAATCCAATGAATCATTATGAAGACATAACGAAAACTCATCAAAAACGTAGAAAAAATGCAGGAAACGGAAAATTGTAAATGAACACCAGATAAACACAAAATCTGACAGATGACATACAGTAATAGTAAAGTCTTCGTATATTCCTTTCTTGAACGGTTCTTGAACTTTTTTGAAATCAATAAGTTATTTTCAGAGAGTCAACATGGATTTCTCACAAATAAATCTATTAATGGCGCTACATTATGATTTTATGAGAAAGGTATTGAATCAATCGAAGCAGGAGAATGTCCTGTTGGGATCTTCTGCGATCCTGTTTTCCAAATTGTATACGTACGGAATACGAGGAGTAGCTTCAGAATGGATCACATCTTTCGTCAAGAACAGACGACAATACGTATCAATAAACTTTAAAGAAAATACTTCTAGTCTCACCGATAATTCGCATTATGTGATTTATGCTGATGATACTACTATACTCATATCAGACAAAAATGACGATAATCTATCGGAATACTGCCACAACGTTATGGATACAATGATCTCTAGGTGTAGTGTTAACTCACTCCTCTTCAATGTAGAAAAAACTGACGTAATGAGATTTCATCATCGGCAAAAACGTTGTTCAAATATAGATATATCTGTGCATGGTGATCTGCTGGGAAATGTTGATGAGTTAACATTCCTAGGAATCGGCATAGATGAATGTTCAACATGGAAATACCATTGTAACAAATTGATAAAGAAACTGAATTCTCTCTGTTATATGTTTCGGAGTCTGAAAACAATAGAAGAACAGCTGTTGTTGCTCTATCATGCTCAAGTTTCCTCCCGAATCCGCTATGGTATAAATTTTTGGGGACTCTACTCTATCAGCGGATGTTTTTATTGTATAAAAAAGGATTATGAGAATGATAGCAGGCATACCTAGTCAACAATCTTGCCGAAATATTTTCAATAGTCTTTACATTTCAACTGTCATTGGTGTTTTTGTATTTGAATTATGTGTTTATGTATTTTTGAAAAAGAAAAATTCATTACTAATAGGAATATACATGGTATAAGAACAAGTCGGAAAATGTACTATACTTTTTCTACGACTACACTATACTTTCATCAGGGTATTACAGATATTGTGTTGAGACCCAAATAACGAATACATCTATGGTCACTTTGCATCTGCATGGAAAGGTACTAATTACAATTCTTGTATTCGTTCATTGGTTAATTCATATCTTTATTGATAATGAAAAATTCATTCGAAAAACATATAAAATTATTATAAGGGTTATTTATAGTCACGGTGCAATTGTCGAAAGTAACAGAATATTTTCCAGGACTTCACAGGTAGCAACTCATTTGTGCCATTTTTAAACTTTCCAGGATTTCTGGTGGTGTAGAAATAATCTCATCGTCAACGCTCTACTTTTCTCAACTGAAATTTGAGAATATCTACTAAAAATAATAATCTCAAAAAAACATTACTTGCCTGATTTCGGCTTCGATTAAAAACTTTTTCCGTCGACCTCGTATTACCGACTAAGTTTAATGTATATGAAATCGTTTATTAATGACCCCTATTAATGAACAATTTGTCTATTAATACACGATTGTTTTATAGGCAACCAAACATACACCGCGTGCATTCATTGTATGTGCTATAACTTACAGAATCTGCATTTAAATCGAAAATATGGATTTCATCGACGATTTTCCGTTAACAGGTTCGCCTTTCCAAGTTTCTGACACGATTTTAATCCCTGTTTTCTAACACAAGTGAGGTACGTAGTTTTTGAAAGGTATCAGATTAGTATAGATGTAGTTTTCATTAGGTATTAGATTTGTATAGGGGTCAGATAATTTATACGAAGCTATAAAAGCATATGATATTTTGTCATTGCTCATGTAAGATGGAAGTAGAGGCCATGGCACCATATCATGAGCATATTTTTATATTGAAACTATCATTGGGCACCAAAGATGTGTATACGACGCTATGAAAGTTCAGAGAACTGGAGATTTTTCCCACAAACTACGTACTTAGCCCACTCGACTGTCTTGGTTTTTCCACACAAACTACGTACCCAGCCAAATCGACTGCCAATAGGGACTGAAAAAACAAAAGCGAAAGAAAGTTAAAACTTTGCCAACATATTTCTTCTTTATGGGAAATCAAGACATTCGAGTGAGCTAGGTACGTAGTTTATGGGCAAAAAATTTAGACAGTCGAGTGAGCTAGGTAAATAGTTTATGGGAAAAAAATCAGGACAGTCGAGTGTGCTTTTTTTACTTCCTTTTGTTTTTTGTTTCGTTTTCTATTAGCAAGTGATTATCTAGGAACTTGTGAATTTTTTAGTTTTTTCATCGTATCTCCCGAACTATTGAATTCAGAGAAAAATGTTATACGGATTTTTTGTAGATTTTATCAAAAGGAATTATTTTGATTCTATAACATTTCCAGATATTTTCAGTTGTTTTCGAGATATTTGGAATTATCTGAGAATAAAATTTTCAACACTTTTGTTCCATCTTCCAATCAACAAAATGAAAAAATATTCCATGCCTCAGTGGAGGTAGATGAGCTTCATCTATCGATAATCTATGTTTTTCAATATATCTTCATAGTACCCTATGGGTCGTTGAAATTTTTTTTTTCATATTTTTCACTTTATTTCCTGTACTATTGGGTTTACAGAAAAAATTATGGAAAATGATTTGTAGGGAATGTTCCAGTGGATAACATTGCACTCTTGATAATTTTCGATTTTTCCATTTGTTTTCGATATATATTGAATTAAAAGGATTTCAAATTTTGATGTTTGGGTTTTCATTTGTTTTTCCAGTTTCCGATGGATGCACGAGAAAATGATTGAATGATAATTTGTTGCGTCATCAAAGAGGCATACGGTGCATTTCTCAAATTTGGATTTAGTCTATTTGTTCACGAGATATGTCGTTTTAAAGCGAACCGTGTTTTTCGGAAAATCTCCTTGAAAAACCCACTTGGAATTTTCCGACCCTGCTCAATTTCAATAGGCTTCGTCTCTTCCTGATAGAGGTTTTTTTCACAAAAAATGAAATCGATCGGACCACTTTTGCGATTTGTAGAGTGATTACAAGGAACTTCCGGTGAAAAATCGAAAAAACCCGGAAAAACCACCTTAGAGTTTTCCGATTTCCTTCATATTTTAATGACATAATATTGTTTTGAGTACAATAAGATGGCAAAATTTCAAGTCGATATGTCAAAGGGTTCCGGAGATATATCGATTTATGATTAACACAGAGTACAGACAGACAGACAGACAGACCACACACAAAAACCAAAGTTGCTCAAAATTCGATGGGGATCATTTTCTCCAAAGCAACTATACCTCTATCTCGCTTAGTTTCCGAGATAGCATTTTTGGCACGGCCGTAGTATACTCCACTATAGGTATAGCGTCGTATAACAAGACAATGTGACAATTATCACATTCCAATGTGTAAATATGAGATTACACGTAACTCTCCCAATTATTTTGGACTCAAAGTTTTCAATAAACTTCCTAGTCGATTGAAAAACTTCAAAAAACTCAGTCATTTCAAAACGAACTTGAAGCAATTCCTACTGGAAATGAATCCCTATACTTTAGAAGAATATTTTTCGGCAGCCTAGTATTTTTGTTTCTGTAATATCTAAATATTATATCATTTTATCTTATGTCTCTGTCTCAAACTGTCTAGTTTCAAGCCTTCAATCTGACGATTCCTATACATGTAAAAATGTCTAATGGAAAATAAACGTATTGTATTGTATTGTATTGTAATGCGCAGACTCGCCAAGGGGCAATCGCCGCCCAATTGGTTCTCCTTGCCGGAACAAAACCATAACACAGTTTTTCCCTTCTCCTCTGTGCTTTAGTTCTGTGACCCCACGTCATCGTCTGATGAATTGTTTTTATCAAGAAGCAGTCTGACGAAACAAATGCAGAGTGGGCGCACCAAAGGTTTATTTCATCAATGTTCCGGTTGTAACTCCGGGTGTTCCGGGCATGGACCAATACGTTTTATCGACGATGCTTCATGCACGACTCCGGGCGATCTGGGTGGGATAACTCATAATTCATCGGCATCTCATTATTGAGATGTCTGGTCCGAATCGAACGTATCATTGTTCTCGATCGACTGAATTCACCTCATTCATGGAGAAATTGGGGAGAAACGGAAATGGTAGGATTCACTACTCGATCGATGATTTCATTGTCTCGAATTGCTCTTCAGAATTTATATCAGATTCAACCAAGAATTCCATGAAATGAGAAAAACTTAGATACGTTTATCATCCTTCAAGATAATTACATCAATTGTATAGCACTTGTCAAATCCCAGACAGCACAGAATATTCTATGAATATTCTGACAACGTTCAAATATATTTATTTCAGGAAATCCTTATAGAATAGAATATCCTAAAAATGATCATAGAATATTCTCATTTTGACTCATTCTCAGAATATTCTCTTCGAATGTTCTGAGAAAATTCTCTTCGAATATTCTGAGAATATTGAGGATCGTATCCAAATATATAATACTTATGTTCCTATTTCATTCATCGAGATTTACAATGTTTACCATGGCATAACCTATTAGTCTCTAGCCTATCAATGCTAATTATCCCACTGATACAGTGTTGTCATCTTGCTATTCATTTTATTTATCATTTATTCATTATAAGGTTCGTGGTGAGATTTTAGGTTCTTAAATTTCCAATCACAAGATACTAGGTTCGCATCTCCACCGGAGCAAGCTTTTTAAATATTCTTCTTTCTCGTTCAACATACTAGGTATATCCTCATAATATTCAAAAGTCCATTTCGAATGTTCATAGAACGTCCCTAGAATATTTGTATCACATTGTGAGATTATTCAAATATTCTCTAAGAATATCCTATGGACGTTCTATGAATGACATTGCGCTATCTGGGATGTAGATGAATGAGTAACGAAGATAAAACCTATAACTTATTTACAAAAAAAACATCAAACAATGTTCCACCTGTTTTTCCAATGAGTATTTCATTGCAGAATTTCTCAGCCTGATTGGCAGCTCATTGGAGATTCTTAGTCCATTATTGTTAGGCGACTTAGAGGTTATGTTATTCTTACATCATAATTTCCTTTAGATCCGCGTTACTCAAAGTATGCTCCGCAAATCCTCCGGTAGGGCTCAACGATGTGCAAAGTGAGTTCCTTAGTCACTTTTGTCACAGTGATATGAAAATATTTCAAACTGAAACATTTGTTGAATTGGTGCCATATCTCAATGGTTTGCCAGCGACTTTCTAATCTTTCTTTCCTGAAAAACAGCAAATGGAACTAAAAATAAACTCATGGATTCTAATCTCCTAGTCATTGAAATTGCAGAAACCTGAAAATATGTCTATGTCAGATCTATGAATTATTTTGAGAATTTACATCGGACACAAGTATGGAATCATTCTCAAAAACAATGTTATTGAGTTATTCTTGGTGCAGGTTTCATGATGAATTCCTACAACTTGTTATAGATAGAGTACCTGAATGTACTTGACACTGCTGTTTTGACGTTTTTTGTATACAGAGGCTCCGAATTTTCTTGATCCAAACACAAAATATCACAATAAACTGGATGCTGCTGAACTAGACATGAAAGACAGTGCATTTGTATGAATTCTTGCTTCCAAATTTTTTTTATTTCAATTTATACGTTAGAGTTTCGAAGGGTTCCGTCTGCCATGAAGTTTGGGAACCGCTGTGCTTCAGATAATCGAAGTCGTCTTTACGAGTCTACGAATAAAAGTGTTAGTATTTTTTTGATGAAAAATGAGCAATTCATTACGTTAACCTGCCTTTCATGATACCACCACATCGCATCCTCTGTCCCTTTATTTGACCGGAAACTGACAGCTTCCCTGAGAGGAATATCTATCAGCAAAAACAAAAACTCAAACTGCTCTTATTCAAATGGACAGAAATAATCCTTTCATGTTTGATCTTGGTTATTGTGTTAGTGACAGTTTCCAAATCTAACTTCGCAAGATTTCATGTTTTATATCCGCGGCAAGCGTCTGAATCTGTTACTCACAGTTATAACGTAGATCAAACATGAAAGAATTGATGCATTGTCTTTTCAGAGCATTTGTATACATTTTTGCTTGTAATTTTTTTTTTCAATTTTCATTCTCAACTTTCTAGTATTCTTCATATCAAATAATTACTTCAGTAATTTCAATAAGTCAAAACCCTTCATAGAAGCCCCACTTCTGAATATAATCGGACCATGATCACTTATCTCATCGATCTTTCTAGAGCTGCCAGACATTCCTCAATTTTGAAACAAGAATCATAATCTCCGACCAGGAAACCACCAGATACCAATTATCAATTTTGAATCAATCGGGCGTTTTCAAGTATCTCATATTCAACATGCAATAAGAGCTTGCAAATCGAAATACCTCCTGTAAGGATGATCAGTAGCGCCGTTAGGATAGGGCGTGGATGAAAAGGGGCGCCGCAGACACTCCCATAAATTATCTCAATTTTCCAAATCAATGTCATTAGCGCATCTCTTTACTATCAGCAGATATAGATCTCAGTAAATGCAAAGCAATGTTGAAAGAATGGTGCACTCTCTCCTAAGAATATAGAAATACAAACTCTAGAATCGCCATTTCAACTGCAGAGGAATTGGCTGAAGAACTAGAAATTGAACATTAACCTGGAACCCAGCTCACTGATTGGTTCAATTTGTTGAGTGTCAAGCTGGTGAAACTGCCCGCGACATGCCTATAACTTCTACAGAAAAAAATGCAGGTTGAATTTTTCTATAATTTCAGTTAATGAAAGATTTGAAGTTGAAAGAGTACTACAAATCTCGTTCTCTTTGTACAATATATAACAGATTCCGAAATAACCCGACCTTTGACATGCCATATGTTGTGTGATGAACTCACCTAATCAGAATTTGGTGACCCCTGCATATGTTTTGAATTTCATCAAAGATCGCAACCAAGAAGAACTCCATCCATATGTATGAATGGCATTGCGCATATTATTGACTTTATAAATCTGTAAAAGCTGCTAGTGGGCAGATGAGTTTTTCTGAGCCAAAGCTGATAAAAACCTATCTGCGATTGACAATATCTCAATCTAGATTGACAAACTTAGCCACTTTGTCAATCAAAAATGAAATTGCTGAAAGTATTGACTTTGTTAACCTAATAATAGAGTTTGCCCATACAAAGGCTAGAAAAGTGAAAAGTAGGGCGTCGAAATAATAAAACAGTGCTCTCGTGAGTTATCCAAACCTCTGGTAGTTCTCGTAAATGAATGTTTTAAGGCTGGCACATTCCCTAGTATACTAAAATAATCAAAAAAGGTGATCGCACACAAATCAGTGATTATCACCCTATGGCAATCTTATCAGTATTTTCAAAAATATTTGAAAAACTGCTAGCAACTATGATCTTAGCCTTTTTAGAAAATAAACAGATTTCATCATCCTATCAGCATGGCTTTCGTGAGAAAAAATCGACAATTTCGAAGATTTCGAAGTACATATACAAAAATTCAGATAAAAAAACAAAGTATCGGCACTATCTGTCGATCTCACTGGAGCATTTGATTACTTATGGTATTCGCGGTCGAAGCAATCAAGTATTGAATTCTCATCTCATCGAAAGAAAGCAAATTGTTGCATGTTCAGGAGAACGATCGAATGAATCAATTGTGGATATTAGTGTTCCACAAGGTAGTGTTTTGGGTCCTCTTTCATTCATTCTATATATCAACGATATTGATAGCAGCTCAAGTACTTTTTTCACTGCCTTCGCAGATGATTTACTATCTTTCCTAGTGGTGAAACCTAAATGGAAGCCCTTGAATCAATCAACACTAATTTTGATACAGTTATTCACAACTTTCAGGATTAAAAACTGACTTTTTACCGAGAAAAAACATTCTTCATGCAATTTTATCCCCTCGCAAACCGATATGATGGAAGTCAACTTCTGAAATAGATTGGTGAATCAATTCAACAATTTCATCTAGATTTATCTCTAGATTTGGAATCACATGTGTCAGCAGTGAGTAAAAGGTGCGCAAGTAGTTCGTTTGCTTTCAAAAGATTAAAACAATGTTCCAGTCAAAATGTAGTCAGAGTGTAGTATTTTTTCATTCATTTTCTGGGGTTACTCTACAACATCAGATAGAATTTTTGTCCTATCATAAAATGACATTGAGATATATGATCTTATAGATATAGATCATCATGCAAATCCACATTTGTTAGCAACAAAATTCTTACTCAGCCTCCTTTATACATTTTTGAGATACTGAAATTTGTAAAACAAAATATGTCAGACTTCGGGTATCGAAATGCTACTCATACATATCCGACACGATATGGGTATAGGTAATTGACTATGTGATATCCATAGATTAGAATTGTACAAGTCAAATCCTTATTATATGAGCACAGTCGTATATAACAAATTGAACAATGACATAAAAACATGACTAATTTGGAAAAGTTTTGTCAGCTATCAAATCGATATTGCTAGCGAATGCCTCTTATTCCGTTTTAGAGTACCTTCAGTGCTCTTTTCAGGACCCGTAAATGATCTGTGTGAATGGTGATGGGCGCATGTAAGTATGAACATATCGCACGTTGAGAACAATAGTGTGACAGCTCAAAAAAGTTGATTTTTGAGTTAGAACCACCGTCGAATAACAAATTTCGATTTTTACTCTTCTAGACTATCGTCATATCTCTAGGTCCAGTAGCAGTTGCGTGACATCGCTGGTCACGTTATTGCACTAGAGGAGAAGGAAGAACTACAGCCTAGCAAGAAAGTGACTTTCTGCGTTGTCACCTATACTTCGCAGGATACGCCTCGTATTCTGACTTTGAGAATATTTTTATGATATATAATGTGACAAGTCATAAAGTCACCTTATTGATTGAACAAAATTTGAAATTCTTCGAGTTGTCACGTTATTATATTTTCATCATTAAATGAAATAACGAATTAAATGCAATAAATTTTTGAGTTGTAACAATAACAATATGGAATATTTCGATTCATCACATTATTGCATGCGTTTCAGTTAATGAAATGGAGTAGATAATACGAGTTTTTGCAGAGACATTGAAATAATAGCAACAAGGTGATAACCCATAAAAATAAAAAGGAGAAATACTAATTAAGAATTGAAACTTCCGAATCTATGTAAAATTCAAATATGTCTCTTTGCATGGAATATCAAGCTCCACCTTTCGTTTAAATTCCAATTATGAAAAATATATTAAAATTTCTTCGGATTGAACATTTGGAAAAAAGGGTGTTTGAAAGAATTCCCAAGAATAGCTTCAAATCTGGATTTCATTCATTATAGGTATTTTCTTCTTACAGAAAATGTAACTACACCTTATAGTTGTGCCAGTCACTTCTCTTCCCAAACTATGGCATTTCAACTTTATGCGAATTTTCAATGAATCTTAATGCTATTCACCTCAACATTTTTCTTCTGCAAATACCCGATTGTTTCTATTCAGAAACTGAAGAACATAGAAAAACTGCCGAAAGAGGAATGTTCAGCAACCAAAGGGCACGATTTGGATTTTGCTAAAATGATAGGAACTCAGAGAACATCAATAAATCCAGTCAAGAATGTAACGGGGTCTACAAATGAATAAAAAATACCTATAATACATGTTATACGGCAATTTTTTGAGATGTAACATATCAGAAATTTGCTGCTCTCCAGGCGTGACATCCCTAAAAATTGTCGAATATGATGGATCAAAACTGTAACATGTCCAAACTTTATCTTGAAAAATTGGAAAAAAATATTCGAAAATATAATAGCTGAAAATTTCTCATGTGAGCTCATGACATAATAATATAATTTGAAATAAATATGCTTTTTGCGGTGAATGAGTTTCACCAGACACCAAAATTCATCATTATTAAGAAGTGAAAATGTCCAAAGTCGATTATCTCAAAACGAAGAATTTTGAATTATCACACTATTGTTTTCAACGTGCGATATGAGGATGGATGATTGGTCATTAGTTTGAGTGATAATGAAAATTGTCAAAAACTTTTATGACTTGTCCTATATCATAACTGTATGATCTTCTTGGATAAATAAAGGTATTCTATTCTTTACTGTTCTATTAGTTTCTTCAAATAAATGTTTTTTTTTAATTAAATTTCTGGTAGTGCTAAAACCGGCACTGAGGATGATTGAGGTTATGTCCAACTCCACCCTCGATATCCTATAACACTCCACAATCATGACGGTTCTACCTGTCCTAACTACAAAACCACCTTTTGTTTTAAACACCATGTATAATTATCCCAAGAAAAATGTTGAATCTCTGATGGATATCCCAACTCCAGCTTTCCGTTTCGATTCAACTCGAAAAACCAAAAGACAGAGAAGGTCTAAAGTAAATCCAATGAAATAACGTCAACAATAATCCACCGGCTGCAGTCCTATTAAATTAAAAAACTTTCCGATCTCCCACAATGAAATTCGAATTCAAGGAAAATGGAATTAGAGATGGGAAGATCACCGGAATGTTTAATCCCTTTAAGTTCTTTTCGACTCTTCGCTTCCTATTGTGTTTCTTCTTGATCAGAAAATCGATCAATTACAAGACAGGGTGTTCCATTGGAGAAAGTATATGTATATATACATACAAGCAGATATCAAATTCCAGTGATGAATCACCAAAAATAGTAATATCTTTTATTCATGTCTAGTTCGATGAATCTCTAGGGGATGTATCTAGATAACCCCGAAAACATTCATGGGGTGATTCCTTGTAATATTTCAGGAAAAAAAAATGCATATAAACATGTCTCCTAACTTGCATCGTTTTCGAGATACAGAATATTTATATTTCAATGAAACATCTTTTTTCTATTCATCTCTCAATTGTCTTCTCATCAATTTCAATAAAAGGTTGTGGTTTTGTTGAAAGTAATATCATGGATTAACGACTCCCCCTAATCTTTAGTAATATGGAGCGGAGTGATATTTTTTCCAGATTGAACTATTGAAATAACAACTTCTCCATCCTGTATGATGAATATCAATTTATCATACATCAAAAAAAAAATAATGATGAAAAAAATGAAAATCTAATTTGACTCCAAATTTTGATGTAGGTGTTCTCAAGACTTCCATTGAGATTACTCAATAACCCCAATCAGAATCATTTTGAAATTTTGGGGCATTCTCAGTCTCCATCCATACTAAATTTTGGCATCATGATAGCTCATACAGGGGAGTAATAAATAAAAACAATTGATAATTCCAACTCCAAAATCCTGTATCTCAAAATCGGAGCAAGTCAGAACACATCTTTATATGAACTTTATTTGCTAGAATGTGACAAGGCAACACCCCTTGAATTTTTTCGGTGTTATTCAGATACACCCTGTATCCACACTACATGACAATCTCTGAAATAACTTGATCTCAGAGAGCCGACTGCAAATGCTATAAGTTCCAACGGCATGTAAGAACATTGTAGTTTATCGTACGGCACCAGTGCCATTCACTATCCTGAGCAGAATGATAGAAACATTGCACTTTCTTTTGCGGAAATTATTACTCGATTTAGCGATTTGATAACTAGATGAGAATTATGTCATTCTTTTCCGAAACTGGGAAACAGTTCGGTGCTTATATAATCCACTAGTTAGATCTAAGCTAGAGTATTGTTCTGTAATTTGTCACCTAATACTGAAAAAATGGCACTGGGACGAAATAGCGCAGGACAAAATAGCGCAGACAAAAGAGCGCAGGACAAAATAGCGCAGGGACAAAATAGCGCAGGGTCATAATAGCGCAGGGACATAATATCGCATAGATGAAATAGCGCATCAGGACAGAATATCGCATAGAGGAAATAGCGCATTGACAAAATAGCGCAATTCAATGTAACCCAGTATAGTTCTGGGTGGAGTTGTATAATCATTTATGCATCTTGACCAGTTTCAATCAAGGAGTTCATGTGATTGCTATTTGTCACTGTCAGATATAAGTAGTCAAAATGCAGGTTTGTTCGTTTGTTAGAGTAAAGACTCATTCTTCAAATACAAGGTGTTTCAAAATGAGTCTATACCCTAGCAAACAAACTAACCTAATCATAGGTCTACTTTAACAATCCAACGGCATACCTAGTATTAAGTTACTTCGTTTGTAAGGGTAGTCTCCTTTTGAAAAATCTAGTATTTGAAGAAATAGTCGATGCCCTGACAAACGAATTAACGTAATCATAGATGATGCACTACGTTTTCGCGCTCAAATTTGTCCCTGCGCTATTATGACCCTGCGCTATTTTGTCTCTGCGCTATTTCGTCTCTGCGCTATTTTGTCTCTGCGCTATTTCGTCTCTGCGCTATTTTGTCTCTGCGCTATTTTGTCTCTGCGCTATTATGTCCCTGTGCTATTATGACCCTGCGCTATTATGTCCCTGCGCTATTTTGTCCGCGCTATATCGTCCTGCGCTATTTTGTCCTGCTCTATTTCGTCCCAGTGCCGAAAGAATAAACGAACACATCCGAATGCCATGCGCTCCGATTATTAGCTCTAGATAAATACTATTTTTCTCATGCAATTATGTTCTTGTTTTTCGTTTGAGAAATAATGAATAAATAACTGAATAATTTCAAAAAGAAGAAACCAATTCTTTCCAATTTTGACATGAGATTAACAATTTTTAAAAACTGACATAGATGTATGTCAGTATATCTGAATGGGAAATTTCTGCAATCAACTGTGGGTACTGTCGAGTGACGGTGCCTCTCATCTGATGAAACACCCTGTATGTCAAACCGACCTTCATGCAACATTTGAGAAAGACCACGGCGAACAAAATCAATTCAGAACAAGAATCCCTTAGAAGCACCTGACATGTGAGTAGGGTTGGACAATGCTTTTTTTCCGTAAATGGATGCTTTTCATTGGAGTCCAGGACGTTTTCGGCGTCAAATTGATTGACAACCTCACAGGAACTTCTCTGGACGGTCTTTCGAAATAGTGTTCGAGTTTTCTTTTGTGATACCACTAGGGGTTGAATTATTTCTGGAAATAGGGGAGTGGACTGATTTTTCTTTATTTCTCAAATAGAATAATCACTCAAATATTTTTCAATTTAATATTTTTCGAGAATTTTTCGATAGATTTTCAGGTGCTAAAATGATCAATAATGCCACGGTAACTTTCAAACTGCAAGAAATTTACCGCCAGTGAAAACTGACGCCACGATTTCGTAAGTAGGGGCAGACCATAGCCCAGTTGCCATGTGTTGAATTACGATTGGGAACTTCAGAAATATTAGTTATTCAATAATTCATCAATTGAACCCTATGCTGGAACAACGTTGTAAACGCCAAAAATGTTTTTTTTTGTGAAATCGAAAAAAACCTCGAAAAAAACTATATATGTTCGATTTTTCCATCAAATGAAGTAAATATTTGCCTGATATGACTATCAAGGAAGAACTTGACTGCATGATACGCAAAATAGACTTGACCACATGCAGAATTATGATTTACGAGCATATTTTTCTTTTTTCAATCAAACAACGTTATATATCCACGTCGGTTACAACGTTATTCCAGGAAACTAAGGCGGTTACAACGTTGATCAAAAATGAAGCACAAGTGAAAAAAGGCAGAGAATTTTAATTATTATTCAGTTGTGTAATAACTGAGTCTTTCAAAGAAACGTCTATTTCTGCTTATAACGACGATAAACTACAGACCACATACATGTAAACAAAGGAAGAGTGCGGGAAACTAGAAGCCGTGATAGCACATACAACGTTGTTCCATAAACTCTCCAAACTTGACTGACCGAAATGACACTAGAAATCACCATAAAAATTTCCTATGCCCCCACTATCATGACAGCGGATTGTATAGGTCGCATACAGCCTTGTTCCATGGAAATACCGTTTTTATAGATATTGGCGGTTACAACGTTGTTCCAGCATAGGGTTTTCTCAAATGAGTATTGGTAATATTTCTAATAAGCAATGGAAATTCAATTGTCTCGAAATGTTCCCCTATGATTTGTGTCCTATTGTTCATATTAAATTCGTGTAAATAATATTTATATTGATTCACACAAGAGAACATTTGAATCGGTGAACGTGACAACCCCGCGCATGACTCATGGGCGTGGTCTTGTCAGTTCTCATCATTCAGCACAATGTTGCCAAGTCTCCGAACATGATATTTTGTTATGGAGGATAAGTAATAATTGGACATGGTGGTAGCTCGAAAAAGTCAAGAAAGAACTATAATGTCATGAGATCATCCTATTAAGTTTTATTCAACGACAAGACTCAAACATCTTTTTGATAACTTGATTATAATCGGTGACTCAACAACCTTGCTTCATGAGTGGAAATGGAAGATTATCTGACCAATAACGAAACAGCATAAAAACTGACGTCACTATTTGTTCGACGTATCGCTAAAAGGCGGCCATGACGTTACGTTTGAAATGAGCTCTGGAATTTAATGATTCTGAACATTTCATATATATCACGTAAAAATAGCGCAAGAAATGTTGCAAAAATTAATTTATTTTCCTAAAGATACAGTGAAGCTAGGGGTCGACATATTCTTGAAAATTTCACATAATTCTACATTTCAAGAAAAGACAAGAAATTTTATGTCAATATCAAGATTTCTTGTCAAGAAAACAAGAAATCTTGAAATATCTTGACTAACAATGGAAACGCTAAAGCATATAATTCATATGTGGAAAAGATATATTTTAACATAACATATTTCATATTATTGAACACATTTTTTGCTGGAACGATTCACAAAAATGTGAACCAAAAATTACAAATGATAATCCCGTTGAAACTGAAATTGCAAACTAGATTTTGAAAAAAATAAAATTTACCACAATTTCAAATCGGAATTCATAAGCCATGAATTAAAGCACATGAGACTCCTTATGGAATCAACGCCTAGCCGATTTCTTGGCTTCGTTATTGTTAAGTTGCTCTTGAAAATAGCCTTTCCGCAGGTACAGATGTTGCTGGCGTTCCAAGAAAATTCTTGGCCATTTTCGATAACGACGGGTAGACATTTTTATATCTTCTACACCAATCAAGTATATTCTCTGAATTTTTTGTCCTAGGCTCATTTAGGTATTTTTTAATTTCATACTTCCAAGAATCTGAGTGATCATTATTAGCTCTCTTGAATAGGTAAGTAATATCTAAATCAAATTCGTTATCTTCTTTTTTAAGACTAAGTGCTGGTTCTGGTATTGGATTCTGTAGATCATTCAATGAATAAAGATCGGGGAACCACCAGATTGCCGTGTTAGCACGAAAAACGCATGATACAATGATGAAAACTTCGCCAGGGAATCACCATGTAAGGTGTCACCGGTTAATCAAGAAATTTCAAGATCTTGAAATTTCTTGAGTCAAGACAAGATATGATATGTCGAGAAAACGTCAAGACAAGATTTTTTTAAATTTCTTGACTTTTTCTCAAGACAAGACAAGAAGTTGTAATCAAGACATGAATTCTTGTCTTGCCGACCTCTAAGTGGAGCAAATGAATGCCAATAATTCATTATCAGGCCACTCGCCCATTTTTTCGATCTCATCATAAATATTTTGAAAATTATTTCGAGTCGGAGATGAGGGATATTTTCATCCCGGGGGATTATGATTCTCCTGTCAAAATTGGGTACTCACAGAGCATATAACTAACTTAGAAACATGCTTCTAAAATCAGACGAACTGAAAGATAGAAAATGAATAGTAGTTTCAGAAACTAAAGAAACATGCTTTTATAGATAGCCAAAATAAAATTGAGTAGAGAATAAAAGAATAAAACTGTGTCGAGGATATACAACATGAGAAATATTAGCACCTATTTATCTATCTATCTTTCAGCTTTTTAATCACTATTTATTTATTGATGGGGGAGCAGGTATGGATAGTAACACACTGTGTACGCGAGAACGAGAGGTATACACGCGATTGTTTAGCTCCTCGTTTCTTCAACTATTTGTGGGATATTCTACTTGTAAAATACCCGTACTTTCTCGTGATTCGGAATCTACAAATTACTAATCGATCTATGTAGTGCATTTGTCATAAATATTGCTTAACTCAGTGAGAAAAGTGAATTTGTTGATTCATACAGTGCAATATCGTCAATTGGTAAAAACATAGACTCACCAAGGAACAAAAAACGTCGAAGTTTTTTGTCGTTTAGTGGCCTGCCTGGTAGAAAGAAGCGATGCCAATCTGTTCTACGTGTACGTCTGCGATAACCAGCAAGACCCCGGGTTTGCCGTGCAGTGGTTCTTGCGAGAAGTACTTCCACGGCAAGTGCGTCGGCCTGAGTAAGCAGGACGTCGGACGACTCATTATGCCTGGCGCTCTCTGGAACTGTGCTGATTGCAGGAGCGTTAGCCAGAAACGAGCATCTCTTCTAGCCGCCGGAAATGATGATGAAATAGAAGGGGAATGCTCTATCAGTTCGATGAGCATTCTTAAAGAAATTCAAACAGAGATGAAGGCGTTCAATAGCAAATACGATACTATTTTAGAATCTGTGAATTTTTGTAGCAATCAGATAACAACATTTGAAAGATTGTTGAGTGAATTAAATAAGAGAATGACAACCATTGAGAAACTCTCGAAGGAAAATGCTGATCTGAAAGTGATGGTTGGACAGTTGACAACCAGAATAGATAACATCGAACAACAAGCACGCCTCAATAATATTGAAATACAGGGTGTACCTGAGAAATCCAATGAGAACATTATTCAAATACTGGAACATATTGGTCAACACATTCAGTGTACTATCTCGCCCTCTGATGTCAACTCAACTCATAGAGTTGCTCATTCTACTCAATCTGAGAAGCCTAAGTCTATCATCGTGAAATTTCACTCCAAAGTGAAGCAAGATGAAATCTTAGCAGCAGCTAAAATTAAAAGATTAAGCTACTCTGACAAGAGTCAACCGGGTCTTGTCATTGAAAACATTTCGAGGGGACTCTTCATAAATGAACACCTGACAACAAATACTAAACTCCTTCTTAAAAAAGCTAAAGATATGTCCAAATCAAACAACTATAAATTCGTCTGGGTGCGAAACGGTGGTGTCTTCGCCCGAAAAAATGAGAGATCCAAAGTTCTGAGAATCGTCAATGAAAGTGATGTTCAAAAGATGACCTAAATTGTCATCTCCTCAACAACCAAATATATATACATGCTTGATTTTCGATGGAATTGTCGATAATATATCAAAACGTTCGTGGTCTCAGATCTAAAACTAACCTTATCTATAAAAACTCCCTTACTTGTGATCAAAGTGTGATATGTTTGACCGAGACATGGTTGAACAACTCGATATCTAGTTCAGAAATAATCTGTAGTTCCTTCAACGTTTACCGGAGGGACCGTGAAACAACATCATCTTCTAAATCCGACGGTGGTGGGGTTCTAATAGCAGTCAATAAAATCTTCAACAGCTATACCCAAGACTCCTGGAACTCAGATGCTGAAGATCTGTGGGTGACCATTTCAACAAACAATACCAACAATAAAATGCATATCGGTTGTGTTTACATACCACCAGGTGAATACTCATATCTTGTATGTTTTTGCACGAAACTGAATGATATAATGCTATCTAATCCTGAAGATACTTTTGTGATTTGTGGGGACTTCAACTCTCCAAATATAAGATGGTTGCCAGACCGCATTAACAATATCTGTAAACCTCATGACTTTTTTGATCAATTTTCTAACCTATTAATAGATACTGTCTCCTTTAACGCACTATCGCAATGTAATTATTTTACAAATTCGTCCGGTAACACAATTGATCTGATTTTCAATAACACATTCAACATTCAAAATGTACGCTTGAGCACTTCACCACTAGTTCCGGAAGACAAATATCATAATACTTTGGAATTCACTGTCAACTTCTATAAATCCTCTTTCTCAAACAACAGCAGCAAGCATAACTCTTATGATTTTTGTAAAGTTGATTATGAGCTACTAAAATCAGAACTATCTAAAATTGAATGGTATAATTTGTTTCATAACATGAGCAGTGAAGAATCAACTGATGTGTTTTATAATACTATCTTTTCGATAATTGATTTTGTAGTTCCAAGAAAAAACAATATTCACAAAAGATATCCTTCATGGTATGCATATAGTACCATAAAAGTTATCAAAGAGAAGAGAAAATATCATAGTTTATGGAAAAAACATAATAATCAAATAGACTATTTAACATTCAAACTACTGCGTGGTCGTTCAAAATTTTTAATTGAAGAGGATTACAAAAACTATATTAATCATTGTGAAACCAGTATCAACTCAAATCCGAAACATCTATGGCAATTCGTGAAGTCGAAAAGGAACAGTACTGCTTCAATCAACACTCTGAGAGATGGAGATAGGATAATTACAAGCTCTAACGAAATTTGCAAGATATTTTCTGACTATTTTCTCTCGGTTTTTATTCCAAAAAGAATTCTTCCTGTTCAGATAGTAACACATCAAGAATCATATAATAACATTTGTTCCTATAATATTTCCTTACAGTCTATTATTCAAAAACTTGAGAATCTTTCGAATAAAGGAATGGGACCAGATGAGATACCGACATCATTCCTCAAGAACTGTGCTGAATATATCGCAATCCCACTCTACATTATCTTCAATAAATCTCTCGAAGAAGGCGTATTTCCTTCAGTTTGGAAGAAAGCTCATATAATCCCAATCTTGAAATCCGGTAACAAACTACTCGTGAAAAACTATAGACCGATTTCAAAATTGTCAATCATAGCAAAAATTTTTGAATCAATTACTTTCGACAAGCTGTTCTTCGATGTTAAGAACATAATCAACATTGAACAACATGGCTTCATGAAGAAGAGATCAGTTGATTCCAACTTATTCACCTACACTGAGTATATTCTACACAGGCTCAATGACAAACAACAAGTTGATGCTATCTATACCGACTTCAGCAAGGCGTTTGACAAAATCGATCACTCTGTTTTGCTACAGAAACTTGCTGGTGTCGGAATAGATGGCAATCTGCTGAAATGGCTTCATTCTTATGTAACTGATCGTTGTCAAGCAGTAACAATCGGTAATCAAAAATCTGAATATCACCAAATCACCTCTGGAGTGCCTCAAGGATCTCATCTGGGGCCACTATTATTCAATATTTATATTAATGATATATCTCAATGTTTCCGATTCTCCAATTTTTTAATGTATGCGGATGATCTAAAAATATACCACTCAATTTCCGATGCTGACGACATCAAACTATTGCAGCAGGATATCAATCGTTTTCATGATTACTGTGAGCTGAATAGTTCATACATTAACTTTGAGAAGTGTTACCACATTTCGTTCGGACGCGGGAAAAGCATTTTGAGCCACTCTTATCAAATATCTTCTCGTCCCTTACAAACTGTTACAGAAATTAAGGATTTAGGAATAATATTCGATTCAAAAATGCTTTTCGATAAGCATATATTCTACATTGCTAAAAAAGGTTATAAAATGCTAGGTTTCATAATGAGAACTTGTCGTGAATTTAAAAACACACAGACACTCCGTACCCTTTATATGTCATATGTCAATATTGTTCTGAGTTATGGTTCATTAATATGGAACCCTGGTTACGATATTTATGTAAACAAACTTGAACGGATACAGAATATATTCATTGATTATGTCAATAAAAAATGCTTTCCATCCAACCCCAGCAACCGTAACTATGTTCGAAATGAGCTGAACTTATTATCACTAGCGCATAGAAGGAACATTTCAGACGTGAAATTTCTTTATAAAATCATAAATAATTTAGTTGATTCGCCTGCTATCCTCAGTAATATTTACCTTACAGCTCCTACTTATATTACAAGGAATCATCACATTTTTCGTTACGAACAATCTCAAACAAATTATTTTTTGAACTCTCCAATGCATAGATGCAAAATATTATACAACGCTCTGTCGAATTCTATCGATATTGATATTTTCTCTTACTCACTTTCCAAATTTTCTTACATTTTGAAAAAACATTTCCTTGCTTCACCTACTTGATTTTGATATATTTTAACGTTTTAATATGTACTGAATAAAATTATTTCACCCTTGTTTGTATCAACACACTACAATCACTACATGTTGTACCTATACTCAATCATTTATAATTACTCCAATTATTGATTTTCATCAACTTTGTAATTGATATTCGATTTGTTTAGTTTTAATATATCTGTATGATGAGATATGACATATCTGTGAATACTGCTTTTGGGTTAGTCCCGTTTGTATTCCTATTCGTAAATAAATAAATAAATAAATAATGTATATATGTGGATCGTTTCAACAGTAGTTTTCTGATAAATTCAGCCTACAACATCAGATGCCCCAAAAATGTTGTATTCAAGAAATTTCGTTTGTTTGATAGATATTGAATAATCGGACCAATCTCCAGGAAAGTCGATTCAACTACGAATTAATACCCCAAACAACATTTCAGAAGGCATTCTTGAATACTTCAGATGGTGTTCTTCTGCTCTCTTCAGAGTGCCACTCTAGGTACCTGGTGCATCGGAAATTTGCATTTTTGTGTGATATTCATAACAAAAAGGTATTGTAGGAAAAAAAATCATTAGTTTTCGCTAAATCATTCGAACAATTTGTCACTGATTATCTTTCAAATTTTTCTCTCAGGTACCTACCTAATACGTCACACTAGAATAATAAGGTAGTATCTGGGAATCTGGACCAAGTATAGTTGCTCAGAATCGTGCTGCGAACTTTTGACTCCATCTATTTCGTTTCATCTCAATAGATCAGATTTTTTGTTCTGATCAAGAATATTTGAATGAATCGAAATTTTTATCAATTGATTTTTCTCCTTCCTCCATTCTCAAATGAATATCAATTCGAACATCTGAAATGTAGATATAACTTTATTCTAGAAGAATTTTCTATCGAAGTAATCAAACAAGGTTCTAACTGACAAATAAACAATAAGATACATATTTGTTCCATGAAATTATACGAGAAAACTAATTTGAAATGTTCTGAGTTCCATCAGATTCACTGCTGAATCAATGCATATAAGTTTATGTGTATGGGTAGTAATAATAATAATATTTTTCCAAAAGTATATTTCGAATTATCGAAATGGGGAAGTACAAAATGACTGAGTCAACTTAGATCTTTCAGGTAGGCAGCCAAAGAGTTTTTGTCAGTCTCGTTCATGCAGCATTTATTTTTTAAAATGCGTTCACCTTCTGCAACAACTGCAGCAACTTGGACGAGAGGAATATTTTTGTATTGAAGTTTCTCGATACAACTTTCAAAATCTTTGATATCGGTAACTTCCAGCTATTAAGATGTAGTATGGCTTCTTTTATTCACTGATTTCAAGTTCTTGACGAAAAATGAAGGTACTTCTCACTATGACTGTGAATGTTCAATGTTGATGAACTAGGATAACAAGGGTGTATATGTATTGGTCTCATGAAACAAAGTTGTATCTGAGTGTAGATAGGACCATGGTAAGGCAAATTATGTAGTTAGGATGTTTTTACACCAAAAGGGGCATAATCTGTCGCTGCGGAGTCTGACTACACAATAGAGAATTTGGGTGGTTTGAACATGATGACTTGAATTTTTCCAAAGATTTCATCAGTATGCTTTTGGACATGAATATCTCTACGAAGTAAAATGTCGAAATTGCAATAAAAATATATTTATCCATTACCGAACCCGAATTTACCATAAGACAACTATCGAAGATTCGATAATAAGAATTCGAACAAAAACAATTTCTGCAAATGAATAAAGCGGGTTCTAATAGGCACGTGAATTTTCACATGTACCTTCAATAGAATTGGGTGTGTTTTTTTTTTATCACAGTAGCATCGATCATGTGAGTTTACAAAACGGTATTTTATGAAATATCATTCATCAAATGAGACAAATTTTTTGCCTGAAACGTCCAAAATAGCTGCAAAGTATAACTGCAATATGCGATATTAATAAGAGGGCTGAGGTCGCTGCGGATTCAGATTAAGAAACATAGCGATTTTGCACATCGGTAATACTCGATTCGTACTGAAGTCGTTATTTTAGGAGGGTACTGAGTACGGCGGAAGAGGGGAATGGAGTATATTCCAGAAAACTAACGTTTCATATTCGTGCGGAGGGATACTCCGAGTGCGACTACTGGAAGACTAAGAGAGAAACATTATGTAGGTAGAACTCTCTGCATTATGACTAACTCATTCAAATTCCGACAGATTGCGATAGTTCACCTCTCATATAATGAAGTGTTTTTGACCAGCTTCATTACTAGACTGGTTTTGATTATTATCTAAGTAACCTGAGACTGATTTTACTAGAATTCCACTTGTTCGAAAGCTCGAAACCTGAAAACCTGAGAGAGCTGAGTAATGCATTGATTCCTGACTTTCCAAAGCTTTTCCTCTCTGATAAACATCATTACAACCCTGAAGGCGTCAATATTTTTCAACCCTTTGCTTATGATATGAAATTTGATTGAATTACTTATCAGTTGAAATGATGGATTTTCACCTGGTCATAACTTTTTTGTTATTGGATGTTTTCCAGTAAAATTCATTCAGTAGCATCAGCAAGGATAGTAGATTCTGTTCATGTGCCAATTAAAGGTAAAATATCATTTTTTCCGCATTTTTGTGAGTTCAAGAACATGTGCTTTTGGATGATAGTTCCTGCAGCCATAGTTGAGGATTCCGACCAATAAGAACCTAAGATCGAGCTGTCCTTGTATCGAGGTCAAGTGGGGAATATAAATACGGAAGACAGCTGAGGGATCACCCTCTTCTCTTCTCTACAAGTCTGCACTACCTGCTCGACCAGCTCTTCAAGCTCTTGGTTCTCTTGCTGATCTCTTAGTGCTCTCATAGTTCTTTCAAAGCCAGTGTAAACTATCAAAGCATAGTTATTTCCTGTTGCACATTCAAGTTTGTGAAATATATTTTTCACCATTATTATTCATCCTGTTCATAGATTAATTTCATTCTTGTTGTTTTTCATACCAATACTCACCTGACCTGTGTAATGAATTCAGAAAGTTGTAGTTACGAATTAACGGTTTTTTTTCGTGATTGCATATTCCATACTTCTTTCTCTGTTGTCATTGTTTTCAGTCCCGAATAGTTCCAACAATTTATTTAATAACTTCCAATGTTCTCATTCTTCAAAATTGCAGATTATTATTATCGACTGACGACTGACACTGACAAGCCAGTTGTAAATTCTTCTTCTTCTTTTCCTAGTGAAATCCTGTCCTGTACATCCGGTTCTCTGTGCTTTGTCTCCCGTCAGGCAATGATCTATGTTCCATGAAATTTTGACATGAATGGAAAAATATAATTAACCTCACTAAAATCCTGAGATAGAAATTTAGAAAATCGAGAGAAAAGGAAAGATAACTATGAATTGAATCTGTTCAATTCGTTTGGAACTGCGTTTCCGATTCTCCAGGTAGACTTAATGAAAAAGGGTGAATAAATAGGGAGCATCCCGCGATGCCCAATTCCCACGATACCCAATTCCCACGATGCCCAATTCCCACGATGCCCAATTCCTACGATGCCCAATCTCATGTCGATGATTACGAAGATTGCCGAAGAGCGCAACGTTGCCAGGTTATGAGAACAAATCAGAAAACACAAGATTCCTACTATTCCCACTATCCATAGATTCCCACGATGCCCAATTCTTTGGGTTTCCACCATAATGAAGGTGGGCATGGTGGGAATCTGAAGAAGGTGGGCATGGTGGGAATTGGGCATCGTGGGAATCTATGAAAAATGGGCATGATGGGAATCGAAGGAAAGTGGGCATGGTGGGAATCGAAGGAAAGTGGGCATGGTGGGAATCGAAGGGAAGTGGGCATGGTGGGAATTGGGCATCGTAGGAATTGGGCATCGTGGGAATCTATGAAAAGTGGGCATGGTGGGAATCGAAGGAAAGTGGGCATGATGGGAATTGGGCATCGTGGGAATCTTGAAAAGTGGCATGATGGGAATCGAAGGAAAGTGGGCATCGTGGGAATTGGGCATCGTAGGAATTGGGCATCGCGCTACGCACCCAAAAAATAGTTTTCCAGACCTAAACTGAGAATACCAG
>OU896722.1:33778902-33794820 GCA_918026855.4 Phaedon cochleariae | reverse complement strand
GTGTGCACACTGATGAAGTCGATGTGATTCCATTTTCCTATTGAACTCGTTATATACCCTTCAGAGTAGTCGACTTATATGTTCACTGCAATTGTATCTGCTCCAACTGTATGCATGTCAGATGCTGGACTGCAGAGTTACAGTGTAAACAAGGTCGACGTCGAAGTTTCTTGTTCTGCAAGCTGTGTGCGTTATTCCTGTTTGGAAGTCGTCTTATATTATCAATGCAAATTTGTCTGCTTCAATAGTGTCAATATTAGATGATAGGATAGAGATATAGTGTGCGAAACGATGATGTCGATGTATCTTCGTTTGCCTATTGTACTCGTTATATACCCTTCAAAGTCGTCTAATACGGTCACTGTAATGGTATATGCTTCAATTGTATGCATGTCAGATGCTAGACTGCAGAGTTACAGTGCAAACATAGTCGACGTCGAAGTTTCTAGTTCTGCAAGCTGTGTGCGTTATATCTGTTCGGAAGTCGTCTCGTATGGTCATTGCGAACTGACCTGCTTCAATAGTGTCAATGTGAGATGATAGGATAGAGAGATATAGTGTGCACAACGATGAAGTCGTTGAATCTTCATTTGCCTATTGTACTCGTTATATACCCTGCAAAGTCGTCTTATTCGGTCACTGCCATCGTATCTGCTCCAACTGTATGCTTGTTAGATGCTAGACGGCAGAGTTACAGTGTAAACAAAGTCGAAGTCGAAGTTTCTTGTTGTGCAAGTTGTGTGCATTATACCCGCTTGGAAGTCGTCCTATAAGGGCATTACAAACTTGTCTGCTTCAATAGTGTCCATGTGAGATGATAGGATAGAGAGATAGAGTGTGCACACCGATGAAGTCGATGTATCTTCATCTGCCTATTGTACCCGCTATATACCCTACAGAGTCGTCTCGTATGGTCACTGCAATCGTATCTGCATCAACTGTATGCATGTCAGATTCAAGACAACAGAGTTGCAGTGTGAATATAGTCAAAGTCGGAGTTTCTTGTTCTGAATGCTTTGTGCGCTATACCCGCTTGAAAGTCGTCTCATAAGGTCAATGGAAACTTATCTGCTTCAATAGTGTCCTCGTGAGATGATAGGATAGAGAGATAGAGAGTGCACTCCGATGAAGTCGATGTATCTTCATCTGCCTATGGTACTTTCTATATACCCTCCGAAGTCGCCTCATATGGTCACTGCGATCATATCTTTTTCAACTGTATACATGTCAGAAGCTAGACTGCAGAGTTTATTTGTAAACGAGTCGTAGTCTCATTTTCTCGTTGTGCAAGTTGTGTGCGTTATACCCGCTTAGAATTCGTCTCATATGGGCATTGCGAACTCGTTTGCTTCAATAGTATCATGTAAGATGATAGGATAGAGATAGAGTGTGCACACCGATGAAGTCGATGTTACTTCATTTGATACCTGCTTGAAAGTCGTCTTATATGGTCAATGCAAACTTGTCTGCTTCAATAGTGTCAATGAAAGATGATAGGATTGAGAGATATAGTGTGCAAAACGATGAAGTCGATGTATCTTCGTTTGCCTTCTGTACCCGTTATAATCCCTCCAAAGTCGTCTTATACGGTCAATGCAATCGTTCCTGCATCAACTGTATGCATGTCAGAAGCTAGACTGCAGAGTTACAGTGCATGAATATTCGACGTCGAAGTTTCTTGTTCTGCAAGCTGTGTGCGTTATACCAGTTTGGAAGTCGTCTCGTATGGCCATTGCGAACTTTTCTACTTCAATAGTGTCAATGTGAGATGATAGGATAGAGATATATAGTGTGCAAAACGATGAAGTCGATGTATCTTCGTTTGCCTACTTTACTCGTCATATACCCTCCAAAGTCGTCTTATACTGTCACTGCAATGGAATCTGCTTCTGATGTGAGCATGTCAGATGCTAGACTGCAGAGTCACAGTGCAAACATGACCGACGTCGAAGTTTCTTGTTCTGCAAGCTGTGTGCGTTATACCTGATTAAAAGTCGTCTCATATGGTCATTGCGAACTTGTCTGCTTCAATAATATCAATGTGAGATGATAGGATAGAGAGATATAGTGTGCACAACGATGAAGTCGAGGTATCTTCATTTGTCTATTGTACTCGTTATTTACCCTCCAAAGTCGTCTTATACGGTCACTGCAATGGTATCTGCTTCAATTGTATGCATGTCAGATGCTAGACTGCAGAGTAACAGTGCAAATATAGTCGAAGTTTCTTGTTCTGCAAGCTGTTCGCGATATACCTGCTTGGAAGTCGTTTTATTTGGTCAATGCGAACTCGTCTGCTTCAAAAGTGTCAATGTGAGATGATGAGAAAGAGAGATATAGTGTGTACGACGATGAAGTCGATGTATCTTCATTTTCCTGTTTTTCTCGTTATATACCATTCGAAGTCGTTCTTATACGGTCACTGCCATCGTATCTGCTTCAAATGTATTCATATTGGATGCTAGACGGCAGAGTTACAGTGTAAACAAAGTCGAAGTCGAAGTTTCTTGTTGTGCAAGTTGTGTGCGTTATACCCGCTTGGAAGTCGTCTCATATGGGCATTGCGAACTTTTCTGCTTCAATTGTGTCCATGTGAGATGATAGGATAGAGAGATAGAGTGTGCACACCGATGAAGTCTATGTATCTTCATCTGCTTATTGTACTCGCTATATACCCTCCAGAGTCGTCTCATATGGTCACTGCAATCGTATCTGCATCAACTGTATGCATGTCAGATTCAAGACTACAGAGTTACAGTGTGAACATAGTCAAAGTCGAAGTTTCTTGTTCTGAATGCTGTGTGCGTTGTACCCACTTGAAAATAGTCTATATGGCCAATGCAAATGTGGCTGTGTATCTGCTTCAACTGTATGGATGCCAGATGTTATACTGCAGAGATACAGTGTAAACATAGTCGAAGTCTAGGTTTCTTGTTCTGCAAGCTGTGTGCGTGAAAACTGCTTGAGAGTCGTCTTATATGGTCATTGCGTAATTGTTTGATAGTGTCCATGTAAGATGATAGGACAGTGAAATATAGTGAGCACATCGATGGAGTCGATGTATCTTCATTTGCCTTTTGTACCTGTTATAATCTCTCCAAAGTCGTCTTATACGGTCACTGCAATCGTTCCTGAATTAACTGTATGTATGTCAGATGCTGACTGCAGAGATACAGTGTGAACATAGTTGAAGTCGAAGTTTCTTGATCTGCAAGTTGTGTGCGTTATACCCGCTTAGAAGTCGTCTCATATGGGTATTGCGAACTCGTCTGCTTCAATAGTATCCATGTGAGATGATAGGATAGAGAGATATAGTGTGAACTCCGATGAAGTCGATGTATCTTCATCTGCCTATTGTATTTCCTATATACCCTCGAAAGTCGTCTTATATGGTCACTGCGTTCATATCTGCTTCAACTGTATGCATGTCAGGAGCTAGACTGCAGAGTTACAGTGTGAACATAGTCAAAGTCGAAGTTTCTTGTTCTGATGGCTGTGTAGTTATACCCACTTGGAAGTCGTCTTAAATGGTCAATGCGAACTTATCTGCTTCGATAGTGACCTTGTGAGATGATACTATACGGAGATAGAGTGTGCACTCCGATGAAGTCGATGTATCTTCATCTGTCTATTGTACTTTCTATATACCCTTGAGAGTCGTCATATACGGTCACTGCAATGGTATCTGCTTCAACTGTATAAATTTCAGATGCTAGACTGCAGAGTTTATGTGTAAACATAGTCGTAGTCTAAGTTTCTTGTTGTGCAAGTTGTGTGCGTTATACTTGCTTAGAAGTCGTCTCATATGGGCATTGCGAACTCGTTTGCTTCAATAGTATCCATGTGAGATGATAGGATAGAGATAGAGGGTGCACACCGATGAAGTCGATGTAATTTCATTTTCCTATTGAACTCGTTATATACCCTTCAGAGTCGACTTATATGTTCACTGCAATCGTATCTGCTTCAACTGTATGCATGTCAGATGCTGGCCTGCAGAGTTACAGTGTAAACAAAGTCGACGTCGAAGTTTCTTGTTCTGCAAGCTGTGTGCGTTATACCTGTTTGGAAGTCGTCTCATATTATCAATGCAAATTTGTCTGCTTCAATAGTGTCAATATTAGATGATAGGATAGAGATATAGTGTGCGAAACGATGAAGTCGATGTATCTTCGTTTGCCTATTGTACTCGTTATATACCCTTCAAAGTCGTCTAATACGGTCACTGTAATGGTATATGCTTCAATTGTATGCATGTCAGATGCTAGACTGCAGAGTTACAGTGCAAACATAGTCGACGTCGAAGTTTCTAGTTCTGCAAGCTGTGTGCGTTATACCTGTTCGGAAGTCGTCTCGTATGGTCATTGCGAACTGACCTGCTTCAATAGTGTCAATGTGAGATGATCGGATAGAGAGATATAGTGTGCACAACGATGAAGTCGTTGAATCTTCATTTGCCTATTGAACTCGTTATATACCATTCAAAGTCGTCCCATTCGGTCACTGCAATGGTATCTGCTTCAGTTGTATGCATGTCAGATGCTCGACTGCAGAGTTACAATGCAAACATAGTCGAAGTTTCTTGATCTGCAAGCTGTTTGCGATATTCCCGCTTTGAAGTCGTCTTATATGGACAATGCGAACTTGTCTGCTTCAGAAGTGTCAATGACGATGAAGTCGATGTATCATCATTTTCCTATTCTTCTCGTTATATACCATTCAAAGTCATCTTATTCGGTCGCTGCCATCGTATCTGCTCCAACTGTATGCTTGTAAGATGCTAGACGGCAGAGTTACAGTGTAAACAAAGTCGAAGTCGAAGTTTCTTGTTGTGCAAGTTGTATGCATTATACCCGCTTGGAAGTCGTCCTATAAGGGCATTGCAAACTTGTCTGCTTCAATAGTGTCCATGTGAGATGATAGGATGAAGAGATAGAGTGTGCACACCGATGAAGTCGATGTATCTTCATCTGCCTATTGTACCCGCTATATATCCTACATAGTCGTCTCGTATGGTCACTGCAATCGTATCTGCATCAACTGTATGCATGTCAGATTCAAGACAACAGAGTTACAGTGTGAATATAGTCAAAGTCGGAGTTTCTTGTTCTGAATGCTTTGTGCGCTATACCCGCTTGGAAGTCGTCTTATAAGGTCAATGGAAACTTATCTGCTTCAATAGTGTCCTCGTGAGATGATAGGATAGAGAGATAGAGAGTGCACTCCGATGAAGTCGATGTATCTTCATCTGCCTATGGTACTTTCTATATACCCTCCAAAGTCGCCTCATATGGTCACTGCGATCATATCTTTTTCAACTGTATACATGTCAGAAGCTAGACTGCAGAGTTTATTTGTAAACAAGTCGTAGTCTCAGTTTCTCGTTGTGCAAGTTGTGTGCGTTATACCCGCTTAGAATTCGTCACATATGGGCATTGCGAACTCGTTTGCTTCAATAGTATCATGTAAGATGATAGGATAGAGATAGAGTGTGCACAACAATGAAGTCGATGTATCTTCATTTGCCTATTGAACTCGTTATATACCCTTCAGAGTCATCTCATACGGTCACTGCGATCGTATCTGCTTCAACTGTATGCATGTCAGATGCTGAGATGCAGAGATACAGTGTAAACATAGTCGAAGTCGAAGTTTCTTGTTCTGCAAATCGTGTGCATTATTCCTGCTTGGAAGTCGTCTATATGGTTAATGCAAACTTGTCTGCTTCAATTGTGTACATGTGAGGTGATAGGTTAGAGATATATAGTGTGTACGACGATGAAGTCGATTTATCCCCATTTGCCTATTGTACTCGTCATTTACTTTTCGAAGTCGTCTTATACGGTCTCTGTCATCGTATCTGCTTCAACTGTATGCATGTCAGTTGCTGGACTGCAAAGTTACAGTGTAAACATAGTCTAATTTGGAGTTACTTGTTCTGCAAGCTGTGTGCGTTATAACCGTTTGGGAGTCGTCTTATATGTTCAATTCAAATGTGTCTGCTTCAATAGTGTCAATGTAAGATGATAAGATGAAGAGATCCAGTGTGCACAAGGATGAAGTCGATGTATCTTCATTTGCCCATTGTACTCGTTATATACCCTGCATTGTCGTCTTATATGGTCACTGCAGTCGTATCCGCTTCAACTGTATGATTGCCAGATGTTATACTGCAGAGTTACAGTGAGAACATAGTCGAAGTCTAGGTTTCTTGTTCTGCAAGCTGTGTGCGTGAAACCTGCTTGAGAGTCGTCTTATATGGTCATTGCGTACTTGTCTGATAGTGTCCATGTAAGATGATAGGACAGAGAAATATAGTGACCACAACGATGAAGTCGATGTATCTTCATTTGCCTTTTGTACCCGTTATAATCTCTCCAAAGTCGTCTTATACGGTCACTGCAATCGTTCCTGCATCAACTGTATGCATGTCAGATGCTAGACTGCAGAGATACAGTGTGAACATAGTCGATGTCGAAGTTTCTTGTTCTGCAAGTTGTGTGCGTTATACCCGCTTGGAAGTCGTCTTTTATGGTCAATGCAAACTTGTCTGCTTAAATAGTGTACATGTACATATAGGATAGAAATATATAGTGTGTACGATGATGAAGTTGATGTATCCCCATTTGCCTATCGTACTCGTTCCATACCCTTCAAAGTCTCTTATACGGTCACTGTCATCCTATCTGATTCAACTGTATGCATATCGGATGCTGGACTGCAGAGTTACAGTGTAAACATAGTCAAATTTGGATTTACTTGTTCTGCAAGCTGTGTGCATTATAACCGTTTGGAAGTCTTCTTATATGGTCAATGCGAATGTGACTGCTTCAATAGTGTCAATGTAAGATGATAAGATAGAGAGGTTCAGTGTGCACAGCGATAAAGTCGATGTATCTTCATTTGTCTATTGTACTCGTTATTAACCCTTCAATGTCGTCTTATATGGTCACTGCAGTCGTATCTGCTTCAACTGTATGAATGCCAGATGTTATACTCCAGAGTTACAGTGTGAACATAGTCGAAGTCTAGGTTTCTTGTTCTGCAAGCTGTGTGCGTAAAACCTGCTTGATATTCGTCTTATATGGTCATTGCGTACTTGTCTGATAGTGTCCATGTGAGATGATAGGACAGAGAAATAAAGTGAGCACAACGATGAAGTCGATGTATCTTCATTTGCCTTTTGTACCCTTTATAATCTCTCCAAAGTCGTCTTATACGGCCACTGCAATCGTTCCTGCATCAACTGTATGCATGTCAGATAAAAGACTGAGAGATACAGTGTGAACATAGTCGATGTCGTAGTTTCTTGTTCTGCAAGTTGTGTGCGTTATTCCTGCTTGAAAGTCGTCTCATATAAGTATTGCAAACTCGTCTGCTTCAATAGTATCCATGTGAGATGATAGGAGAGAGATATAGTGTGCACTCCGATGAAGTCGATGTATCTTGATCTGCCTATTGTACTCTCTATATACCCTCCAAAGTCGTCTTATATGGTCACTGCGATCATAATATCTGCTTCAACTGTATGCATGTCAGAAGCTAGACTGCAGAGTTACAGTGTGAACATAGTCAAAGTCGAAGTTTCTTGTTCTGAAAGCTGTGTTGTTATACCCGCTTGGAAGTCGTCTTATATGGTCAATGCGAACTTATCTGCTTCAACTGTATGCATGTCAGATGCTAGACTGCAGAGTGACAGTGTGAACATATCGACGTCGAAGTTTTTGTTCTGCAGGCTGTGTGCATTATACCTGCTTGAAAGTCGTCTTATATGGTCATTGCGGACTTGTCTGCTTCAATAGTGTCCATGTGAGATGATAAGATAGAGAGATATAGTGTGCAAAACGATGAAGTCGATGTATCTTCATTTGCCTATTGAACTCGTTATATATTCTTCAAAGTCATTTTATACGATCACTGCGATGGTATCTGCTTCAACTGTATGCATGTCAGATGCTAGACTGCAGAGTAACAGTGCAAACATAGTCAAAGTCGAAGTTTTTTATTATGCAAGCTGTGTGCGTTATACCTGTTCGGAAGTCGTCTCGTATGGTCATTGCGAACTTGTCTGCTACAATATTGTCAATGTGAGATGATAGGATAGAGAGATATAGTGTGCAAAGCGATAAAGTCGATGTATCTTCATTCGCTTAATGGACTCGTTATATACCCTACAAAGTCATCGTATACGGTCACTGCAATCGTATCTGCTCCAACTGTATGCATATCAGATGCTAGACTGCTGAGTAACAGTGTAAACATGGTCGGAGTGGAAATTTCTTGTTCTGCAAACTTTATGCATCA
Source organism: Phaedon cochleariae (assembly GCA_918026855.4). Classification (NCBI taxonomy): domain Eukaryota; kingdom Metazoa; phylum Arthropoda; class Insecta; order Coleoptera; family Chrysomelidae; genus Phaedon; species Phaedon cochleariae. The sequence goes on along the minus strand of OU896722.1, from coordinate 33,786,516 downwards.
TACCCGCTTGGAAGTCGTCTTATATAGTCAATGCAACTTTGTCTGTTTCAATAGTGTCAATGAAAGATGATAGGATTTAGAGATATAGTGTGCAAAACGATGAAGTCGATGTATCTTCGTTTGCCTTTTGTACCCGTTATAATCTCTCCAAAGTCGTCTCATACGGTCACTGCAATCGTTTCTGCATCAACTGTATGCATGTCATAAGCTAGACTGCAGAGTTACAGTGCATACATATTCGACGTCGAAGTTTCTTGTTCTGCAAGCTGTGTGCGTTATACCTGTTTGGAAGTCGTCTCTTATGGTCATTGCGAACATTTATGCTTCAATAGTGTCAATGTGAGATGATAGGATAGGGATATATATTGTGCACAACAATGAAGTCGATGTATCCTCATTTGCCTATTGAACTCGTTATATACCCTTCAGAGTCATCTCATACGGTCACTGCAATCGTATCCGCTTCAACTGTATGCATGTCAGATGCTAGACTGCAGAGTTATGGTGCAAATATAGTCGAAGTCGAAGTTTTTTTGTTCTGCAAGCTGTGTGCGTTATACCTATTCGGAAGTCGTCTCGTATGGTCATTGCGAACTTTCCTGCTTCAATAGTGTCAATGTGAGATGATAGGATAGAGAGATATAGTGTGCACAACGATGAAGTCGATGTATCTTCATTCGCCTATTGAACTCGTTATATACCCTTCAAAGTCATCTTATACGGTCACTGCAATCGTATCTGCTTCAACTGCATGCATATCAGATGCCAGACTGCTGAGTTACAGTGTAAACATAGTCAAAATCGAAATTCCTTGTTCTGCAAACTTTATGCGTTATAACCACTTGAATGTCGTCTTATATGGTCAATGCAAACTTGTCTGCTTCAATAGTGTCAATGAAAGATGATAGGATATAAAGAGATATAGTATGCAAAACGATGAAGTCGATGTATCTTCGTTTGCCTATTGTACTCGTTATATAACCTTCAATGTCGTCTTATACGGTCACTGTAGTGGTATCTGCTTCAACTAAATGCACGTCAGATGCTAGACTGCAGAGTTACAGTGCACAGATAGTCGACGTAGAAGTTTCTTGTTCTGCAAGCTGTGTGCGTTATAACTGTGTGAAAGTCTTCTCTTATGGTCATTGCGAACTTTCCAGCTTCGATAGTGTCAATGTGAGATGATATGATAGAGAGACATAGTGTGCACAACGATGAAGTCGATGTATTTTCATTCGCCTATTGAACTCGTTATATACCCTTCAAAGTCATCTTATACGTTCACTGCAATCGTATCTGCTTCAACTGTATGGATGTCAGATGCTAGACTACAGAGTTACAGTGTAAACATAGTCGAAGTCGAAATTTCCTGTTCTGCAAACTTTATGCGATATGCCCGCTTGGAAGTCGTCTTATATTATCAATGCAAATGCGTCTGCTTCAATAGTGTCAATGTTAGATGATAGGATAGAGATATAGTGTGCAAAACGATGAAGTAGATGTATCTTCGTTTGCCTATTGTACTCGTTATATAACCTTCAAAGTCGTCTTATACGGTCACTGCAGTGGTATCTGCTTCAACTAAATGCATGTCAGATGCTAGACTGCAGAGTTACAGTGCACAGATAGTCGACGTCGAAGTTTCTAGTTCTGCAAGCTGTGTGCGTTATACCTGTTCGGAAGTCGTCTCGTATGGTCATTGCGAACTGACCTGCTTCAATAGTGTCAATGTGAGATGATAGGATAGAGAGATATAGTGTGCACAACGATGAAGTCGTTGAATCTTCATTTGCCTATTGTACTCGTTATATACCCTTCAAAGTCGTCCCATTCGGTCACTGCAATGGTATCTGCTTCAGTTGTATGCATGTCAGATGCTCGACTGCAGAGTTACAATGCAAACATAGTCGGAGTTTCTTGATCTGCAAGCTGTTTGCGATATTCCCGCTTTGAAGTCGTCTTATATGGTCAATGCGAACTTGTCTGCTTCAGAAGTGTCAATGACGATGAAGTCGATGTATCATCATTTTCCTATTCTTCTCGTTATATACCATTCAAAGTCGTCTTATTCGGTCACTGCCATCGTATCTGCTCCAACTGTATGCTTGTTAGATGCTAGACGGCAGAGTTACAGTGTAAACAAAGTCGAAGTCGAAGTTTCTTGTTGTGCAAGTTGTGTGCATTATACCCGCTTGGAAGTCGTCCTATAAGGGCATTGCAAACTTGTCTGCTTCAATAGTGTCCATGTGAGATGATAGGATAGAGAGATAAAGTGTGCACACCGATGAAGTCGATGTATCTTCATCTGCCTATTGTACCCGCTATATACCTTACAGAGTCGTCTCGTATGGTCACTGCAATCGTATCTGCATCAACTGTATGCATGTCAGATTCAAGACAACAGAGTTACAGTGTGAATATAGTCAAAGTCGGAGTTTCTTGTTCTGAATGCTTTGTGCGCTATACCCGCTTGAAAGTCGTCTCATAAGGTCAATGGAAACTTATCTGCTTCAATAGTGTCCTCGTGAGATGATAGGATAGAGAGATAGAGAGTGCACTCTGATGAAGTCGATGTATCTTCATCTGCCTATGGTACTTTCTATATACCCTCCGAAGTCGCCTCATATGGTCACTGCGATCATATCTTGTTTAACTGTATACATGTCAGAAGCTAGACTGCAGAGTTTATTTGTAAACGAGTCGTAGTCTCATTTTCTCGTTGTGCAAGTTGTGTGCGTTATACCCGCTTAGAATTCGTCTCATATGGGCATTGCGAACTCGTTTGCTTCAATAGTATCATGTAGGATGATAGGATAGAGATAGAGTGTGCACACCGATGAAGTCGATGTTACTTCATTTGATACCTGCTTGAAAGTCATCTTATATGGTCAATGCAAACTTGTCTGCTTCAATAGTGTCAATGAAAGATGATAGGATTGAGAGATATAGTGTGCAAAACGATGAAGTCGATGTATCTTCGTTTGCCTTCTGTACCCGTTATAATCCCTCCAAAGTCGTCTTATACGGTCAATGCAATCGTTCCTGCATCAACTGTATGCATGTCAGAAGCTAGACTGCAGAGTTACAGTGCATGAATATTCGACGTCGAAGTTTCTTGTTCTGCAAGCTGTGTGCGTTATACCAGTTTGGAAGTCGTCTCGTATGGCCATTGCGAACTTTTCTACTTCAATAGTGTCAATGTGAGATGATAGGATAGAGATATATAGTGTGCAAAACGATGAAGTCGATGTATCTTCGTTTGCCTACTTTACTCGTCATATACCCTCCAAAGTCGTCTTATACTGTCACTGCAATGGAATCTGCTTCTGATGTATGCATGTCAGATGCTAGACTGCAGAGTCACAGTGCAAACATGACCGACGTCGAAGTTTCTTGTTCTGCAAGCTGTGTGCGTTATACCTGATTAAAAGTCGTCTCATATGGTCATTGCGAACTTGTCTGCTTCAATAATATCAATGTGAGATGATAGGATAGAGAGATATAGTGTGCACAACGATGAAGTCGAGGTATCTTCATTTGTCTATTGTACTCGTTATATACCCTCCAAAGTCGTCTTATACGGTCACTGCAATGGTATCTGCTTCAATTGTATGCATGTCAGATGCTAGACTGCAGAGTAACAGTGCAAATATAGTCGAAGTCGAAGTTTCTTGTTCTGCAAGCTGTTCGCGATATACCTGCTTGGAAGTCGTTTTATTTGGTCAATGCGAACTCGTCTGCTTCAAAAGTGTCAATGTGAGATGATGAGAAAGAGAGATATAGTGTGTACGACGATGAAGTCGATGTATCTTCATTTTCCTGTTTTTCTCGTTATATACCATTCGAAGTCGTTCTTATACGGTCACTGCCATCGTATCTGCTTCAAATGTATTTATATTGGATGCTAGACGGCAGAGTTACAGTGTAAACGTCGAAGTCGAAGTTTCTTGTTGTGCAAGTTGTGTGCGTTATACCCGCTTGGAAGTCGTCTCGTATGGGCATTGCGAACTTTTCTGCTTCAATTGTGTCCATGTGAGATGATAGGATAGAGAGATAGAGTGTGCACACCGATGAAGTCTATGTATCTTCATCTGCTCATTGTACTCGCTATATACCCTCCAGAGTCGTCTCATATAGTCACTGCAATCGTATCTGCATCAACTGTATGCATGTCAGATTCAAGACTACAGAGTTACAGTGTGAACATAGTCAAAGTCGAAGTTTCTTGTTCTGAATGCTGTGTGCGTTGTACCCACTTGAAAATAGTCTATATGGCCAATGCAAATGTGGCTGTGTATCTGCTTCAACTGTATGGATGCCAGATGTTATACTGCAGAGATACAGTGTAAACATAGTCGAAGTCTAGGTTTCTTGTTCTGCAAGCTGTGTGCGTAAAACCTGCTTGATATTCGTCTTATATGGTCATTGCGTACTTGTCTGATAGTGTCCATGTGAGATGATAGGACAGAGAAATAAAGTGAGCACAACGATGAAGTCGATGTATCTTCATTTGCCTTTTGTACCCTTTATAATCTCTCCAAAGTCGTCTTATACGGCCACTGCAATCGTTCCTGCATCAACTGTATGCATGTCAGATAAAAGACTGAGAGATACAGTGTGAACATAGTCGATGTCGTAGTTTCTTGTTCTGCAAGTTGTGTGCGTTATTCCTGCTTGAAAGTCGTCTCATATAAGTATTGCAAACTCGTCTGCTTCAATAGTATCCATGTGAGATGATAGGAGAGAGAGATATAGTGTGCACTCCGATGAAGTCGATGTATCTTGATCTGCCTATTGTACTCTCTATATACCCTCCAAAGTCGTCTTATATGGTCACTGCGATCATAATATCTGCTTCAACTGTATGCATGTCAGAAGCTAGACTGCAGAGTTACAGTGTGAACATAGTCAAAGTCGAAGTTTCTTGTTCTGAAAGCTGTGTTGTTATACCCGCTTGGAAGTCGTCTTATATGGTCAATGCGAACTTATCTGCTTCAACTGTATGCATGTCAGATGCTAGACTGCAGAGTGACAGTGTGAACATATCGACGTCGAAGTTTTTGTTCTGCAGGCTGTGTGCATTATACCTGCTTGGAAGTCGTCTTATATGGTCATTGCGGACTTGTCTGCTTCAATAGTGTCCATGTGAGATGATAAGATAGAGAGATATAGTGTGCAAAACGATGAAGTCGATGTATCTTCATTTGCCTATTGAACTCGTTATATATTCTTCAAAAACATTTTATACGATCACTGCGATGGTATCTGCTTCAACTGTATGCATGTCAGATGCTAGACTGCAGAGTAACAGTGCAAACATAGTCAAAGTCGAAGTTTTTTATTATGCAAGCTGTGTGCGTTATACCTGTTCGGAAGTCGTCTCGTATGGTCATTGCGAACTTGTCTGCTACAATATTGTCAATGTGAGATGATAGGATAGAGAGATATAGTGTGCAAAGCGATAAAGTCGATGTATCTTCATTCGCTTAATGGACTCGTTATATACCCTACAAAGTCATCGTATACGGTCACTGCAATCGTATCTGCTCCAACTGTATGCATATCAGATGCTAGACTGCTGAGTAACAGTGTAAACATGGTCGGAGTGGAAATTTCTTGTTCTGCAAACTTTATGCGTCATACCCGCTTGGAAGTCGTCTTATATAGTCAATGCAACTTTGTCTGCTTCAATAGTGTCAATGAAAGATGATAGGATTTAGAGATATAGTGTGCAAAACGATGAAGTCGATGTATCTTCGTTTGCCTTTTGTACCCGTTATAATCTCTCCAAAGTCGTCTCATACGGTCACTGCAATCGTTTCTGCATCAACTGTATGCATGTCATAAGCTAGACTGCAGAGTTACAGTGCATACATATTCGACGTCGAAGTTTCTTGTTCTGCAAGCTGTGTGCGTTATACCTGTTTGGAAGTCGTCTCTTATGGTCATTGCGAACATTTTTGCTTCAATAGTGTCAATGTGAGATGATAGGATAGGGATATATGGTGTGCACAACAATGAAGTCGATGTATCTTCATTTGCCTATTGAACTCGTTATATACCCTTCAGAGTCATCTCATACGGTCACTGCAATCGTATCCGCTTCAACTGTATGCATGTCAGATGCTAGACTGCAGAGTTATGGTGCAAATATAGTCGAAGTCGAAGTTTTTTTGTTCTGCAAGCTGTGTGCGTTATACCTATTCGGAAGTCGTCTTGTATGGTCATTGCGAACTTTCCTGCTTCAATAGTGTCAATGTGAGAAGATAGGATAGAGAGATATAGTGTGCACAACGATGAAGTCGATGTATCTTCATTCGCCTATTGAACTCGTTATATACCCTTCAAAGTCATCTTATACGGTCACTGCAATCGTATCTGCTTCAACTGCATGCATATCAGATGCCAGACTGCTGAGTTACAGTGTAAACATAGTCAAAATCGAAATTCCTTGTTCTGCAAACTTTATGCGTTATACCCACTTGAATGTCGTCTTATATGGTCAATGCAACTTGTCTGCTTCAATAGTGTCAATGAAAGATGATAGGATATAAAGAGATATAGTATGCAAAACGATGAAGTCGATGTATCTTCGTTTGCCTATTGTACATGTTATATAGCCTTCAATGTCGTCTTATACGGTCACTGTAGTGGTATCTGCTTCAACTAAATGCACGTCAGATGCTAGACTGCAGAGTTACAGTGCACAGATAGTCGACGTAGAAGTTCCTTGTTCTGCAAGCTGTGTGCGTTATAACTGTGTGAAAGTCTTCTCTTATGGTCATTGCGAACTTTCCAGCTTCGATAGTGTCAATGTGAGATGATAGGATAGAGAGACATAGTGTGCACAACGATGAAGTCGATGTATTTTCATTCGCCTATTGAACTCGTTATATACCCTTCAAAGTCATCTTATACGTTCACTGCAATCGTATCTGCTTCAACTGTATGGATGTCAGATGCTAGACTACAGAGTTACAGTGTAAACATAGTCGAAGTCGAAATTTCCTGTTCTGCAAACTTTATGCGATATGCCCGCTTGGAAGTCGTCTTATATTATCAATGCAAATGCGTCTGCTTCAATAGTGTCAATGTTAGATGATAGGATAGAGATATAGTGTGCAAAACGATGAAGTAGATGTATCTTCGTTTGCCTATTGTACTCGTTATATAACCTTCAAAGTCGTCTTATACGGTCACTGCAGTGGTATCTGCTTCAACTAAATGCATGTCAGATGCTAGACTGCAGAGTTACAGTGCACAGATAGTCGACGTCGAAGTTTCTAGTTCTGCAAGCTGTGTGCGTTATACCTGTTCGGAAGTCGTCTCGTATGGTCATTGCGAACTGACCTGCTTCGATAGTGTCAATGTGAGATGATAGGATAGAGAGATATAGTGTGCACAACGATGAAGTCGTTGAATCTTCATTTGCCTATTATACTCGTTATATACCCTTCAAAGTCGTCCCATTCGATCACTGCAATGGTATCTGCTTCAGTTGTACGCATGTCAGATGCTCGACTGCAGAGTTACAATGCAAACATAGTCGGAGTTTCTTGATCTGCAAGCTGTTTGCGATATTCCCGCTTTGAAGTCGTCTTATATGGTCAATGC